>CM042017.1:43556208-43769315 GCA_023525715.1 Cichorium intybus | reverse complement strand
GCTAGAGGTTTGGTAGAAAGTTTTGGAGAGAGAAAGGTTGATTTATTATATGATTAATAAATCAATAGGAATTAAATAAATAGTTTATTAATATATTAAAGTGATAATATATTAATTAGAAACTATAGTAATTAATTAGAAATTAATCTGGAATTAATTGGATTTAATTTGATGATTAATTCGATTAATTAAAGGTGCAGGGGCTGAATTGTAATTATTCAATAGTTGAGTAAGTGACAATTTTGGCAGCTGGTGGTTGGCGAAAATATGGATAAGATAATCCATGATTTTCGAAAATAAGATTAGGATAAATAGGGTTTTGAATTGTAAGATAAAGGTTTATCTTATTTGAATTCAAAAAGGTTTATCTCTAAAGGCTTATCTGCAACTATTTGGAAAACTATAAATAGGGGTCCTGGGGAACCCTATTCTGCGCCAATTTTCTCTCCTCCCTCTCTCTGGATTTCGTCCACCTTCTGCTCCCTGGGTGTGATCTCATTTGAGGCAGGACACTTGTGCTGCTTAGCTTGCAAGAAACAACTAAAAGGTTAGTTTTTCTATTTTATTCTTTTAGTTAATTTTTGTTTTGCCTTTAGGAATTAGTTACATGTTCAAAGTAAGAAAACATAGATCCTATCTAGGTTGCATGTGAACTTAGGGTTTTAGTTCATAGATTTGCAGAAAACCTTTCAGTGGTATCAGAGCATTTGGTTGTTTTCTTGTTGAATTGCTGTAATAGTTTTCCTAAAATTAGGGTTTAAAGCTTATAAACCCTAATTATTGCTTGGATCGATTTCTAGGATTAGGGTTTTGGAAACCCTAATCCCCCCCCTTTGTATTTTCGAAAATATCTATTAGGGTTTTAGGGAGGTTTTCTATTTTTGGTAACTTTAATTGTTTAATTAAATGGATAACCTTAAACCCATTATTTGTTTTTCGAAAATTAGGGGTTTAAGATAGGTTTAAATTAATTTGATTAATTTGTGAAACCTATCTACATTTGAATTAATTTAATTAATTGTTTAATTAAAAGATAATTCAAGGATTTAATTTAATTTTAATTTAAATGGTTAAATTTCGAAAAAAAAATTAAAGATAAATCCTAAAATATTTTAAAAATTTTAAAATATCTAGATTTAATTAATTTAATTAATTGTTAATTAAAGGATAATTAAAATCGATTTTTAAGGTTTAATTTAATTTTAAATTTAATAGTTAAATTGGTAAAATTAAAAGATAAACCTGGAATATTTTAAAGGGTTTTTAAATACATCTTATATATGTTATTAAAAGTTAATACTATATGTATAAGATAAAATTGGTCAGTCAATTCAATAGTAGGCCTCATTCACGAAGCTGATCTATAAAGTGGGTATAAGGAGGCTGCCTATAAAATGGCGGTCTAATGGGTGAACACTCTCGCCCACCGCTCACCTGATCAGTGGAGGGTCGTTAGCCGAACAGTTTTGATAGGACCGCTTAATCATTAAAAGTATAATGATCAAAGTACTAGAACCATTTACAAAAAATCTCAATCTAGTTACTTTAGGAAAAATGTGAATTTGATGCTAACCCATGAAGTTGCACATTGCACTTTATGAAACGTTGGTGGAGCGTGTGTGGTTTACCGGCACACCAATGGGGGTTCATAAACAGTGGCAATGGGTTTCTCGGGTGTTATCATTGTTGATGGAGCGTGTGTGGTTAACCGGCACATCAATTTGAGATGGTAATTGACCCCGAGAGTACTAAGCTAATTTGCATGGTTATTCACACCCGGTTTGTGATCCTCGGCATCCCAGTCACAAACGGTGGGGCATATCCGAGATTAAACATGCCATTGAACAGTTCAATGAGTCTCACAGATCTAGGAATTTCATTAGACTGAAATTGATAATAGTTATCTACCTTAATGACCACTGTGTTGTGATTACGGCATCCCTCTTCACAACATAGTTGGGGTATTTTGGATCCTAGCCTTGTTAAATAATATATATTGGGTAATTATTTAAAAGGATTAATTAAACGAATAAATTCAAATTTTATATATGTCTAAAGAAAATGTCATTCTCCTCCTTCTCCTCCTTCACCCATTTCTGAGAGCTTCAGAAAGCACCTGTTTAGTATGGTAAGGCTGACTGGCCTGAACTATGAGATATGGTTTTGCAATTAGAGAATAGTTCTTAGTTTTGTTGGCGAACCATATCCGACTGAGTGTCCGCTCCCAAACATGGCATCACACAGCAGCTTGTGATGAGCATGACTCCTTGACTATTGAGTCCAAGGAAGTTCGTTGCCTTATGCTATTGATCATTAACCCCGAGTTCCGTAGGGATTTAGAATTCCTGGGGTCTGATAAGTTAGCACAGCTAGTTCAGGAAAGGTTCCGTGAACTGGTTGAATAAAGGGAACGAACTAGGATCTTCAAAGAGCTTGAAGTTGCAAGCTAGAAGGAAGTAGCACCAGTTTGCATGTTCCTGAGATTGAGGGATACATAGGCGAACAGTATAAAACTGGTTTTCCTTTGTGATCGAGAGTTAAGCATTAGCTCAACTCGCTGATCTGTTCATCCAGATGAACAGAAAGGGTAGCCGGATAAGACAATCGTGGAAGTGCATTCAATGTCGACTCTGTATGAGCCGTTCATGGAGAAGCATAGTTCCATTAATTCAGCTGCTTCAGGATTGAGTCTAGTATTAAGGTGCATCAAGAAATTATCTAGATCGTCTGGACCAATTGTTCGATGTTTCAAACTGGGAATCCACAAGGTGGGACACGGTCACAGAAAGATTGGAAAAATGCTCCAAAGCCAAACCGTTTGGTAAACTCATAAATATCTTAGAATTCAGAACACCTGATCCTCATTTCCTTGATACAGGATGTGTTTCACACATTTGCTCTGTATGCACGAACTCTGGAGGATGCGGGATGGTGTCGCACAGGAGCATATTCGGATTGGATCTGGAGCTCGTGCGGTTTTTTGAGTTAAGCTATATATTTGTTCTTGTTATTAGTTTATAGATACATACGACATGGATTCGCATAGTACATTGTTCTGAGGATAATTCTGGTTTAATGAAGTTCTTTTTGAAAAAATGATTGTTTTAATTGTCCTCGAAATGTTGTGTGAATGTGTTGATGACGTAAATGGTAATAACTTGAATGTTGATACATCCAATGGGATTGGATTTGTAAATTGTGTTCTTTATGATTGTTAAAGTGAATTTTATGAGAATCACTTCAACCAAAGGTCCAGTTGGACAGGACTTTGGAATCATTTGACTTAGAGTCACATGATGAATTGAGTGCTTAATAAAATTAATTGTGGCAAGAAAGGAATCACCCAAAGATCCAATGGATAGGATTTTGGAATCAGTTGACTTGGGGTCAGGTGATGATTGCATGTCTTGAACAATATTAACAAAGTCATAAATTTACATGGAACTGTAAAGGTATTAAGATTTTGAGCAACAGACACATAAATTACTGTGTATTGCTCGAATCTTCGAACAGAACACGATTAGTTATGCTTCAAAATATTTGCCAAATAGTTTGACAAAGATGGCTTCGCTTATCGGAATAAGCGATTGATTGGAACCTTTAAGTGTTCAAGGATTTCAAAGGAAGTATAAGATCAACAGAACCTGACTGACTACATAGACTGAGAAAATGTTTCACAGTTTATCCTCTTCGAAGAACACTAAATGTAATAATGTGTCTTAGGGAAGATGATGGAGCATTGATCGAAATAGTTTTGATCCTCGATGTATAAGATATATTGCCGATTAGTATTTCAATGAATTGAATATTCAACCAGTCAGACCGCAGAAGCCATATTCTGACCACATCTTAGACTAAGTAGGTTATGTTGACACTGTCTGAAATGTAAAGCTGGGATCGTCCCACTAGTACATAGAAAGTCCAGGGTCATGTAGCATTCGTCTGAATCTCATGACAAGCCTGAAACTGATCAGCAATGTCATTTCATTGGCCACTCCGGTTATCCTTTGAAAGAAGAGTACTTTTAGAAAGAACTCAAGTTCTAAGGAAACAGTGGGAGTAAGAATAATTCTGAATGAGTTCAGGGATTAGCCAAGTGAAAGAACCTTTAGTCACCATTGGGACTTGACCAGGAATTAGATTCCTGTTAAACCTGACATACCCTTTCTTCGCTTGACCAGTAGTTCTTGTCACTGTCATAAGGAGTTATGATTTGGGTGATATACCGAGTAGTGGTAAGATACTAAAGATGGTACGGATAAGTAATCCGACTGCTGGAAGCATTGGTGAGCCCAGTTGCTGCCAAATAAGAGAACCTTACCGCGAGACACAGTCTATGTGACAGTTTGATTGATCTTTACAACTGGTCTAGGAACCAGTGGGAGTAATTGAATCATCAAAAGAAGGGAACATAGAAATGTACTTACAGAACATCTGGTTGAATAAGTCATCACTTGGAGTCAAGCAATTGATTCTGAGAGAAGCACTTTCAATAGAAGATGTAATCCGAGAGGATTCTGCATGGCATAGTGTGAGTCGTTAGTGGAGCGTGTGTGGTTTACCGGCACACTAATATGGACTCACATAGAGCATGCCATTACAAAAGGTACATGGCCCCGGGTTTCGTCCCATGGGCATCTCGCAAGAAAGGATATTCGGATTCTCAAAATAGACCAAAAGGTTTGGATTTTGTGAATAGCCTGAAAGATTTTCTTTAATATGTCGGAAAGGTTTGGATTTCGGTTTTGCAAAATGTGCCATAAGTTATGGATTTTGTGAATAGTCTGAAAGAGTCATATAACGGTGTCAAAGCCAGTGGGAGTATCGTTGTTATCTGCTATCATTGTATGTGGGTTACATACTGGTTCTAGGAAACGTCTCTTATCATTACAAAGTGTAGTGACTTGGTGTTAAGAAACGGTTAGCTATGAAAGACTTTAAGAGATAAAACATACTCAGGTGGTTGTGAACATCTATTAGATAGATCAGAATTCTGCCAATATGATCTTGATGAGATTCAAGATGCATAACCCCAGGAATGGAGTTTCCTGTCATTACAAAGTGTAATGAATTGGCATGAAAGAAACAAAGAAGGTGTAGCATACTTACGTAGTTCATAGACATCTATCAGATAGATGAGACTGACAGTATTGACTTAGCCGTTGAGAATATGATCTTGATGGGATTCAAGATGCATAAGAAAGAGTCCCCGAAAGGAAATGGTTTCCGGAAATCATGACACAAGGATTATTGGTAATCTTAGGATTCCGAAAGGGCTTGGAATGAGATTACATCAGGTTCCTCGAGCCTCTTGGACAAATCAGAAGTGTTATGAACATATCCTGATGACTTAATGCTTAGAGCATTGTAAGTTGGATTCCCTGGCTGAGAATACTGAATGGATTATTTGAACAGACGTGAGAAATCATTGGAAAATGATTAGGGTGATTGATTTGAAAGGGTTTTCAAATCGGTAATTGTTTACACCAGAACGTGGTGCTGTAGGACTTCATGGTTAAAGAATTTCGTTGGTTTCTGATGGAGCACGTGTGGTTCACCGGCACATCATGACACCTCAAAATTGTCTTAGGGTGTAGTCATGTAGACTAAAGACCCAAGAACCGTGGGCAGTCACGGTACACATCACCAGAATGGAGTTGTGAGAGAGAATGACAATATGACAAATTGAGATATCATCGGAAGAGTATCCGATATGATCATCTGTAATAAAATGTATAAGTGTTAGACACTTGGATACATAGAAAGAGTGAAAAGGTCATAGACATAGATATAAAAGGCTTGAATTGAAAGTTTAAAAGAGAATAAGAAACCGATAATAGTTATGATAAATCCGACTTGGTGATTACCTCGTGGAGACTTGGTAATAAGCAGGAGTAGCTGCCAGTCAGATTTTATGTTTCGCTTTTGCATGTTTTACTTCCTGAATAATTGGATTATTCAAATATCCACAGTCGTTCATACTCTTAGGGAGTAAGTATGAAGGAAGACTGTCATGAATTGGTTTGTAGATTGTCTAAGGAGTTAGACATAGCAATAAGATTGCTGCAACGTTCATGAGTACTTGGAAATGGAGATTTGAGTATTGGATAAACCCGTGCTCAATGGATTGCTTCATGGATTATATCACGAGCAATGTTGAGACGATAATATCTTATGGTCTTAAAGTGGAGAGATATGAGTTATAATTTGCAAGGCGGTTGTTCATTGATAGTACGAAAACGTATCGGTAACTCGGTGTTATAAAACGTGCTGTTATGAGTGATTTGTTGGGTAAAAGATATAACATATTAGTCGAAGCTTATTCGTCCCTTGACCCAGACGGGAAACAGATATCTGTTGGCCACTCGATGATTTTGAAGTTGACTGAAGCGCTGGCCAGCCAGGACTGAATTGATTCGTTCAATTAGAAGTCTAAAAGTCATAAGCAAAATCGGAAATCGGGAAATAGTGTATCAGACAGAGATTGTTCTCAATCCATGTCTTATGTCTGAAAATATCTTGTTGGACGAAGGATCATCTGATCACTTATCTATGGACAGAACTGACTAGGTCAGAGTTCGACAGCAGTTTCTAGGAAGCTACAGTTTGCTGATTAATTAGAGGTTAAATTGGTAATTATAGTCATAGACTTATCCAAGTGGGAGACTGTTGGATTAGGTGTATAAGCCATGACTAATAATTTGTATTTACCTAATTAATAGTAGCAAAGTCCATTTGGGTTGCCCTCATAGCTAGAGGTTTGGTAGAAAGTTTCGGAGAGAGAAAGGTTGATTTATTATATGATTAATAAATCAATAGGAATTAAATAAATAGTTTATTAATATATTAAAGTGATAATATATTAATTAGAAACTATAGTAATTAATTAGAAATTAATCTGGAATTAATTGGATTTAATTTGATGATTAATTTGATTAATTAAAGGTGCAGGGGCTGAATTGTAATTATTCAATAGTTGAGTAAGTGACAATTTTGGCAGCTGGTGGTTGGCGAAAATATGGATAAGATAATCCATGATTTTCGAAAATAAGATTAGGATAAATAGGGTTTTGAATTGTAAGATAAAGGTTTATCTTATTTGAATTCAAAAAGGTTTATCTCTAAAGGCTTATCTGCAACCATTTGGAAAACTATAAATAGGGGTCCTGGGGAACCCTATTCTGCGCCAATTTTCTTTCCTCCCTCTCTCTGGATTTCGTCCACCTCCTGCTCCCTGGGTGTGATCTCATTTGAGGCAGGACACTTGTGCTGCTTAGCTTGCAAGAAACAACTAAAAGGTTAGTTTTTCTATTTTATTCTTTTAGTTAATTTTTGTTTTGCCTTTAGGAATTAGTTACATGTTCAAAGTAAGAAAACATAGATCCTATCTAGGTTGCATGTGAACTTATGGTTTTAGTTCATAGATTTGCAGAAAACCTTTCATATATATATAACCGATCTGGTAATGACTCTTCTTAAAGTGAGGACTCGTGAGGACACCTTAAAAAAATTGAAAAAATAATAAAAAAAATACAAATAATAAAATGGATCAAAGTACTATATTGGAGAAAAAAATTCAAAAAAAAAACTTTTGGATCATTGTTTTTTTTATAATGAAACAATGATCCTCAAAATAAAATATTTTGTGTATATACATACATACATACATACATACATACATACATACATACATACATACATACATACATACTCTTGGTTATATGCCCATCGTTATAACAAGTTGGTAATATTATTATAAATAGTAGGGTCCTTTTGGGTTACACGCAAGAGACGATTTAGCTAAAAGAGATCGAAAATAAACTTGAGGGGTTAAGTTTATTAATATGTCAAAGTAAAGATATATTAATTAGGAACTTAATGATTAAGTTTATTAATATACCAAAGTAAATGTATATTAATTAGAAACTTAATAAGGATAAATGACCAAAGTGAAATATCCACAAGGGAGGGGATAAGGATGAGGAGCACTATAAATACAACCCTAGATCTGAGTTGTATAGCTGCCAAAACCCTAATTTTCGTCACCCTCCTCCCACCCCTCGGTATATGGCCGATTTCTTTCAAAACCCTAAGTATTACGTGCTAAAACTTCAAGCAAAGGTATATACTACATCAACGGGTGCTGGATCGTTGTCTTGGATGCGATTACATTAGAGGAGTTCTACTTTGGGCTCTCGTCATCCTAACAAAATCAGATCTGAGATTTAAAAGGTATGTCTTGAACCCTCTTGATTTTACAGTTACAAAATTGTGCATGATTCTGTGATCCTGGTTGAATACGATTTTGATTTCTGTTTCCGCTGCGTTGTTTTTATGCTATCGTATTCCAACAGTGGTATCAGAGCAGCTTTATCATGATTTTGTACTGTTTTGATTCGATTAAAATTGTTAAAAATCGTTTTTTTCTGATTTATCGAATCTGATCGACGTCCGCGCCGCGGTACTTGAAATATCGCGTCGCGGGTTTTCCTAAAGTTACGATCATTAGGGTTTTGCCGCGTCGCGTTTCCTAGTGTTCCGCGCTGCGTCGTTCTTGTCATGATCGGTTTCTTTTGATTACCGCGTCGCGTTTTCTCGTGATCCGCGTCGCGACGGTCGTGACGTTTTATTTTCTGAAATCAGATTTATTGTTATAAAATGGTGATTTTAGTATTGTATGATTGTTTAGATTAATCATTGACATAGAATGCTTGCTTGCTCAATAGGATTAATAGCTAAACACAAAGTTTAAAATGCTTCAAAATTTAATGGATGATTGTTTAAATTAATTATTAACAATGCATCCTTGCGTGTTTAATAGAATTAATAGTTAAACATAATTTTCAAAGTACTTAAAATTTTAAACGATATATATATTAGAAATGTATCTATATGTATAACTTAAAATAAAAACATTGGTCAGACAGTGACTAGGCTCACCTACTGTAAATGTGTAGAAGGTTGAAGGAGGTCTCTTTGATTCCTAATGAGGTCGGTTTTTAAATAGCATTCATTGCTTACCACCCTCACCGCCTGTCACATTTTATCGAGTGGAGTTACCGAAAGGGTTTGATAGAACAGTGATTCAAGATAAAAGTATTACTGAAAATACACAAGTAAGAAAAATTGTTAAAAGTTAATAGATTTTTTTTAAAAAGTGAATTGGCATTTCAAATTGGTTTTAAAATGTTTAAATTGACCATTTTTTTCCAATTAAAAGGTTAAAGTGTTTTAACAAGAATGATATATGCAAAACTAGATTGTTAAAAGTTGTTAACATGTTTTAAAATTATTGGCAATTGTAAGACGGATTTTAAAAGTTTAAGAGACCATTTTGCCAAAAGAAAGTTAAAATGTTTTAACTTAGCGAAACAAAATCCCGTTTTATGAAAATGTGAATCTCATGCTACCAACAAAGAACCACACATTTAACCGGGCCCTTCCGGCGTGGGAAGTGCTATAGCCAACGCGTCGGATTGGACTCGGCCAAAATGATGTGATACTCGCGATAACTCATGAATCATGGGCCGGGTGTCACGTGGGTCTTCGTGGTCAATTTACCATCCAAACTCGTGATCCGCGACATACCCGTCACGAGAGAGAGGATGAGCATGATGGGATTAAACATGCCATTGATCAGATTCAATGAATCCCAAAAGATCTAGAAGCTTCATAGAGATTGAAGTTGGCAAAAGAGTATTGCCTACCTAAATAACTTCTGAGGGTGACTACGGCATACCTCTTCACCACCAAAAGCGAAATATGGATTCTAGCCTTAAGTAAAATAATTTTATGGGTAATTAATTTATTAAGGGTTAATCAAACTAAACAAAACTCTATTTTAGATGTCAACTAAAGAAAGTTTGAAAGTTACAAGTTTTTTTTTTACTGTGTGGCTTCCTCAATCAAAGTAAGTTCAACGACATAGGTTATGCGTGTTGGTTCCAGAACTTGAGAAGAGTACTCAATGTCGAGGGAAAATTTTATATGATTGAGGAACAAGTTCCTATGGATTATCCAGCCAGATCCATTAGTGCTGAAATAGACAGTCAATCATCTTAGACGTCTAAATGATTCAAATAAGGTTGCTCGTTTCATGTTAGACACTATGATTCCCGAGCTTCAAAGAAGATTGTAGGGTCTTGGTGCTTTGACATGATTAACCGGCTTAAGGACATGATCCAAGAGCAGGTTAAATGGGAACGATTCGAAGTCATGAAAGCATTATTTGGATGTAGGCTGTTACTAGGATGGAGAGTCAATACCCATATGTTTAGCATAAGAGGGTACGTTGACCAAATGTGGAGGTTGGGATTTCCAACAAGTCGAGAGTTAGTCACGGACATTGTCCTTAACTCGCTGACTAGTTCTTATGATTAGTTCATTCTGGACTTCATTATATAGAACTTAAAAGGACCCTTCGAGAGATTACATAGCATGTTGAGGAAAGTAGAACTTTACATGGCTAGGGAATCCAACACCACAGTTCCTAAAGGAGGTGTCAAAAGGAAAAGGACAAACCCTACCAAGGGAATGATTTTCCTAAAGAAACCTCAATACTGAAATCCTGAGGAAGATTTTGTTTCCACTGAAAGGATGTGGGACATGGAAGCCATAAATGCTCAAGATATCTGACGCAATAGAAGTAGTTGCAAGCCAAAGAGTATGGCACTTCAAGGTATATTTGTAATTCCATAAGTGCTTTGCTTATGACCAGTATTGCCATTTTTAATAGGCAGAGACTGGAATAAAGCAGAGGCACAAACCATGGAGAGCTGGATCGAATCATGGACTACAAGAAGCTTGCTTTCATCCATAGGATTAGGAACCAACTTCTCTATAGTGTTTATGGTTTTGCAATTTGAAGATTGTTGATGTGAACATGGTTTAAATAAAAGTTATTTTAAAAGGTTCTTTTGGAACAAAGTTATGGTCATTGCATCTATGAGAACTGGTTCACAACAATAGTTCGAAAAGATTGATTCAAGAGAATCCAAATGTTTGGATTAATGGTATGAGTGGAATTGTCTGGTTTTGTAAACTTGAAAGAAGCTACCAGAACTCCAGATGGATAGGATTCTGGAGATCATTTGACTGAAAGTCTTATGATAACTGCTATTCTTGTCTACATAGAGAGATAACTATGCACTGCCCACAAGTTATTGTGGGCAAAGGCTGAGAATCTGTTGGACCTTGTACATCTAATGTATTTGGACCGTTCAGTTTTCCACTAAACCGTCTAAAATACTCTATTGAGTTTGAAACCTATATGGTGATCAGTACTTCCAGAACAGAGTATGGAATCAAATGAGCAAAGGATGAGAATTCTAAATCCAAGTGCGGATAAAGAGTTTCTTAGTCAAAGATTATACAATCATCTAATGGACTATGAAAATTGTTTCAACAGTCAAATCCACTTAGAACGCTACGAGCATCGTATGGTGTGTCTGAGTTATAATCGAACATAAAGGTTCGACTTATGATGGATTGTATTATGCTTCCAATCTATGTCTGAGGTTAAACCTTAGAGACAATAGAGTCCTAACCCTTGCACAACCACAAAAGGTTCTATAAACACTTTCTGAGAAATATGGAGTGTAGATGTTTCTTCACTAGCATATTTAGAAATTTGGGGTCTTGAGACTTACAGTTTACCGTGTAGCTTAGAGGACGTCGATTAACAGAAGTGTTATTCAATTAGAGTACTTGGATATAATAAACATTTTGACAACAGTATGATGTTGTATAAATGGCAGTCTTCTATGATAGGAAGCTGGTATTCAAGAAATCAGCAGGAGCCTGACTGATCTTGATGAGACTCAAAGGATCAAAGAGCCTGATGTTGGCACTAGCACTCAACCAGAGGTAGTAAAACCTGTTGAGACTCAGTAAGAGTTTGCTGAGGAATCTGACATAACTCCATCTCCTGTTCGAGAAACTGATAAAGGACGTCATACACCTGGTTTTCATGAATTACATGTTGACGAAGGTGATGAATGTCTGGTGGATCATTGTGACCCTACCAATTATCGGAAGTCATGGCAGGCCCCTTGGGTTGCCTTAAGGAAAGAGATGATGGAGAGCGAGATGAAATCCATGTATGATAACTAAGTTTGGAACCTGGTTGATCAAACACCTGACCTTAAAACAATTGGTGTAAATGGGTCTTCAAGAAGAAGACAGACGTGGTTAGAAAGGTACACACAAACAAAGCCAGACTGGTGGCAAAGGGTTATACTCAAACCCAAGGGATTGATTATGAGTAAACTTTTTCACCAGTGGTGATGATTAAATCTATTAGGATATTGTTTGTCATCGCAGCATTTTATGACTACGAAATATGGCAAATGGATGTAAAAACCGCTTTCCTTAACGGAAAACTTTCAGAGGATGTGTGTATAACACAACCAGAGGGTTTTGTACAGTCCAAATATCTCAATAGAGTGTGTAAACTTGTGAAGTCGATTTATGGACTCAAACAAGCATCTCGCAGCTGGAATCTCTGCTTCGATGAGAAAATCAAAGAGTTTGGATTTTCGAGAAGTGAAGATGAGCCATGTGTATATGTCAGATCTAGTGGGAGCATTGAAGTCTAACCTATGTCGTACACAGATAGCAAAGTTCTCATGTAAATGTCCCTATCTCGAGAAATATGAAATAAATGAGAATTGCTATGCTATAAATGACACAAGAGAGACTTAGTGCGCATGAAGCATTTGATCTATGGAGATATAATTAAGTGCTTCATAGGGATTTGGGAAACAAAAGTGAACTATGTAAATGTTAGTGCTAGTGGGAGCACTGAAATCCAACCTATGTTGTACGCAGATAGCAAAGTTCTCATGTAAACGTCCCTATATCAAGAAATCATAAATAAATGAGAATTGATGTGCTACAAATGACATAGGAGTGACCTATTGCATATGAAGCATCATGATCTATGGAGATAGAACTAAGTGCTTCATAAGGATAAGCTAGAGTACATGAGCAGACGGATCTAGAGATACAAGACTCCTATAAGGGATTCAAGTTTCTGTATCAGGGTTTAGGACTGAGTGAAACTCGGAGTCCTAGTTCCATTAAGATCCTGGATGAAATGAGTTGAGTCCCGTATGCACTTGCATATGGATCAATCGCATAATGTACGAGACCTAATGTATCATATGCCTTGAGCATGATGATTTGACATTAGGCTAATCTTGGCAAAAGTCAAATGGATGGAAGTCACGAAGTATCTTAAATGTTTAAGATATTCTTGATCCATTATAGTATGAGAGAACTCAGTGTAAAGAAGCACACTGATACTAGCTTCCATAACTAATAGAAACGATTCTTATATGCAGTCAGGATCCGAGTTCTTACCAAAAGAGACATCTCAGTTAATAGAGCTATATCGGATGAGGCAAGATAGCTGATCTGATCACTAAGTCAATGTCTCGGACTAAGCAAGATCGTTCATGCTAAGTCCATATGCATTAGATTTGCAAATGAATTGACTTTAAGTGAGGTTAGTATAGTTTGATTTGTATTGGGAACTTAAGCAATGAAAAACTCTATCTGATATGAATATTATTATGTGGAGAACATAATGTATGCATAAAGGCAGTCATTTCATTAGTTTATCATTGTGTTCCGATTTTGTGTGTTTTATTGACTTCCTGAATAATTTAATTATTATTCAAACTGTCCACAGTCGGTCATACTTTTGGGAGTAAGTATTGATTCAAGACTGACATGAGGAATTGGTAGATTGTCCATAGAGATGGACATAGCATGGAGATGCACTAATTCTCATGTGTACTTAATAGGGATTAAGTATTGGAGTAACCTGCACTTAGAGATTACTTCATGGAATCTGTCACGAGTAATTCTAAGATGGTAACTGTAAGAACCCGCAAAAGTTGTAAAAGGGTAAAACAGTCTTTTAACACATTGTAAGACCATATTGTAAGATAATATGTATTTGTGGAATAATATTATAAGAAATAAGAGTTTATGTGAAATTTGAAGTTTTATCGCGTGAATAGTGAAATTTGGCCAAAAAGGGCAAATTGGTCATTTGACATGAAAATGACCAAAAATGTCAAGAAAATGTTAAGTTGGAAGTTATTGAAGCATAAATGGTAAAGTTATGACCCTTGAACCATTTTTGTAGAAGAATTGGAAAGCTAGGGACCAAAATGCAAAGTTTTTATAAAAATTAAATATATATATTATATGATAATTATCCCCTATTATTGAAGAAGCCAGTAGAAGTTTTCAGAAGGCACGAGAGAGAGCTAGAGAGAACGAGAGGAAGAACACGGGAGATCAAGAAATTTGCCAAGGAATCAAGAACTAACTTTGGAATTGGTGATTCCAAAGTAAACAAGGTTAGTAGTTGAAGTTTCTACCCAAGCTTTTGTGTGTTCTTGATGAGTTTCCATGGAGTGGACTGAAATTTGTAATTTCAGTCATAATCCATGAAGTGTATGTGATTTCTGGGCTTAAACATGTTCATGTAGTAAGAACATAAGTTAAAAATAGCAAAGTAGGTTGCTATTGTTGAGAAATTGAAATGTTGCTCAAGAACCCTAAATCATGAATTGGTATGATTAAGGTGTTTCTAATGGCTTAAAACTTGTTATTAGTCAAGGGTTTTGGTCTTAGAACAAACCCCATATGATTTAGACCTGGAATAAGAGCTTAATGCCCCAAAACTGCATGCTACAGTGCCAAATCGCGACTGATCAGGACACTGCCCAGGCGCTAGGCGTGGTGCGCCCAAGATCTGGGCGGGGTGCGCCCAGGCGCGGTGCGCCCTCAGACAGGGACCAAAAATGTTAGAAATTTCAAATGCTAGAAACCATAGCTAGACATGTCCGTTTGGTCTGAAATTTTAGCCATAACCCTAAAATAGTATAAGAACATATCGGGAATGGTCAAATCCGTAATCCGACCTTGCGGAAAAGTCACTGTAGTGGCAGTGGCTAAACTTCAAGTTTATGTCAAAACTTGATTTTTAGAATTTGAGCTAGACTTGTCCAATTAACTTCAAATTTGAAATACAAGTCTAATATAGTAGAAGACTCCATGGAAAAGTGTCGGAACTGAAATACGACCCCTCGGGGGTACTGTAGCAAAATACGCGTATTTCGGAGAAAATTATAAAACGAGTTTATTAATGGTTATACATTTGTTATAACCTGGAGTTGTGTCATATGAGACTTAGAACTATAGAGTTGATTATATTATGTATTTATATACGTGATACTTGTATAGGTGGTGCCTCGAACGTTGTTGAGCACGAAAAAGGGAAGGGTGTACGAGAAGCTTAGTGACCCGTAGTTACACCAAGGTGAGTTTTATGATGATTTCTATGGTACATAGCAAAATGTTATTTTCAGAAAAGTAAGATTTTCCAAATGTTTGAAAATACTAAAGTTTGGAAAATAGTTTTGAAAGTAGCTCTATACATGGGCTTAATGTTTAAAAGAGATTTTTAAGAAGTATGGTTTGCAAAGTATTTTGAAAGAAGTTCCTTATGTGAACTAAGATGTCAAAACCAGTTTTTGAAAGTATTTTTAGTAAAGAGTTATAAAATGTTTGAGTATGAGTTGTTTACAAATTGTGTCCCATTTTGACCAATTTGAGATGTAATGAGATAAGTATTAAAGAAAGAAAGAAGTAAGAGTCAGTTGTCCGGACTAGGATCACCCACATAATCGGGGGATCAGAAGACACTACTGGGATGGTACCTCCCGTCGCGAAGTAGTTGTCTAGCTTAGTATACCCTTGTGTTTGAATATGTTCCAAGTCACAAAGGGGAGACAGAATGAGCATAACCGAGTGGGCGGATCTGTTCTGTCCCGCGAGGGGAGCTAGTAGAATGAATTAAAATAACTTAATTCATAAGTTTCAGTTGGTCACAAGAAAATGAGTAAGAAAGCAGTTTTGAGAAAGAAAGTATTTTTAAAGTTTGAAAGTAAAGAAGAAAAGACATTTTGAGATTTATGATATAAATCAGTTTTGAGCAGTGTACTTTTAATATTTCAATTTTTGAACAGAAAAGTTTTGGGTCTAAACCCATATTACTCACGAGGCTTTATGTCTCACGTATACTATTTTCGAAATGCTATATACTTAGGTGAAAGGAGCGAAGGATTGCTGTTGGGACCAGTTTATATAATGTAAGTTTAAATTATGGTTATCTGTATTGAGTCTGTAATACCCCCCTTGAGTTTAAGTTTGTAAAATAAAAAAAAATTAAGTGGCTACCTTATAGTCACGAGTTGTAAAATATGTTTGTAACATAAACTGTATTTGTATTTAAATATGGTTTGAGAAAAGGGGTGTTACAGTTACACTATAACACTGTAGTATATTGGAAGGAGATAACTGTGAAACTGTTTCTCAGTTACTAATGATGTTCGTAAGACTCATTACTCAAATACTTAGTTGATATTTTTTTACTTCATTTCGAAACCTTTGAACAATTCAAAGTTTCTAATCAATGTTTATTCCAATAAACAAGGTTATATTTGCTAAATTGTTCAGCAAATGCAACGAAGTATCACTTATTGTGTCTTTTGGTAGATCTGGACAGTCCACGAGCATTTGTGTGGATATGGCCCAACAATCTTTGTTTCTTTCACATCTCTATGTGAATTATGACTTTGTCAATTTTCTAATTTAATTAAGATTTGAATTCATCATATGACTCTAAGTCAAATGATTCCAAGATCCTGTCCACTTGGATCTTTGAAGATGCAATTCTTGTTTAAATTCACTTTAGACAATCATATTAACACAATTATATATCCAATACACTATTGGATGTATCAACATTCAAATTACTATTGCTTATGCAACCAACACACGACATTGTAAGGATAATATTTTGAAGTAAACAACCATGCTTTTAGAAAAATATCACCATTTTCATTAAAAATGAATTAGGTATCCTCAAACAATGTAAAATATGAAAACAATGTTATATACAATTTCTAGCTAGTAACAAAATCAAATATCTAACTAAACGCCACAAAACCGCATGAGCCTGTAATCTCGATCCTTGTAACAGCAACAGTGCTTCTGTCTCTCATGATCCGAATAAGCTCCTGTGCTTCAGCTTCCTGCATTCCACTTAGCTCCTACATATAGCACAAATGTGAGAAACACATCATGTATTAAGGAATTAAGGATCAGAAGTTGAAATGTTATGGAGTTTTTAGATATACCTGAGTTGCCAAAATGTTTGGCCTTTGGGCATCTTCCAATCTTTTCGTATCTGGTCAAACCGTATCCCATACTGTGAATTCCCAGTTTGATACATCTCAGAATTGGATCAATGGTTGCCCTGGTCTGTTTCTTCTTGATATCTCTCTTTACTGGACCAAATTCAGAAGTAGCTGGATTCGTGGAACCATGTATTCCCATGAATGACTCATACATAGTCAACATGCAATGTATTTCCATGATGGACTTGTCTAATTTTCCTGTTCTATATATCTGAACGAACAGATCATACTGGCTAGTCAGCGAGTCAATGATGATGCTGGTGCTTAACTCTCGATCAATAGGATAACCAAGTTTGTTCAGTCTGTCAATGTATCCCTCAATCTTAAGAGCATGTGTATTGACGCTACTGCCTTCATCCAGCTTGCACCCTATAATATCTTTAATGATTCTACTCCATTCTTGCCTGACTGGCTCTTGGAACTTTTCCTCAAGCAGACTAGATATCTCGTAAGGACCAAGAAACTCGAAATCCCTGCGGATCTCTGGGTCAATGGTCAATAGCATGAGGCAACGAACTTCTTCAGATTCATCAATGAGGAAGTCATGTTGATCCTGTACTTCCTTTGTAGTGCCATGCAGAGGTAGTATAGGGAGAGGATTCTCGATCAAATATGACTTTCCTTTGTATTTGAGAACAATTCTCTAAGTGCGAAGCCAGTCCAAATAGTTCACTCCAGTAAGCTTATCCATATTAAGCAGATACTTCTTAAAGCTTTCAGAGATGGGTGATGGTGGAGAAGGAGGATTTTTCTCAACTATAAATAGCGGGGGATAAGGTTGACCCGCGGCGTGAAGAGCGATTTTTCTCAACTATAAATAGAGGTCCCTAGGTCGGATTCGGGCAGCGAAGATTGATCCTTTGAGTGAAACTCATGCTTCTTTGACTCAGATCTCGTAGCTTTACAGTAGGGTTTGATAGTTGGATCGTTTGATGTTATTTTTGCGTTTTTGTTTATCGTTTAACTCTTGTGCAATCGAGGGTTCTGGGTTGTAGAACATCATTGATCATAGAGAAGTCGGATTGGTTCCGGGTTTCAGAAGCATTCGGATCTGATTCAGGTTTAGTTTTGAATGCAAGTTAAGTTTGGTTTAGTTTTTGATGCAATTTACGTTTCAATTTATAATCGTTGTCTTTCGAGTTATTGTTTATGATATTATTGTTTCTGATTCTCTAAGTTTGATCTCGAGATCAGATGAGTTTAGTTTGATTGGTAGCGATCTATTGCTTCGGCGTAGATTCGTGTGGTTTTTTGTTTTCGTGTTTCTTTTTGGGATCAAGTGTACAGATATTCGCTGTCTATAGAGTGACACTATAGATCGGTTATATTTAAACACAAAGTGTCAACCACGAACTCCACGGTTCGACCTTCGCTTACTGCTATCTAGTGGGCTAGTAAGGTTTTATTTTATATTTTTGACCGCATCGACGACTGCGACGTGTCATATGATAACATTATTTGTAGTTTTTTTTAATTTATAACCTATAAGAAAAAAATAGCTATTGGCCAACTTTAAGATTGGGAGGAGGGAAGCATGGGTTCTTCAACCCGTTTTGAGTTACATTTTCACGATAGCGTGCATGGCGAGGTGGTGTTCTTAGCGATACCCACAATACCTCCAAGGCTCCAACCCTTGTCGAGTGTTCCCATGTACATTCGGCACCCTTATGTACCTCAGTTCCATGCTAGAGTTTTATATGTATGAACATGTGTTTGCCACCCCATCCAAATTTGCATTTTAACATATTGATATCTTTTGAGCAAGTAAAAACCAACAAACTTATACATCTTATATAAAAACTGACCATGTCGTTTGAAACCAAGACAAAATGTTATACTAGTTGTGCTTTATGTGTGTAATCTTGTTGTTTTGTATCGTCAGCCACTTTCAAACCCATCTCCTATTAGAGCTAGCGTGAACACAAAACGAAATTTACAAAGCAATAAAACAAGGGCGTGATTATATCACTATCCTTAAGGAATATTAGCTCCACGGGTTGTTGATGGATCTAGGCTAAGTTCGTCCCACGACGTCCTCGAGCTTTAAGAATTGTAGACAACAATGTTTTAAAAATGTTTTAAAAATTGGTTCGAACCGGCTGGTTGAACCGGTCGAACCGGGAACTGGAGGTGATGACAGTTCAATTTAGACCGGTTCTATAACGATTTCCTGACCGGATTAAACCGGCCGGTTTTGGTAAAAAAATCAGTTCAACCGGCTGAATTGAACCAAAATGGACGGGATTGAACCAGACAGTCTTGGATTTTTGTGTTTGTTTTGGACTTCTTTGTTTGATTTTGGCTTCTATAAGGATTGTTTTTATATGTTGCATTCTATTTACGTTTGTAATACTAAAAAGATGATAAATTTTGTAATCAATGTATGCAGGATAATAAAAAACATATAAAAATATAGAACCAGTTTGACCATCCGGTGAAACCGAAAAACGTCACCCGATAGGTTCAATTAAAAAACCGGTTTCTACACATTCTTCTCATAAATATTGATTTTGAACATTTCAGTGATTTTATAAAGAAGATAAAATTATGATCCAATAAAAATGAAGACACAACTTAAGTATTTATAGCACTAACCAAGAGCTGCAACTTTTTTTTGGAGAATGCAACGATTCATAAACAAAAACAAAAAGAAAAAAGTTAATCATTTTCCCTCCAAAAATAACTTAAAACAGTTAACCGGCATCTAATGACAAGGATCAAAACATCAGGAATTTTATGTACAAGTGCAAAATGCTAGTATTTAATAATTAATATATAACTAGCGGAGACCCGTGCTATATAGCACGGGTTCGATCAGGCCCACTAACTGAAAACCGTTGAAACCATCAATTAAAGTTTTAAAGTATAATAGAAACAAATCAAAGTAGAATGCTATAATACACAAATAAATGAAGGTATATTGCTATTTAAACTACAAATTACCTGTAATACAAAGTGAACACGCACCATTTCATCTGCAATTATATGTATTTTTCCCAAATAATCAGCAGTAAGAATGCAGTGATTGTTCTAGCTGACATAAAACATGTCGATAAAGCAGGATGGCGTGTTAATTGGTATTTAGTCCATCCCTAGCTAAAGAGAAAATCGAAAAAGAAATAGCCCTAAAATAGCTACAACCATATTATGCTTTCTTAACAACATAAACACCACCCATGTCGCACATTTAGCTTTTGGCCAACGGTTTCAACAGAACAAATTCTCAATCGTTTTGGTCCCATCCACTCGTATTTACCCCATTTTTCCTATTTTATTTTCCTATAAAGCTTTATTAGATATTTCTGATAGTCGAATTAGACATCACATTATGAAATATCATTATATTTGAGAGAAAATAATGAAAAGATGAAAGTTAACTTCGATCGAAAGGGATAGTGAAGCACTAATGTCTAAACAGCGACACTCAAATTGTAAGTATTTTAAAGAGATATCGGGCTAGGAACATGGACAGGTCACGTCAAATTGACATATTAAAACTTATCAAAGAGTATATTATATTTGATTTTCAAGTTTAACATATTTATTTATAATAACTATAGAAAAGTATCGTATTTGAAAATAATTACAAATCAATGAAAGTAGGATGCTATAATAAACAAAACCATGAAAGTATGTTGTTGTTTCATGCGAATGACGTAAAAAATCATTTGCATGAAACAGAAGCGTACTTTCATAGTTTTGTTTATTATAGCATCCTACTTTCATTTCTTTTTTTACAACGTTTTACTTTGAAAAATCTATCCAATTATAATGTATAGAATATTGTACTAATTTCAAGCAAGTAAACAGAACATACTTTTAAAATTGACATCTAAATCTATCCACTTGCAAGTCATATTAAAATCCTGGTGCACTACATGCTCAAACCTAATTACCCTTAAACAACAAAAAGTTACAACAAAAATCAAAAGAAACGTAATTCAACAAAAGATAAAGAGCAAAGCTCAGTACCTGTGATGGGCAAAATTAGTAGACATTGCTGATATGGAACCTTATGTGGCAACCTTTAGTTGATGTAGAACTGGATTATATTAAAAATCTTTGCACTGGAAAGATTAGAACCCAAAAAGTTATCAATGACCTCAAAACCGATGTTACAAAGTTTAAAACACCGATATTAGGAAGTTTAAAACACATTCAGACACCTTTCTATACACGACTTTGGACCAAAATTTTAATTTCTTTAATCTCAGTTATGTTTTATAGATAATTTCTAAAATGAATGGGACCAAAACCTATGGTGCAAGTGACAAAATCTATCCTACATTACACATCGAGTTGTTACAAATGTTATAAAAGCAATGTGAAGAAGCATTATATATTTTTATATATGATGTAAAAGAATATCTTATATTTAGTTATTGGCTCTGGTTGTAGGCCTTTCTGGGCTATCTTCTTTCTCCGGAACTTGCTTTAGGACTGTGTTCGTAATCCCTCTGTTTGGATTCTACCTTGTTCTCATCGTCATCCATTCTCCTTGTGTTGAGGCCTAAAGCACGCTTCTGTAATATGTTTTCCTACTCCTGAGTGTAGATCATGTAGAATAAGTTCAACAGCCAAAAACATAGTAAAAAATCTATCTCTTTCTTATTTCAGCCAATCAAAAGATATTTTCAAATTTCATAAAAAAACTTGAGTGATAAAGTATTTTCATAAAGTGTTTGAGGTATACAGATAAAACAAAGTTAAACCAAATTAAATTCATCAAAAAAAACTCATTCTCTTGGTCTTTTGAAATAATATGACAGAAAACATGCATACTCAAAACATCTAAACTTACAATAATAAGTGAGAATGCAATACAATAATTATTCAAAAAACTATATAAACTTTTCTTTAAAATTCTTTACCTAAATCTCAGTGTCAAAGAGACGGATTGTCAATGTTGACACAACTGCAGGGGCAAAAGGTATGTAGCTTAAACTGTACCTGTAAACAGATTTTATAATTTATACCACTTAAAATTTTAATATAAAAAAACATTGTATCCATATTTATTGTGAAAATGACAAACATACCAGATGAGTGCGCATATCTGACATAGTATAGCAAGGATGAGCGAATTTTAGTGTAGAAGGTGGAAAAGGTGATACAACCTGTTCAATATTAGAAAAGGTAAATAAAATAAATAAAACTATGTAAAAAGAAAACTGAAAAAAAATTAAAATTTGTTCCACTTACGGCTACCACTACAGGTATGCAGGTTACTTTAGATTGACCACCAAAAAATAGCAATTGTGCTGCAAAAGAAAAAAAAATTATAAATTTGAGTCAAAGTTTTAGGTTTTATGTATGATAATGAGGTTTATAAATTTTAAAAAATCTGAGTTATTTTTACTACTTACGCTCTGTACAACTGAAGAGCTAGACTTTCTTTCCATGTAATAGACCACCTTCTTCAAATGCATCCTCTATGATTTAAAAAAAAAAGTTAAAAGTTTGGTTAGTGACTTAGTTCTATTTTATAACAAATTCTTGTATTTATTTTCTCAATGTAATAAGATTTGAGAAACATGAATAACATGAAGTAAAATGTAACTCACTTCAAGATTTGAGAAATTCCATTTGTATTCAGAAAGTAAGTCAAGTTGGTCCCACTGTCGATAAAATGAAAAACCAATGAGTAAGTAAGAAACACAATGTAAAGAAACTGATTAAATTAACATAAATGGTGACATGTACCTCTGTACCAACAGGAAAGACCTGCTTCCATAAATCTTCCTGCAAAAACAATAAGCAAGAACACATGAAACCATTAAAATGGAAGCTAAAACCCTAGGAAAGACTCATGTGAAAATATACGTGAACATCATGTTGTGACATAGTTATGATTCAAGTCTCAAAACATATTAGATCTTGATATGAATATGTTTTTAGAAAATCAACTTTTGTCGACTAAATTAACCCTTGGGAAGAACAGTGTCGAAATCGATTTTGGTTTTCAAAGGTCTGAAATTTGACTTCAAAAACTCAATCTGTAAAGTTGCATAACTCAACAAATAGTTTGTGAGAGGACAGTAGACGGTAGTCTCCACCGACAGCCCACCAATTTTGCAAACAAATCACAATAGTTCACGCCCTATCACGAAAATCCTTAAGAACCTTATGAGTTTAATAGATTGTAAGAACAATTACACATAGATCTTGCATGTTGATTTGTTAATTGATTAATTTGCAATTGTGTTTATATATGCCCGAATCAGCAGTACCTGCTGTGAAATACTTTCCATTAAAATCAGCAAGACATTTTATCTTACCAATTCACGCTGGTCATCGAAGAACTCGGGTTCTGGTTCAGACTTTGCAACTTTTGAACGTTTTATTGGTCGGCCAGCTTTGGTGGGTTCCTTCTTATGTTGCTGCTTCGGTTCTTCGGTGGTGGTTGTAGTGGTGGCGGTGGCGGCGGGTTCTGTAGAAGTAGGAGCTGCGTCATCCTTATGGCTCGCCGCCACAGCCTTTCGCTTAGTTCCCTCCTTCATATGGATTGTGGGGTTTGAAAAACTGGGCGTCAATCGTACGCTAAAAGGGGAAGCAGTGCAATTTGGACAAAGATGGAGGCACAAATTGGATTCTCTCTCGAGATTTTAATGGGGTTTCTAGAAATTGGATTTGATTTGGGGGAGAAAAGAGGGGACGACGCTAATTCGACTCAGTGGGTGTGCACCTAATGTAAATCGAAGGACGGAAAATGGAGATGGGCATGCACCAACTGACAGAAGAGAAGAAAGAAGAAGAGAAGACGGGAAGAAGAAGAGAGGAGGCGGTGCATCAGACCCATTTAAAAAACCAAACCAAAAAAACGCGTGACAAAGGGAAAAGGGAAAAATGAAAAAAAAAGGTGAGCATGACTTCATTCAACACGGGCAAAAGGAACGGAATTTAAGATTAAGAATAATCTCTCGATTATGTACCTTCCCCCCCCCCCCCCCCTTTTTTTTTTTTATACCTAGCTTTTACTGAAATTCCTTCCAAATTGCTTTTCAATTATTTGGATATAGTTTTAACTTATAAACTCTTCCAATACCTACCTATGTTCCACTTGGTTTTGTTAGTCGACTATTCTCCAACATGTCAAAATTTATGAACCATTAAAAACGAAAAAAATTATATGATGGAAAAGTCAGTCTTATCATGTTGTGTCATTCTCTTGACAAAGAATTGGGTGGAGAAGAGATCAAATGAAAACCTGGTTAAACTTCAATCTCAATGTGTCTTTTTCTTTTTACACTTTCATGCATTTTCGTTTTCTATTAATCATTTTAAACGATGGCTGAAAATGACTTATTTGTCGAGCAGGGCGGATTCAAGGGGGTTCCAGGGTGTGCCCTTGCACCGGCTCAACTTTCGGGCGACTCTATCATATAGTTTATACTCTTAGCTTCGCGTTGATATATAATTCGTCTTCTAATGATTTTTCCTTGATTTGATATGATTATTACAAGTTATGACTACAAAACAGACTCACCCAAAATGATCAGTGAGAAATGAATCTTTTCACACTACTTATGTTCATATTCAACTTTCGGGCTCAACAAACCAAAGATACTAAACTCCAATACGGAACTTTTGGCACCAACCTCAACTTCATACGACTTTTCTAGAATTAGTTATGATTTTTACAAAATAGGGACAGATTGCAGCAAAATCAGAAAAGTTTACCAAAAGATGTTCAAGCTAGGGTTTCTATCTGGGAAATTTTTTTTGGATGCACCCCCTAGTAATAATTTCTGGATCCGCCAGTGTCTTCTAAACGGATTCACTATAAAAAAATATATAACTCAAGTTGTCCGTGGTGCGTCTAGAGTTGATGTATAACCCTTTTTTTTTTTTTTTTTTTTTTGCAAGGATTTTGATGGGGGAAAAAGTCCCATAATATAACAAGCAAATATTCTTCCATTTATTAAACTTGATTCCGACGTCTATTGGTAGTTAGATGGAAACCACCAATTAATCAAAAATGATATTATTTGGTTGTTTGATGGATTGGGAATGTATTTCGTAAAAATAGTTGTTACCTGCTTGTTGGAACCGAAAGTTTTGGTTTTTTAATTTTTATTTGTTTATAGGGTTAATGTCATAAAATTACAACTAATATTGTATAATTTGCTCTTTAGGCCATTTATCTTTTAATTGCATTCAATAACCTTTTTTAGATTCTCATTATACCATTTGGGTATATTTTATCCGGATAAACTAATATTGAATCTTACGTATTGTCTACTACCACATTCAATATAGTAAAATTTATTCATTTAGGTGAATCTAACAATACATTACATCCATAATGACATCTAATTTTACAAAATTAATCAACTGAAATACATTATCTAAACTATGACTTTTCAAAATTAAGAAATTTTTCATAATTATGTTTCCTTACAAAACCAAAAGACATGACAATGTAAAAAATCATTAACATTCCCATATTTAAAATAGAAATATCATTAAACATCTTCATACTTTTAGTCGTAGGACGCCTTCATTACTTATTTCTCCTTAATCCTCTGGAAGAGGTGCACAAAAAAAACCGGTTTATGATCCGAATACGGTTTTCAAACTGATCCGATCCGGTTTTGAAACTGGTTTCTCTCATACCGATCTGGTCTGAACCGGTTTGGATATATGAAATTTAAAACCTGTTTGAAACCGGTTTTGGCCGAACCGGTTTGAAACCGGTTTTGACCGAACCAGTATGTAAAACCGGTTTTGACCACGTTGACCCAAACCGATTTTGAGTATAGTTTTTTGGTAGAAATCGATTTCAAACTGATCCGGTTTTGACTTTATTGACCAATTCCGATCCGATTTTGAAAAAAAAATCAGGTTTGTGCACCTCTACCTCTATAGTCTCTATATGGCATCTGCATGTATCATAGATATGTATGGGCTTTTGATTAATATGGGTCTATCAGCCTATGAGTTGAAGCCCACTATAAATAGTCTGATATTCTTCTAGTCTTTATTTTGATTTTTGATTAACAAACGGGGTAATTATTCAAGACCATATCATATAACGGATAAAATAAAGCATCACCAGGAATTAGAAATGTCATTTGTATTAATTTAATAATTGTTTTAAAAAAAGTTATACGTTTAACATTATAAAAAGAGAAATTGTATTTGTTCCTACCTTTTATTCCTACTTATATTCCTACACATGTTAAATTGTGACATGTGGATTAAAATATTATTAATTTTATTAAATGTGACACTTGTCACAAGTTTACATGAGTAGGAAGATGGGTAGGAACAAAAAGTAGGAATAAATACAATTTCTCTTATAAAAATGGTCTCATAAAATACACACGAATATTTTAGACGAACCTAATAACTTTTTCATTATAGGGCATATGCTTTTTTAAAAATAAGAGCTTTTAGCTTATAATACTAACATTTTTTTTTATCTATTTTTAGGTTTTTTTGTTTAAAACTTAAAATCTTCAAGCTTCTGAAAGTCCAGGGAAGATCGTCCACAAATACACCCTTTTCTTGGATGGTATCGATTGATAAGAAGTTTGGCACTTGGGGGCCAAATGACCTAATATTTTTAGCTAACTTGAAAATTCATTCTTAATTCATTATTTAAAGTTTGTGGACGTTATTTCATTATTAGATGAAAACAGCTTATATAATAACTTGTAACAAATCATAGACATTTTCATTAGTTTGTTTGCATTTCTTAGTATAACAATCAAAACGGAAACCAACACTTTTTCTATTGGAATCCGACCAAATTGAATAGTTTAGAAATTCATTTTGTCACCAATATCATTTGAACTTTTATTTATATGTTTTATGTCATTTAATTTTTGAATTTTGTTATAACAAGTCAGCCGTACAATCCGTACACGTGAAGTTACAATTGCTGATGTAACATTCGCTTTGATTTTATTTTCGAGTTATGTTCATAAAAACAAACTATCCCTTTTTTGCCATCTAACACACTATAAGTGTGTGTGTGTGTGTGTGTGTGTGTGTGTGTGTGTGTGTGTGACACATTCATATATAAATACATATAGGAAGTAACTAGAAAGGTATGTAAATATGGTTTCAATGAATCTTTAATACATTAACATTCCCACATCTCATGAGCAATTGTGTAGTCAACAACCAATGTTGTAATATACTTTGGTAACCCCCTTCTTTGTCCTCATTTGAGTCACCTAAACAAATAAACACAATCAAATTTAACCAAAAGAAAATCAAACATTTTGCTTAAAACATGTTTACATCAATCTCGAAATGTACATCACTTTTTTTATGATTAACTCTTATTTGAATTAATGATATTCGAGAGATATTTAAAAAAATGACGGCATCACCCAATTTCACAATAAATAATATATAACTTACCAGATTAAGTCATGTCTCATTTAAGTCGATTAAGTAAAAAAACAACAACACCTAAATAAGCTTTTACAATACAAACTTTGTAATTATTAAGAGTACCTTCATATTAGCGAGTTCTGAAATGTTGGAAACATGTGTACCACCACAAGGGCATCCCGGGAAATCACCTAATTTCACAATACGCGGATTGCTTCCCTACATAAATGCAACATTATAATGATAAATACTTGTTATTTTCCCAAAAAGGAGAAGTATTTAATTATCAAATCACTTTAGAAAAATATTCCTAAGAGAAAAATTAGGAATTTTGAAGACCAAAACCAAAACTATTACGATTTTTCTTAAAAAGTATGATGCTACAAATATAAATAAAACAAAAGTACGTTGCTATTTCTTGCTTTTAGGCAAAGCACTCACACCTTTGGAATATAATCGGGAAGGGAACCACCACATAATTTAGAAGCTTCATCATATGAATAGATCGCAACAGAAACCTAAAATTCACAAAAATGAATATTATAAATACATTTGTGCACACTTTTTTTTAATTATATTTAAAAAAATTAACATATATAAAATTAAAAACATACCTTCCCTCCAATCGATATCAAATTGTTAGCTTCTTGCTCTAACTCCTTTTGCTTACTTTGCAATTCCGCTTGTGGAACCGTACCTTTATATTCAACATATGGCCTAAAAAATAATTACTTAATCAAATTTAGTTTAAGGGTTTTAATTAATTAAAATCTTGGAACGTTTAATTAAATATTTAAAATCATACCCATCAGGAAAATGATAGCCTTTACTTGGCTCCAAATGATGTAATCCCACTTTTTCCATACATACATCCAATAAATGTCCAGCTGAATGTAATCTGAAAAACAAGAGTTTTTTACAAGATTTAATTCAAGAAATTGAGATGTAATTCATGTATATAAGTTACCTAGAATTAAGCTTCCGTTTTGATTCATCAACTGATAGTAGAACTTGAATGCCTCTTGCAAGATCCTCGGTGGTTTTCTCAAAGACGCCGTAATGATAAACCTGAGTTATGAATTTACCCGGAATGGGAAATGAGATGACAAAAAGGGGGAAATCCAAATTGAAATTGATTGTTTGGGAAACAAATACATACAATACCGTTCTTGGATCGAACATCTTGAACGACGAATTTGAAGCGAGAAGAGGAGGTATCGGTTATGAAACCGGTGTCGGATGGCTGGCCACCGCCTTGTGGATGAAAAATGGTGGAATTTAATATCAACGCATGTCTGCCATCTTCGCCCTTTCGATGAAATTCAAAAGTTTTGTTCAATTTAAGCGAGGAAGCATATCTATCTACTGATCTCATTCTTACAATTTAAGGGTTTTGGGGGTTTGAATTGGAAGATGGAAGTGATGTGAAACAACTAACCTGAAAGGAAGAGAGCAGGGTAGAATCGGATTGAAGCTTGGACATATCATGATAGTATTGGAGGATGGTTGGAGTTGCAGGTGTTAGATGATCGTCCATGGCACCAGAAGCTTGACTGAAACACAAGGATAGGGAGATTGAAGTTGGGAATTTAATTGGTGATGATTGAAGTCACTGACTTTTCAAATAGCAGAATTGGTTTCCAACGGAATTGGACCTCGGAAGTCGCAAATGGCCGGCTTAAACAGCGATCCAGAATGCCCCTGCGACTCCGACACAAATGGTATGGAATAATCCATATGAAAGACCATTTCTCGTAGAGAAGTTTTATATCTTTCTAATAAATCTTCTTAACTTTTTTCTTAATCATTAGATCAAGTATTAAAAACAAGAGATAGATTAATAGAGAGGATTAATGGAGTCCACATGTCTTTATATAGATAAGTAGGAAGATGAATTAGGAGGATTTAATAGGAATAAATAGAATTTTTCTTTCTTTTAAGTGTATTGGAAGAAACTTCAAAGGTTTTCGTTAGGGTTTGAATTTGGTTCATGAATCGGAACCGAAATAAGTAAAACAAAAAGTAGGTTTTTTTTTTAAGAAATTGAGGACCGGACCCTTACATGTAATTGGTTCTGAAATTATGTTCACTTGAGCTTGGTTCCGGAACAAAACCGAAACCAAATCCAAAAATTGGTTTTTGAATAACTGAAAACCAAACTGGTATATATATAATGGGTTATGGCTTGAAATAAAAAGGGGTTTTCCGGTGATGTTCGGTTTAGTTACAACAATTATTTTGCCCGCCCCTAGTTTCCGACCTCTAAGGCTATGTTTGACAAAATAACTTAAAAGTTAGTTGTTAGCTGAAAAACTAGCGGATAGCTAGAAAGCTACAGCTGAAAGCTAACTAATAATAAATGACGTTTGGTAAATATTAGTTGTATAAACTAGTTGGAAAACGTAAAATGACATAAAAAGACATACACACTTTATCAGTACATTTATATACACATCTAGTTATATTTTGAAGGGTAAATTTGTAAAGTCGGATTTGACGTGTGCGAAATAATAATATTATGAAGATCGAAACAAATATCCAAGGTGCCGAATGATTAATATTCAAATATGTGAGATGTACAAAAGATAAGCATAAAGCACAAACACTTCACATTGCGAGGTCTACCTAACAAATGACATAAACAAGACTATATATAGGTAAGAGCCACAATTAGGGCAAATCCCATCATAATGGGCCATCTAAGCCCGCCAAACATCAATCCATGTAGGGCTTTGTACCCCAACAATCTTCCCCTTAAAGGTGGGAATGGATGGTGTGGCGCAAAACGAAAAATGGCACTAGCGGAACCGAAGATGATGACCAGACGGGATATAGAGGCGAATCCAATCTCCTCATATACGTGAAAACTCCCTCTCAACGTGTCACCGATCATCAAAGAGATGTCATCATGAAATAAACCGCCAAAAATGAGAATGCGCTCAAACGGGAAAATTCCATAAAAACTCCCCCTCGACTTGAGCGTATTCACCAATCGCCCAAAAATTCTATATTTTCTTTCTAACAATATGAATTATGAATTTCAAAAATTTTCTTGTGTTCTTGTTTATCTTTTTTTTGTTCACCGTTCATCAACAAAAAATTGTTTCATGTGGGGGTTTGATTTTGTTTAGAGTGGGGGTTCGAAGTTTTACAAATGGGGGTTTGAATTTGGTTTAAAATGGGTTCAAATGGGTTAAAGAATTTGGTTTAATGTTTGGGTGCGGATGGGTTTATTGTTTTAAGGCTTTGGGTTTTGATGTAACTGGGTTGTATGAGTCCGATTTACTTTGTGTTGGGTTTGGGCCTGATTGGGTCCGAATTGTATTCAATATGGTCCAGATAGCGTACATGTTGATCTCAAAGTCAACAATGCATCGTCTTCTCCACCCAACTAGGCACCGTCGCTTCCATTTTCACATCCTATATATCTGTCCGATTTGATGAAAACATGCGAAGGCGACCACCGAAGGCAATCAAATCACACCATCATCATCGTTATCTGCCTTCTTTTTTCATCTTCTCGTCCGATTATTACTTCATCGATTCCGAATGCAGCATCCTATTTTACACCATAATATCCGAAGGCCATCTGATCTGATTCATGCTTCAAATGGGGTTCCGATTTCATCTTCATCTCCCTTCGTTTTCATCATCAATCAGCCTTCTGTTCCAATTTCTTTTCGTCCCCAATATTTCCTTCTCTGATCACTTCCCAATCGGCAACTGAGTTCTTCCTTTTGCCCTTCATCGTCATCAGTTCATCATCAACACATCGACTTCTTCATCCTTCCAATTTTGTTCCTTTTGTTATTGTTCACATATTCAATTGGCTAAGGCATCCAACGTTGTTTCTTTCTTTTCCCGATCCGATTCACTCAGACTTACGAAGGTAGATAACCCTTCGTAGTTATCAACATCAATTTCCCATTCAATCATTCCCAGTAAATCAAAACCTAAATCTGCTTCATCAATTTAACAGTGGAACCACACTTCAACATCGAGGACTCCAAGAACAGGTAAACCGTGATTCCGAATCACAAACACCATATTATCAGTTTAACCAGGTGATTGCAGATCTAGTCTCGTCTTTGTGAAAAACAATTAGCGTCAAGGTAAGAACACGAATGTAACACCCGGCTTTTAAAACAAAACACCCCTAAAAATTTTTCATTTAAATTAAAGGTTTCAGTACTTTAAACCAGTACAAAGGGGTATATTTTTAATAAAATCGGGTACAAGCGTATCAAGGAGAGTATATAATACCCATATCTCCTTTGAAGCCGGGCTGCTACTGACAGTATCTACAGGTCCACTTCTTAAGTCATGGACTTTATCCTGACCCTTATCAGGGTATTGCTAACCTGCAGGGACATTTAACAAACGGTATGAGCTACAAAGCTCAGTGAGTAATCGTATCTGCAAATAACATGTATCAAAATACAATCATAAAACTGTCTGGATATCGAATCCAAAATCCTAGCCTTACTGGCTGACCATATGTATCTTAGGATTTCATATCCTACTGCATAGCCTTACCGGCCTAATCGTGAGATCATGTGATTTTCAAATCACATCGGATTATTGTACACTTCATCACATCCAGTATGTTATTTGCATACCTTTCAAATCATTTCTGTCCCATCTTTCTTAGTCATATCTGACTATACCATATATCATGACTATATAAGTCGTATTATTTGTCATGGCTATACAAGCCGTACCAAAACATTTCCAGCGTATGAATCGTAGCCCGAGGGCCGCACCAGTTTATCATAGCCCGAAGGCCGCACCAGAATATCATAGCCATATAGGCTGCACCGTTTGGATATAGCATCCAATATCATAGCCACAAGTGGCCACACCATCTATTAACAGTTTCTTTCACGATCAATTATGGCTCACGGGTTAGCCCGCTGTTGCCTTGGCTCACGGGTTAGCCCGCTGTTGCCTAGACTCACGGCTTATCCGGTCTTGTCTATATAAGTTTGACTCATCAAAATAAACTATGGCTCACGGGTTAGCCCGCTGTTGCCTAGACTCACGGCTTATCCGGTCTTGTCTATATAAGTTTATTTAGATATATTGACTCACAGCTCCGTTCTTGTCTATCACAGACTCACGGCTTATCTGGTCTTGTCATATCAAAGTGTATATATATATATATGTATTGACTCACAGCTCCGTTCTTGTCATCGCAATGACTCACGGCTTATCTGGTCTTGTCTTTTACATATATTTTTACACTTGTCGTTTTCGTCCCTCGAAGCTGTTTCAACCTGTAACAATTCAATCATCATATATCATATATGATATCAGTGAGATTACTCACCTGGATGCTAGCTGCATTTACATTCCGGTTGTTTCTTGCCTTTGCGTGCACCACAACCATTTTGTCCCATACCTATATATTCATTTATATACCAAATGATAATAGGTTAATAATCATTTCAGTTGGCTCTAATGCATAAGAGTCCAATGTAATAACATTACAAACAATGTCTAGATGATAAACTTCCCATTTACCATCTTTCTTTAAATTATACATTTTTACAAAATACACGTATTTTGCTACAGTACTTTCGGGAGGTCGTATACGTATTCCGACAATTTTCCCCGAAGTTTCACATCATATTAGACCTATGTTCAAAATTTGAGGTCAAACGGACAAGTCTAGCATCAAGTCCCAAAATTGGACCAAAGCATAACAGAAGACAGGAGCAAATCTGCTCATTTTCATGCAGCCGCTGGATCGCGACCCTATCCCCATGTGGATCGCGTCCCTATCGATCGCGACCCTATCTCCATGGAGATCGGGACCCTATCTGCCGCTGTGCAGTTTCTCTTGTCCGTTTTTCATGCTACAAATGCCCATTTTCAGCTATTAAGTCCTTAATTCTCTTCTTAAACGATAGGGGTTTGTTCCAAGACCAAAACCCTTCATTAACATCTAGTTTTAACCCATGGAAATCATATATTTCAAACATTTTCCAACAATTCCCGTTTTTGACATTTTGGTCAAAAAACTGAAATTCTTCAAAATTAATCACTTCTACTGATTATTCTCATCATTAACAACATTTGGAACTCATTAGAACTCATTAGAACTCATTAGAACTCATTAGAATCCACTGAATCATATAAACATGTATTCTAGGGTTCTTGAGCAAAGTTCTAAATTTTAAATAATAGCAACCTACTTCCATATTTCTTGAATTAAGTCCTTTTAGCATGACTTATTGGAAGCATTAAACCATTTAAACCACATAAACATAACTGAAATTTACAAATTTCAGTTTCTATAAAACCAAATCAAGAACACTTCAAGAACTTGGTTAAAATCAAGTTTACTAACCTTGATTAACATAGGAATCACCAATTCCAATCTATGATTCCAATTCCTTACTTCAATTCCATGATTTCCTGCAGAAATTGCATCTTCCTTGCTCCTCCCGTTGCTGCACAAATGGCTAGTCAAAGAGAGAGTCAACTCTTCTCTATTTATACTTACAAAGTTTACATTTTTAGTCCTTAAGTTCCATTTCTTGAACTTTTGGCTCTTTTATCAAGTTTTATGACATAAAACTTTCATTTCTTATATTTTTGCCACAAGCAACAGCATTTTTACATAATTGGTCCTTCACATGGTCAAATGACCAAATTACCCTTTTGCGGTAAAATGACCAAAAATAAGTTTTTATAACATTTTAAGTCCAAAACTCAAAATATTATTTCAAACTAAATTCTTTTCTGTCCAAAAGACCAAATTACCCCTCCAAGGTAAAATGACCTTTTTACCCTTTTTATTATAATTACATAAAAAGAGTGTCTTGGCATTACAAATTCTCCCCTCCTTCAAAAGATTTCGTCCCCGAAATCATACAAGGAGTTGAGGGTACGTCTCCCTCATTTCGCTTTCGGTCTCCCACACCATGTCGGAAACTATATGGTATTGCCTAAGCACTTAAACATACTAGTCTTCTTATCTTGTGATTGGATCACAATTTGCATATCATTTTTCCGGTTGTCCCGGGTACCTTATCTACGTATCTTTCTTCATCTCATCATAAGGAATTTATTGGAAATTATTACTACATAATTTCTTTCTTGTCGTCCCAAACAAATTTAACCTTTCCAAAGAATCACTTTTCATACTACCATATTCCTTTACTTGGAATTTCAAAGGTTTATATTCAGTAATCCACATACCACTTTTACAATTTCTTAATCATGCTTCAAATTCGTTCGTACCCAGCAAGTCTTTCCTTCAGTTTGTGCAACAAACTAAGATCTAGCCAACGGCTTTACCACATCTTCAATCCAATAAATTGGAGAGTAACACAGTATTCCATACCATTCTTCGTATGAATCATCAAACTACAAGCATGTAGGCTGCTATTTCTTGCAAATTCTATCAGAGATAGATAATTTCCTCATCTTCTACTAGGGTTTGCTGTGCAATTTCAAGCACATCTTCTAAAATCTGCATCATCAGGTCATTTTGTTCATCGACATACAGTACTTGCAGAGACTTTATTGCAAAGTCTATAACAATGTTGTCCCATTTCTTTTCTAGGACCAACAACGGATCAATTTCTTCGCACTTTTCTGACGGTTTGACTTTACTTTACGTACAAGTCAAATACTTTTCACATGTCTTTCAATATCTTTCTTCAATCCCGGCCACCAATACATAGGTTTTTTCGCCTTATTCAATCTGGTATTGCTCCGGGTATACTGCATATCTAGTACAAAATGCATCTTTTCAAGATGATTTTCATGTTTCATTTGACTTTGGAACTCACATACATAACCCCAAAGGTTTTCAATTGTCGTGAGTTTCTAACTAACTTCTTTCAATAGCTAATCCTTCATTCATTTTTCACATTTTTAGACTTGCACACATCTTTCTGTGCTACTCGAATCAACTCAGGTAATCAATTAGCCACACTCATACCTGTGGATGTAACCTTCAAGGTTATTTTTTTCAATTCAAAACGTCTATAGCCACATCCGTTTTTCTGAGATGGCACCAGATTCCATAACCGAAATCTTTAAGTAACCCATCTATCTTTGCTATCTCATATTCAGCTGCTTTTTGATCAATTAAGTACTTCAAACTTTATAACCCGTACAACAGTAAGCTTTACACCATACAAGTAGTGTCTCTAAAGCTTCAATGCCAAATCATAATTGCTACTGCAATATCATGTATCCAAAGTCAACCCTGGATGCATTTCTATAAAACAATTTATCTTCTCTGCTTAGCGATAATGCTAACACCGGAGCTTCACACAAGGTCTATTTCAACCTTTAAAAATATACTTGTGGTCTTTCTACCACTCAGACTTTTTACTTTTTCTAGTCAACTCTGGTCAACTAGACGGAAATCAAGGAGCAGTTTTCTACAACTCTCCTATAATAACCCGCTAATCCAAGGAACTACAAATTTCAGTCAAATTCCTCAGGCGGTTCCAGTTTTATCACATCATCAATTCCACTGGATTTATTTTATCATCTTTGGCACTATTAGCATGCCCAAAGAATTGAAACTTCTTTTAGCCAAATTTTCATACTTGTAGAATTTTACATATCACTTAACTCAGTGAAGTAACTCCAATATCTGGTACAAATGTACCTCATATTCAGTCTGGTTTCGAGAATATCAGATTCTCCGTAGTCAATGTACATATGCATCAATTTGTCTTTCTTCTTTTCAAACAAGGTAGGGCTCCATACGATGACACATACGGTCATAAGAGACCCTACTACAAAAATTTCTTCTAGTTGTTTTCCAACTCTGCCATCTTTACAGATGCAAATCAGTATAGAGCCTAAATAACAGGAACGGCTCTCAAAATCAGCTTTATCATAAACTTTTCTCGCCTATCTGGCAGAAATCCTGGAAGTTCTTTTCAAAAGAAGCATCCGAGAATTTATTTAAAGTTTTACACTTCTGTCACTGCTTTATTTAGCTTGGCCTATACCACGTATGCCAACTACAACATCATTCCTTTACTAACTCTTTTCCGAGTTTAAGCAAAGGAAAATAACCGGTATTCTTAACAACGGTCATTTACCATGGATTTTCGTCCATTTCATTTCTGATTTAAGAACCATAATGTTCTTGTTTCTACAATTCATGTTAGCATAATTCATTGCTAACCAATTCATATGCACAATTTCTTCAGGTCATTGGTAATCATCGGCTTCAGATTTATAGGGAAAAAGGGTCCCGTAAATCCTAGGCAGACTACCTTTCAGATGTTCAATACCTTGAACATATTTGCTACTTACTATAGCCAATTCCAAACTTTCATCCAATATCATTGATGAAATATTCAGACAAGACATCAACGTCACCGATCCCAAGCATAGCTTCATGGATCAAATATAACGTATACGGGGAGTATATTCAAAACAATTATATTTGAGACCATATCAGTCTACTCACGAGCTTTTTCCACAGTCTACTGGAATGCTCAAGGTATCACTGATCCTTTTCGACCATTCGTTTCTTCTTTCTTTCCTCCCCCGTTCTTTCCTGGGTTCATCACCCATTACTCCACATTTAGTATGTGAGTACCTCATAAGAAACTGTTCTATAGCTCCACGCTGGAACCACTTCCGTCCCATACAACAAACACGAGCAATATGCTCTCATTTTCTGTAATTTCAGCATGTCAACGATAGAGTCTCAACTCTAAAATGTTCTGAGTGCTTTTTCTGCACTTCTTACATTACATCATCTTTTCGTTCTGGTCCCTTCCCTTTAAGGTTAGACCTAATTCGTTTTAACTTCTTCTGAGAAGTCCACTATTATTTTCTGCTTTTCTTGTAGTCTCGGCTACTTTTCTTTCACCTTGAATATCAGTCAAGGTGAGCACCCAATTCCTTTTCTGACCACATCAGCTACTAATGCTCATCATGTGGATTTTCTACTATTCGTCCCCTTTTTGGCTCTCATACAACGGAGCCTTGCGAAAGGGCTGGTCCATTTCCTTGAGCTTCGCGCCCTAAATGTCTTCCAAGAAGATTCACAGTTCATACTTCTTATACGTCAGAAGTCGGCAACAGTTAGGTTATATATGTATAATAACAATTATATACACATAACTATGCATCATGTCTACTATCTCAGGGTTTAAGTCCAGGAATCTACTCTATAGACACCTAGTTCACTTAAACCACGGCTCTGATACCAACTTGTAACACCCGGCTTTTAAAAAAAACACCCCTAAAAATTTTTCATTTAAATTAAAGGTTTCAGTACTTAAAACCAGTACAAAGGGGTATATTTTTAATAAAATCGGGTACAAGCGTATCAAGGAGAGTATATAATACCCATATCTCCTTTGAAGCCGGGCTGCTACTGACAGCATCTACAGTTCCACTTCTTGAGTCACAGACTTTATCCTGACCCTTATCAGGGTATTGCTAACCTGCAGGGACATTTAACAAACGGTATGAGCTACAAAGCTCAGTGAGTAATCGTATCTGCAAATAACATGTATCAAAATACAATCATAAAACTGTCTGGATATCGAATCCAAAATCCTAGCCTTACTGGCTGACCATATGTATCTTAGGATTTCATATCCTACTGCATAGCCTTACCGGCCTAATCGTGAGATCATGTGATTTTCAAATCACATCGGATTATTGTACACTTCATCACATCCAGTATGTTATTTGCATACCTTTCAAATCATTTCTGTCCCATCTTTCTTAGTCATATCTGACTATACCATATATCATGACTATATAAGTCGTATTATTTGTCATGGCTATACAAGCCGTACCAAAACATTTCCAACGTATGAATCGTAGCCCGAGGGCCGCACCAGTTTATCATAGCCCGAAGGCCGCACCAGAATATCATAGCCATATAGGCCGCACCGTTTGGATATAGCATCCAATATCATAGCCACAAGTGGCCACACCATCTATTAACAGTTTCTTTCACGATCAATTATGGCTCACGGGTTAGCCCGTTGTTGCCTTGGCTCACGGGTTAGCCCGCTGTTGCCTAGACTCACGGCTTATCCGGTCTTGTCTATATAAGTTTGACTCATCAAAATAAACTATGGCTCACGGGTTAGCCCGCTGTTGCCTAGACTCACGGCTTATCCGGTCTTGTCTATATAAGTTTATTTAGATATATTGACTCACAGCTCCGTTCTTGTCTATCACAGACTCACGGCTTATCTGGTCTTGTCATATCAAAGTGTATATATATATGTATTGACTCACAGCTCCGTTCTTGTCATCGCAATGACTCACGGCTTATCTGGTCTTGTCTTTTACATATATTTTTACACTTGTCGTTTTCGTCCCTCGAAGCTGTTTCAACCTGTAACAATTCAATCATCATATATCATATATGATATCAGTGAGATTACTCACCTGGATGCTAGCTGCATTTACATTCCGGTTGTTTCTTGCCTTTGCGTGCACCACAACCATTTTGTCCCATACCTATATATTCATTTATATACCAAATAATAATAGGTTAATAATCATTTCAGTTGGCTCTAATGCATAAGAGTCCAATGTAATAACATTACAAACAATGTCTAAATGATAAACTTCCCATTTACCATCTTTCTTTAAATTATACATTTTTACAAAATACACGTATTTTGCTACAGTACTTTCGGGAGGTCGTATACGTATTCCGACAATTTTCCCCGAAGTTTCACATCATATTAGACCTATGTTCAAAATTTGAGGTCAAACGGACAAGTCTAGCATCAAGTCCCAAAATTGGACCAAAGCATAACAGAAGACAGGAGCAAATCTGCTCATTTTCATGCAGCCGCTGGATCGCGACCCTATCCCCATGTGGATCGCGTCCCTATCGATCGCGACCCTATCTCCATGGAGATCGGGACCCTATCTGCCGCTGTGCAGTTTCTCTTGTCCGTTTTTCATGCTACAAATGCCCATTTTCAGCTATTAAGTCCTTAATTCTCTTCTTAAACGATAGGGGTTTGTTCCAAGACCAAAACCCTTCATTAACATCTAGTTTTAACCCATGGAAATCATATATTTCAAACATTTTCCAACAATTCCCGTTTTTGACATTTTGGTCCAAAAACCGAAATTCTTCAAAATTAATCACTTCTACTGATTATTCTCATCATTAACAACATTTGGAACTCATTAGAACTCATTAGAACTCATTAGAATCCACTGAATCATATAAACATGTATTCTAGGGTTCTTGAGCAAAGTTCCAAATTTTCAATAATAGCAACCTACTTCCATATTTCTTGAATTAAGTCCTTTTAGCATGACTTATTGGAAGCATTAAACCATTTAAACCACATAAACATAACTGAAATTTACAAATTTCAGTTTCTATAAAACCAAATCAAGAACACTTCAAGAACTTGGTTAAAATCAAGTTTACTAACCTTGATTAACATAGGAATCACCAATTCCAAGCTATGATTCCAATTCCTTACTTCAATTCCATGATTTCCTGCAGAAATCGCATCTTCCTTGCTCCTCCCGTTGCTGCACAAATGGCTAGTCAAAGAGAGAGTCAACTCTTTTCTATTTATACTTCCAAAGTTTACATTTTTAGTCCTTAAGTTCCATTTCTTGAACTTTTGGCTCTTTTATCAAGTTTTATGACATAAAACTTTCATTTCTTATATTTTTGCCACAAGCAACAACATATTTACATAATTGGTCCTTCACATGGTCAAATGACCAAATTACCCTTTTGCGGTAAAATGACCAAAAATAAGTTTTTATAACATTTTAAGTCCAAAACTCAAAATATTATTTCAAACTAAATTCTTTTCTGTCCAAAAGACCAAATTACCCCTCCAAGGTAAAATGACCTTTTTACCCTTTTTATTATAATTACATAAAAAGAGTGTCTTGGCGTTACAACGAAGAACACATAACATCGAGGATGTGAAATTTCTTTTCAAATGGCTATATCAAATCTATAACCCATATCTGTGAATCTGAATCTCGATTATAATTTCATAGTCCTAATAGATTATAGGATTATTTCATTTATGCAATCATTATTCTCGAAAATATTGTATCATGGTATCGAATAACTAATCGAGAATGAAGATCGAATCAGAATAAACTTTCAAGATCCGTTTAACATTGATTGATGAAAGAGTTTTCTATAGATGATTGGAATTTAGAAGATAAAAACTGAAATCGAAAATAATGTAAACTCAATGAAGATTAACTGATGGCAATGAACAGATCTGAGAATATTTTTTATTTGAATCGTGGGATTCATTTGAATCATTAATGAGTCAAAAATGGAACGAGAATAAGAACGAAACAATTAAGATGAATGGATTCAGAAAATGAGAGATACATATTGGATGAAAAGCAAATTGTCTCAAAGATGGATCGAATCACAGAGAAAAGTGATTTGGGCACAAAGTATTGGGCTCATGAACAGATGAAACAAACATGAGAATCGGAAAGCATATATTACTGAAATATGAACAGTAATGGATCTTCAGCATAGACTCAATAAACAAGATTAGATCTAGAAAACCTATATTATGGCATGAAGAACAATTTTCAGATCTAAACAAAAGAGGAATATGATGAATGATGAACCGCAAGAACAACATGATGAACAATACCCAAAAAGATAAATAAATGAATCGAATAATTCATGAGAGACTCACCAACAATCATTGAAACATTGAAACAATCTTCAAAAGTTGTCAAATCGAGATCGTTCCCTTGAATGATCGCTAGATCTTCAAGGTACGGCTCTGATACCACTTGTAATGTCAGATTTGACGTGTGCAGAATAATAATATCGTGAAGATCGAAACAAATATCCAAGGTGCCGAATATTAATATTCAAATATGTGAGATGTACAAAAGATAAACATAAAACACAAACACCTCACATTGTGAGCTCTACCTAACAAATGACATAAACAAGACTATATATAGGTAAGAGCCACAACTAGGGCAAAGCCCATCATAATGGGCCATCTAAGCCCACCAAACATCAATCCATGTAGGACTTTGTACCCCAACAAAATTTGGAAAATTCTAAAAATGCTACTTTAGATGTTACTCATACTAGCATTTTAAAACACTATCTTATATGCTAGTTTTTGGTACGCCAAACATGTAAAATAAAAAAAAAACTTGAAAAAAAACTAGCTTACAAGGTATGCTTGTTGTGTCAAACATAGCCTAAAAGTTAATATGTAAGACTAAAGGGTATGTGGTTATAAAACTATTCACCATCACTGACTTTTTGACTATCACATCACAAACATCACACTAACTTCTTACTCTCTTAAATCTTATAAATGATAAACCATCATCAACCCTTACTTTTTTTTAATTAAATAAACAATATAAATAAATTAAACTAAATAACAAATTAAATTCAAAAACACTTCATTAAGAGTATTAATAATACATTTAAAATGTCATTAATTTTGTAACTTCATAAAAAGTGGAGGGCCAGTTTTTTAACTTCTATATTCTATCTCTCCTTCTTCTTCATTTGTTCTTCCTTTCTTCTTCCTTCTGCAACAATTTTTATTTGTTTATTCCTACATGAAATACAAAAAAGAAAATAGAGAGAGAAAAAAAAATCCCAAGAGAGAAAAATAAGGATCTCGTGCGTGAAGAGAAACCCACTCAAGCGGGAAGCCCGTGGTCAAACCCCCAATTGGGGCGATATACCCGCACGAAGTTTTTAGCCCATGTCGAAACCCGCACACCATGGGATGACCGCACCTCATGGTCTAATATTTTTTGTCCCTTAACTGGAGTTTGTTTTGATATTATGTGAAATAGTCGAAACGAATATCATAATAGAATGATTGATTACCATTTTGTCGTCGTGTTCAGTTATTTTTTTCAAAATTGAATGAATAACTAATCTATATTATTCGGTAAGTAGAAATAGACCGATAGATGAAAATATATCAATGAAGACAATTAAAATAATTAACAACACAAATCATGAATAAACATAAGTTAGATAATTAATAGAATATAATTAAAAACCAATTCAATTTTTTAAAACTCTCAATAACGTGATATATAGTATATAAGATAATCAACTTATACATACGTACACACCCATACACATAACATATATTTACATAAAATTACGTTTTTTAATTTTCCCTCTTCATCGAAGATCGTAAGCCATGCTTGTTGGTTGTATTTATAAGATAGCCAACTTGCAATACTACATGGAAATAAGAAAATGAATAAATATGTACACATTATCAATTGGTGGCAACCAAGGTGGGATATTCTCGCGTCATGACATTGACACATGACAAGCTACATGAGTCGATATGTTTTATTTCATTTTCAGTTATAATAAGGCAAAGTCTATATATCTCCCCCGCTATTGTCTGCTACCATTATCAATCAATCAAAGATATATTTAATATTAAAATAGTTATTATAAGTTATATATAACATATTTTAGTAATATAATATTTATGTCATTATGATTAACGATAAGAAACCAACGTCTCACATTATATATATATATATATATATATATATATATATATATATATATATATATATATATATATATATATATATATATATATATATATATATATATATATATATATATATATATATATATATATATATATATATATATAGAGACAAAATATCAAATGGGAACCACTTTTTTCCTAGGAACTTAGGAACCTTTTGACTGAAAAAAAAAACTTCAAAAAAAAATGACATAATACACCTAATCGCTTATATTTAAGACCTTTTGTAAAAAAAATTTGAAAAAAAAACATGTATACACGAAATGTGTACATATGCACGAAACGTGATCATATACACATTTGCGAAAAAAGTGCATATATGCACATTTCGTGTATACATATTATTTTTCAATTTTTTTTGACAAAAAGTCTTAAATATAAGCGACTAGGTGTATTATGTCATTTTTTTTTAAAAAAAATATTTCAGTCAAAAGGTTCCTAGGTTCCTAGGAAAAAAAATGGTTCTTCTTTGAAACGGACTCTATATATATATATATATATATATATATATATATATATATATATATATATATATATATATATATATATATATATATATATATATATATATATATATATATATATATATATATATATATATATATATATATAGGGGAGGGTTCTATTGAGAATGAAAATAATGTTGAGAACGTGAGAATGAATCTGGGCCACTAGATGCGTCAGCGCTGACAAGCGCCGCTCCACGATGACGAGCTGGGTTTTTTTTCGTATATGATTTATTCATATATGAATGAGTATATTCATATATGATTATTCATATAATCATATATGATTATATAAATATTCATATAATCATATATGAATAAACATATATAAATAAACACATATGGTTATGGTGGTCGGAATGGTGGTAGAGAGTGGCGATAATGATAGTGATGGCGATAGAGGGTGGCGATGATGGTGGTGATGGTGGCGACGGTGTTCGTGGGGTGGTGGTGTTGGTGGAGGTGGGTGGTGACGAAGGTGGTGGTGGTGGCGGCGGTGATGGAGGTGGTAGTGGTGGCGGTGGGCGTTAACGCTCCGACGGCGCCAAAGTATTAGAGCGGCAAGAAAAAAATATGTGGTTGAGATTCATTCTCGCGTTCTCAACTTGTTTTTCATTCTCAATGGAACCTATATATATATATATATATATATATATATATATATATATATATATATATATATATATATATATATATATATATATATATATATATATATATATATATATATATATATATATATATATATATATAATGAAGAAAGATGTTGAGACTGCGAGATTAAATCTGGACGATATATTTTTTTCATGCCGTTCTAGTGTTTCGGCGCCACCAGCGCATTGACTTTCTAACGGCGAAATAGATATATTATTATTCATATATGATTTTAGACAGACAGCATTGCTTATAGAATGTAATATGACATTATACCTTGAAGCAATAAGGATACCAGTCTCATGCAAAGTCCATTTTTAATCGTACGTTATATCATAGAGAATTATTTATTGTTTAATAAAAAATTTATTAACATGACACATATCAAACGGATTAGGTTTTTTAAAAATTGATTAAGATGTATAGTTTATAAAGGTTGTTTGAAATACATTTAATAGTTAAAGCAAATTGAAGTAATAAAAAAGAAACTAATTAAACTGACCATTTTAGTTACACAGGTTGTTTGAAATACATGTAAAAAATAAAAATAATAATAATAATAACCATTTTGGTTAAGCAGATTGTATGCAATACGTGTATAAATAAACTTACATTATTATATTCTATCTTATATATGACTGACATATGCATCAAATCATAAAAAAATCAAAAGGTTAGAGTAAATTACACGATTGGTCCTTGTAGTTTGGTGCAACTTACGCATTTAGTCTCTAATTCATTTTTTTTATCTGGGGATCTTTAAATGTCAAAAATTTTGCACGTTTACTTCCTACCATATCTAAATTGATTATGTTACCTTTGACAAAAAAAAATTAGTTTTATGTTATTTATTTATTATTTATGAATTTAAAAAAAAAAAACAAAAAAGTCTTATTCTTTCCCTCTCACCCTCCCATGTCTTATTCTCTCTCTCTCTCTCTGTGTGTTCGTGATTCAACAAACGAAGCCCTACATTTTCCTCTCATACAATGAACAACATTGACGACCACCACCGCCCAAGCAGCAGCGTCGCCGTCGTTTCAGCGTTCGAACCCACCAGTTGCAGCTGTAATCACCGTTGTCCTTCTTATCAGTTCCCCATCTATCGCAGCTGTCAGATTACCTCCTCACGTCGATTGATTTCACACGGCCGATTAATTTCACTCACCCATTGATTTATTCAATCGACATTATTCAATCAGGGGAGGTGATATCATCATCGATTTATTCATTCAGGATTTACACAACCAATTGATGCACCGATATACTTGAATACATCACACATATACATTTGAATCGATTGTAATCGATTGCACAGATGTGTGATTTCCTGGAGTTCAACGTTTGTGATTGCTTGATTGCAGTCGGCAACGTGACTCACTCAAAGTTTGCAATTACTCGAAGTTCTTATCTCTTTTGACCCTTATCGATATATATATATATATATATATATATATATATATATATATATATATATATATATATATATATATATATATATATATATATATATATATATATATATATATATATATATATATTATTTTTAATATGATTACATTAATTTGAAATCACCACAACTATTCAACTTGCATTTTAATTATTAAACTTAATAAGAGCTTTTAAGTAAGGGGTGTTTGTTTTTTATAAGCTCTTTACATCAATTTTGTCTGCCGGCGAATAGACAAACAATTTTCTTGCAGACTGTTTATTTTTTAAACGACTATAGACCTAAAACGACTGCGCATCCTTTTTTAAAAAAAAAAAGACATGGATCAACATCTTTTTGGGTCTGAGTGTGTCTTTTAAGCCCTAAAAAACCAGACATTCTTTTTTCTCTGCCTCCACTCCTCGTTCATTCTCTTCTCCTACAACAATTCATCCCCCCTTCTGTTCTCTTTCTTGACGTCGTTGATCGACTTTCAAACCACTGTCGTTGTCCGTCGACGTTCACAGTAGCTCACCTGATGTCATCGATCTGCCTCCTGATTTCGCGGTCTACAAAGTGGGTCTGCCCACTTAAGTTTTGAATTTCTTGTCAGATTCATCTAGCACCGCCAACTAAACTGTCTAACCCCCACCATCACCGGAGACAAGCCTTTGATTTTCCAGGGTTAAATATAGTTTGGCGAAGAAAAATTGATTTGTATTTCATTATATATTAAAAAAAATTATTTGTATATAATAATCATAACTAATTTATATTTAGATTAACATGTTATGTGTGGATAAATTTTATATATTACAATATTGTGATAATAAAAAAATTAAAGATTTGAAGTAATAATAAACATTGTTAATTAAATACTATTTCCTGCAATGTAACCTCCAAGATTAGGTACCACATTAAATTCTTGTAATAACTAAATAAACAATGTTGTTAAATTATTGGCTTAATTATTTTAAAGGCTTTCAAAGCAAAGTATTACTATATGATTCGATAATGAAGATTCTGACAACAAATATTTTTATATGATTTGATTATGAACGGTTTGACAGCAAGTGTCAATACATTACTTGTTTATAAAAGTTTTAAAAATGTTTTTGCTATTACTACAAATGTTTGTATTGAAACCAATGTTACTCACAAGACTTTTTAGTCTTACGTTTGTTGTTTTATGCCATGTACCCTAGGATTTGAGGGACTAGCATTGGATAGAAGAATGGAAGGACTTAGAAGTCATATGGAAGTCCATTGATAGAAGGCAGCTTGGGTGATAGTGACCTCCCTAGTTTATATGATATTTTAGTATATCAAGGGAGAGATGTAAGATGAATTTAGCATTCCCTTATTATTTTGTTGTAATACTTGTGTCATTCCCCAACTTCCTTTTATGGGCTTTTGTATTGGATTTGAACCAATATGGATTATGTCCGATCGCCCAAAGGTCATGTCGGATTTTCGATGGATTTGTATGTATAGTTAGGGCATGTGTGCACGTGAATGCTTTTTCTTTCTATGGTCTAGTTTGATATGAAGTTGTAACCCCTATGATTTTAAACATTTTTTAAAGTTCATATGTTTTAGTTTGGACCAAAATGTTCTAAGTGATGGTTTAATGATTACAAGAAATTTGTTTTTAAAGAAAGAAATTTTTATTCACATTGTTTTATAAACAATTACACCAATTAAGGTGTATGAAAGATGGGGTGTTGCACGTTATCCTGGCAGAACATACTTCTTGTGTTTTTAAAGTTTCTTAGTGGATGTTGGGTTCAAATAAATTATAAGTGTTTTGTATTAATGATTTTTGTATAAAGAATAAGTTATATACAAAAGTAAATACTTATATTAAGGTTGGTTTCCATTTTTTGGAATGATTTATACATTAGAAAAATGCTAAAACACAAAGTAAGGTTTTGTGTGTGTTTTTAGTGTGTGTGTTGTGTATTTAAAATATAATTAAAATGTATAAACATGTATTTTTTATAAATATAGGTTTTATAGAAAAGCAAATACCCATATTAAGACTGGTTTCTATTTTGGAATGATTTATACATTGAAAAGATGTTTAAACAGAAAGTAAGATTTTGTTTTTGTTTTTAGTGTGTCTTATGTAGTTGAAATATAAGTAAAATGTATAAGCATGTTGTTTATATAAAAGTGAGTTTTATATAAGTAAATGCATGTATTAAGACCGATTTCTATTTTGGAATGATGTATACATTAAAAAGATGATTAAACACAAATTAGAGTTTTGTGTGTGTTTTTCTTTTATGTGTGGCTTTATATAGCTCAATAAAACTTATACTATTAACATGAACCATGGGTCTTTATGTTAAACTTAATTACATCATTGATATATTTAAATGATAAGTATAGACTTCAGGTAGAGACATTAGCAAAATAAGGAATATCGCAATATACTTTTAGAGTACATGTTTGTATTTGTACATATGATTTCATAGGATGACATGATAAGAAATGATGATGGTGGATTTAGACAAGTATTGAGATGAGAAATTATGTAGATATGGTGTTGAATATTTTGTTAACCACAAGGTGAGTTTTACTATTCTATACAGGATCTTATGTGTTTACATGGTGTATGCTCATATGATATGTTTGTATGTTATGCTAGTTTCTTGTTCCCTAAAGGGGGAGCAACGGAGTAACATGTTACATATTCTTGTTCCAAGAAAGGGAGCAAGAGGGTATCAGATTATACATTCTTGTTCCCTAAGGGGAGCAAGAAGTTATCAAATTATATGTTCTTGTTCCCGAAAAAGGGAGCAAGAGGGTATCAGATTATACATTCTTGTTCCCTAAGGGGGAGCAAGAAGTTATCAAATTATATGTTCTTGTTCCCGAAAGGGAGAGCAAGAGGGTATCAAATCATATGTTTATGTGTTTATGATTACACGTATTATGTTTATGTGACTATATAATGGAATGTGTAGATGTGGTGTACTCAATAAGTGTCTCGCTTACCCGTTGAATATTAAACATTTTCCAAGAACTTCTAGGGTAATAAAAAGAAAGAACCCGACTTGACTACTCTTTGCTCGTTCACAAACGTTTTTCATGGATTTGTGTTATTTCAATTAATATTTCCGTAACTTATGTTTTAAAAATTAAGTATGTTTAACACCGAAATATTTAACATTTTTAATAGATTTTATACTTTATTTTTGGAGTAAAAAATGGTGTAAAATATAGCTCATCTCTAAACAAATTTTACTTTTCACATTATTTTTACCCCAAAAGGTATCTTCCCCGTATATTCTTTTTTTTTCCTTTTACATGAATTGTCAAAATCAATCACTCTATTTATTAGTTTTAAACAAAAAGTATAGTATATTTTTATTATAATGATATTCTACATTATGTTATCCGTATTGTATAATATAATTATTTTGTAAGTTTTTTTACTATAAAATATATTATCACACTTTATATTTTTTAAATATACGTAAACTATGAAATGTTTTCTTCAACTATGAACTAAAAATCCTAAGTTCACATGCAACCTATTAGATCTAAGTTTTTCTACTAGTTAAACATATAACAATTCCTAAAAGGCCAGAAAGAATTAAACTAAAAAGAAAGATTAAGAAAAACCAACATTTATAGTAACTTGGAAGCAAAGCAACAGAAATCTCTTGCCTCAAATGCAGTCACACCCTTAGCTGGAGCTTGGCCGAAAATTCCTTGGGGAGAGAGTCAATAAAATCGCAGGTATTAGGGTTAGAGAGCCTCCCTATTTATAGGCTCCATGTGGTGATCAGATAATCGTTACGTATAAACCTTTTTGAATTCGAATTAAGATAAAACTATTATTTTAATCATTCAAACCATATTTATCTGTAAATATATATTTATTTCGAAATTATATATATATATATATATATATATATATATATATATATATATATATATATATATATATATATATATATATATATATATATATATATATATATATATATATATATATATATATATATATATATATATATATATATATATATATATATATATATATATATATATATATATATATATATTTCCGCCAACCACACTCACTCACTAGAACTGTCACTTACTCAACTATTGAATAATTACAGTTTTAGTCCCTGCACCTTTAATTAATTAATTTAACTGTCAAATTAATTCCAATTAATTCCAGAAAAATTTCTAATTAATTATTATAGTTTCTAATTAATATATTATCACTTAAATATATTAATAAACTATTTATTTAATTTCTATTGATTTATTAATCACATAATAAATCAATCTTTCTCTCTACCGAACTTTCTACCAATCCTCCAACTATGAGGGCAACCCAAATGGACTATGCTACTATTAATTAGATAAATACTAATTATTAGTCATGGCTTAGACACCTAATCCAACAGTCTCCCACTTGGATAAGTCTATGACTAAAATTACTAATTTACCCTCTAATTAATTTAGCAACTGTAGCTTCCTAGAAACTGCTGCCGAACTCTGACCTAGTCAGTTCTGTCTAAAGATAAGTGATCAGATGATCCTCCGTCCAACAAGATATTTTCAGACTCAAGACATGGATTAGAATCAATCCTGGTCTGATTCTCTGTTTCCCGATTTCTGATTTGCATATGACTTTAAGACTACTAATTTGACCATGTCAATTTAGTCCTGGTTCGCCAACCCTTTCAGTCAACTTCAAAAATCATCGAGAGGCCTACAAATATCTGTTTTCCCGACAGGGTCAAGGGACGAATAAGTTTTGACTCATATACTTATGTATTTTACTAGTCAAATCATTCACATCAACACGTTTTATAACATCGTGTTACCGATGCATTTTCGCATTGTCAATGAACAACCGCTTGGTAAAACATAACTCATATGTCTCTACTTAAAGATAAAAAGATATTATCGTCTCAACATTGCTTATGATGAAATCCATGAAGCAATCTGTTGAGCGTGGGTTTATCCAATACTCAAATCCCTATTTTCTAAGTACTCATGAATATTGTAGCAATCTTATTGCTATGTCTAACTCATTAGACATTCTACAAAACTATCCATGACAGTCTTCATTCATACTTACTCCCTAAAAGTATGAGTGACTGTGGATATTCGAATAATAATCAAATTACTCAGGAAGTACACATGCAAAATTGAAACACAATAATAAACAATCAACAAATGGTAGTATCAAATACTCATCAACAAAACTATATTATTAATTCACCAAAGTTAATTACATTTATATTGCAACAAGTTTCAAATCCTATCTAATTACAAAAACTAATATCATCTGTTAATCATATGCGCCGTGCATGCTGATAGTGCTTAACCCTACTCAGAGCCTTTGTCAATGGATCTGCAGGATTATCTTTTGATGATACCCTCTTTACTATGAGGTGACCTTCTTCTACCTTATGTCTTATGTAGTGGTACTTTCTGTCGATGTGTCTGGACTTTCCATGATCTCTCGGTTTCTTTGTCAAATCAACCGCTCCTTCATTATCGCAGAACAGTTCCACAGGCTCCTGAATACTCGGGACTACTCCAAGGTCACCGATGAAGTTCTTCAGCCAAGCCGCTTCCTTTGCCGCTTCACTCGCTGCGATGTACTTTGATTCGCACGTTGAATCAGCCACCGTCTCTTGCTTGGAACTTTTCCAAGTCACTGCTCCCACATTTAACAGGAATACCCAGCCTGACTGAGACCGACCGTTGTCTCTATCTGTCTGAAAGCTGGCATCAGTATACCCGTCAACTCTCAAGGTATCACTGCCACCAAGGACTAAGACAAACTTCTTCGTCTTGCGCAGATACTTGAGTATGTTTTTGACCGCTGTCCAATGTGTCCTACCAGGGTTTCCCTGGTATCGACTGACCATGCTCAAGGCAAAGGCCACGTCGGGACGAGTACACGTCATAGCGTACATGATCGACCCCACAGCCGAAGCGTAAGGTACCCGACTCATGTCTGCAATTTCCTCGTCTGTACTTGGACTCTGAGTCTTACTCATATTAGCATTACTTTGTATTGGTAGTTCTCCCTTCTTGGAATTTTCCATACTAAATCATTTCAGTACCTTTTCCAAGTATGTGCTCTGACTAAGTCCAATTAGTCTCTTCTTCCTATCCCTCAATATTCTTATCTCGAGAATATAGGCTGCCTCTCCTAGGTCTTTCATGGCGAAACACTTCCCGAGCCAAGACTTGACATCTTGCAAGGTCGGAACGTCGTTTCCCATAAGCAGTATGTCATCTACATACAGCACTAGGAAAGTGACTATACTCCCACTAGCTTTGACATATACGCAAGACTCATCCTCGCTCCTAGAGAAACCAAACTCTTTGACTTTCTCGTGGAAACAAAGATTCCAGCTGTGAGAAGCTTGTTTTAATCCATAGATGGATTTCTCAAGCTTACACACTTTGTTAGGATACTTTGCATCAACAAAACCCTCTGGCTGATTCATGTAAACATCCTCAGTCAACTTCCCATTAAGGAAAGCGGTTTTGACGTCCATCTGCCAAATTTTATAGTCATGAAATGCAGCTATGGCCAGCATAATCCTAATTGACTTTATCTTAGCCACTGGTGAGAAGGTCTCGTCATAGTCAATCCCTGGGGTTTGAGTAAAGCCCTTCGCAACCAGTCTTGCTTTGAAAGTGTGTACCTTTCCGTCCATGTCGGTCTTCTTCTTGAAGATCCATTTGCACCCGACTGTCTTTCGACCCGGTACATTGTCAACCAAGTTCCAAACTTGATTGTCATACATGGACTTGATCTCGCTGTCCATTGCCTCTTTCCACTTGGCAGACTCAGGGCCCGCCACCGCTTCCCGGTAGTTAGCAGGTTCATCCAAATTTATCAGTGTCCTATCACTGACAAACATATCTCCATCCGTAGTTATATGGAATCCATAAAACTCGAGTGGCATGCTAACTCTACTAGAGCGTCTAAGAGGTAAGGATATGTCAGTTGGACCAACATGAACTTCTTCCTCTTGTTGGTTGCTAGTTTCTCCTAAGGTTGCATTGTCGGGTAACTCTTGAATTTCTTCAAGGTCAATGGTACTCCCACTGTCCTCTTTGAATATGAGTTCTCTCTCTCGAAAGAATCCCCGTCTCGCTACAAAGACCACGTCCTCGCTTGGTCTGTAGAACAGGTATCCAAATGACTGTTTGGGATATCCAATGAAAAAACATTTCTCGCTTCTCTCTGTGAGTTTATCGTGAGTCTCTCGTCTAACGAAAGCCTCACAACCCCAGACTTTGATATGTGCTAACGAGGGAACTTTTCCCGTCCACATTTCATGAGGTGTTTTAGCAACCTTCTTAGTAGGGACAAGATTGAGGATGTGGGCGGCAGTCTCTAAGGCATACCCCCAGAAGTGAATGGGAAGTGAAGCTCGACTCATCATGGAACGAACCATGTCTAACAAGGTTCGGTTACGTCTCTCGGCTACACCGTTCAACTGTGGTGTCCGAGGAGGCGATAACTGTGAAACTATTCCACATTCCTTCAGATAGTCTAGGAACTCGATACTAAGATACTCTCTGCCTCTGTCGGACCTGAGCATCTTTATCTTCCTGCCCAATTGATTCTCAACTTCATTTTTGAACTCTTTGAACTTTTCAAAGGTGTCTGACTTGTGTTTGATTAAATAGATATACCCGTATCTACTAAAATCGTCAGTGAAGGTCACGTAGAACCGTGTGCCGTATTTTGTGGTAGATCTGAAGGGACCACACACATTTGTGTGTATGATGTCCAAAAGACCTTCACCTCTTTCAATGGAAACCTTGAAATTTGATTTTGTCATCTTGCCCAAAAGACAAGATTCGCATACATCATCCGACTTGAGGTCGAATGATTCCAACACTCCATCCTTTTGGAGTTGGGCGATGCGTTTCTTGTTAATGTGCCCAAGACGACAATGCCACAAGCACGCCTTTTCTACACCACTAGAAGAATCAATAAAGTTTACACTATGACCTAAATTGTCTACACATTGCATAGTTTCATACACACCATCACAAGGTAAAGCAGTAAATACAGAATGCCATTTTGAAAAACAGAAATAGAACCATTACTATTATCAAACGAAAACTGTAAACCTTGTTTAAACAATGCATGAAATGAAATAATATTCCTTGCCATTTCTGGCGAATAACAACAATTTAAAAGTTTTAAACAAACACCACTACTGAGCACTAAACTATAAGTCCCGATCTTGGTCACAGGCGACGATCTCCTATTCCCCATGATCAGGTTGTGTCTACCGTGCTCCACCTCCCCGCTTTCCCTTAGGCCCTGCAAATCAGAACAAATGTGAAAACCCCATCCTGTATCAAGGACCCAAGAACTGGAAGATGGTGAGTTTTTAAAGATAGTGTAAATACCTGCTGAAGACGGCTTGACTTTGCCATCCTTCAAATCTTGCAGGTATGTAGGGCAGCTTCTCTTCCAATGGCCCCGTGCTTTGCAATAGAAGCATTCAACTTCCTTAGGGTTGGCATTGTGAGGAATGCCAGAAGTCTTGGGCTTAGTCCCACTGCTGGATGACCCAACATGGACTTTTTCCATCCAATTCTGCTTGTGAGGGCCCTTTCTCTTCTTCCCCTTTCCACCAGTAATAGCCAGGACGACTTCATTAGCTGCGGGTACACTCTTACCCTTCATTCCGTCCTCAGCGGTGCTGAGCATGCGATGCAGTTCGGCCAGAGTGGTCTGAGAATTGTTCAGATGATACGCCAGCGTGAACTGGTCATATGAACTAGGCAGAGAATTTAGCACTATGTCTACAGCTAAATCCTCGTGAACTGGCATCTCAAGCTTCCTAAGCCTCTCCACGTATCCTTGCATCCTCTGCACGTGGTTACAGATAGACTCTCCATCCTTTGGCTTTGCATTGGTGAAAGCTTTGACTACCTCGCGCCTCTCTATGCGCTCCTGCTTGCGGAACTTTTCCGCCAGCTCTTTGTACATTTCATAGGGCCAGTAGTCTTCATATATTCTTTGCAATTCTGGGTTCATTGTAGCTATCATGATGCAAGCCACTTTGGTTGCATCATCAGAATGTTTTGAGTATTGAGCGATTTCTCCGGGAGTTGCAGTATCAGGGTCAATTTCGACTAGCTCGGTTTCCATAACATACTCTTTATGTTCAAACCTTAGAGCCATCTTGATGTTACAGATCTAGTCATTATAGTTGGTACCGTCCAACGTAACTTTGGAGCATAATGACAAGATAGAGGTAACATTGGAGTTTGATTGGGGGCGGTTTGATCAGCAGAAGACATCTATAAAAGAAGATAGTTTTAATTAGATATTAATAATGATCCTTATAATAACCCAATAATAATTATAAGGCTAGGATCCTACAATAACAATTTACAATCTCGAAGAGGGATGCCGTAATCAATATTGTAAATTTTATAAGGTAGGCGAATGACGATTCAGCCAATTCCACCGCAGAAATATAATCATATTAAAATGGAATTCCTAGATTCTTTGAGATTTATTGAACTGTTCAATAGCATGTTTTAATCTCGGATGTGCTCCACTGTTTGTGACTGGGATACCGAGGATCACAAACCGGGTGTGAATAACCATGCAAATTTGCTTGGTACTGTCGGGGTCAGTTGTCATCTCAAATTGATGTGCCGATAAACCACACACGCTCCATCAACAATAACAACACCCGAGAAAACCCATTGCAACTCTTTATGAACCCCAATTGGCGTGCCAGTAAACCACACACGCTCCACCAATGTTTCATAAAGTGCAATGTGCAATTTCATGGGTTATCACCAATTCACATTTTTCCTAAAGTAACTAGATTGGGATTTTATTGAGTGTTCTAGTACTTTGAATCATTATACTTTTAGTGATTATTAGGCGGTCCCATCAAACCTGTTCGGCTAACGACCCTCCACTGATCAGGCGAGCGGTGGGCGAGAGTGTTCACCCATTAGACCGCCATTTTATAGGCAGTCTCCTTATACCAACTTTATAGACCAGCTTCGTGAATGAGGTCTACTAATGATTTGACTAACCATTTAATCTCATACATATAAAAAAATAACTTCCTAGTTATAATATATATAAGATGTAATTTTTTAAACCTTTAAAAATTGTTTCTGGTTTATCTTTTAATTTATTGTCGATTTAAGCTATTAAATTCAAAATTAAATTAAACCATTTAAAGCCGATTTAATTATCTTTTAATTAACCAATTAATTAAATTAATTAAATTTGATATTTTAAACCTTTTAAAATATTTCTAGATTTTATCTATTAATTTCGCAATTTAAAACAATTAAATCGAAATTAATTAAATCCTATTAATTATCTTTTAATTAAATAATTAATTAAATTAATTAATTTTGCAGATAGGTGTCACAAAATAATCAAATTAATTTAAACCTATCATTATCCCCTAATTTTCGAATTTTTGGATAAGAGGTTTAAGATTTTATCTATTTAAACAATTAAAGTTACCAAAAATAGAAAGCCTACTGAACCCTTCCTAAATTCACGCCAAGCAGGGGGGAGGGGCCAGGGTTTTCGAAACCCTAACCCTAAATCTCAAATTGGCCCTATTAGGGTTTAGAAACAATAAACCCTAATTTTCAGGAATGCAGTTATAGCAATTCAACAAGAAAAACAACCAAACGCTCTGATACCACTGAAAGGTTTTCTTCAACTATGAACTAAAAATCCTAAGTTCACATGCAACCTATTAGATCTAAGTTTTTCTACTAGTTAAACATATAACAATTTCTAAAATGCCAAAAAGAATTAAACTAAAAAGAAAAATTAATAAAAACCAACATTTATAGTAACTTGGAAGCAAAGCAACAGAAATCTCTTGCCTCAAATGCAGTCACACCCTTAGCTGGAGCTTGGCTGAAAATTCATTGGGGAGAGAGTCAATAAAATCGCAGGTATTAGGGTTAGAGAGCCTCCCTATTTATAGGCTCCATATGGTGATCAGATAATCGTTACAGATAAACCTTTTTGAATTCGAATTAAGATAAAAGTATTATTTTAGTCATTCAAACCATATTTATCTATAAATATATATATATATATATCTATATATGTTTCGAATATATATATATATATATATATATATATATATATATATATATATATATATATATATATATATATATATATATATATATATATATATATATATATATATATATATATATATATATATATATATATTTCCGCCAACCACACTCACTCACTAGAACTGTCACTTACTCAACTATTGAATAATTACAGTTTTAGTTCATGCACCTTTAATTAATTAATTTAACTGCCAAATTAATTCCAATTAATTCCAGAAAAATTTCTAATTAATTATTATAGTTTCTAATTAATATATTATCACTTAAATATATTAATAAACTATTTATTTAATTTCTATTGATTTATTAATCACATAATAAATCAATTTTTCTCTCTACTGGACTTTCTACCAATCCTCCAACTATGAGGGCAACCCAAATGGACTATGCTACTATTAATTAGATAAATACTAATTATTAGTCATGGCTTAGACACCTAATCCAACAAACTATTATATGAATTCGATACAAACATTTCCAATTTTATAATTGAGATTATTTAATATCATTTTATATATAACATAATTTTAGATATTTATTATTGCATTTAAATTAAAACTACAAATGTGTAAAATAAAAAAAACAAGAAAATAAAAATGACAATTGAAACTTCTACTCTATTTATTACACAAATGAGTAGTATTACTTCATATTTAAAGTAATGATATTCATATACTCAAATATGAGGTGAGTTATGGAGTACCGTTAGAAGCAATGTTGTTAAAATCGCGATCTTGATCATAGGATCGTACGATCCTACGATCACACCCAGGTAAATCGATCCCGATCATACATGAATCGTTTTTGGGTAGGATCGGGCTAGGATCGTAAGATCGTAGGATCGTTTCAATTTATTTTTAATTTTAAATTTTGTATATTTTGTCTTGAACTAACTAAATGAATCAAATATGAACCCTGGAAACCCTTTCTGTATTGTTTATTGACAAATGATGTATTTGAAATGTATTTTTTATATTTTAAACTACTTAATGTTAACTAAATGGTTAACTTGTTAATGAAATTGAATTTTCAATGTTTTAATATACTTTTGGTAGAATCTTACGATCCCGATTCGATTTTACGATCACGATCTTGCAAAATCGAAAACGATCTTATATAGGATCTCGATCTTGACAACATTGATTAGAAGAAAATAGATTTAAAATAGGATAAATCTAAAAATAAAAATGAGTTAGAATACGCTCAAGATATTAATTTAAAAGCTCAAAAAGTCTCATTATTCATGAGACCCTTCAATTTTATTTGTATTATTTTATTTGTTTTTTACATAAGTTGTGTATCTATCAAATTTGTTGAGCTCGTCACAATTATTAAAAAACCTCATAACAAGTGCTTTCTAAATTTACAAGTTATTTAAAAAAGCTTTGACGAACAAGTTTATATAATAGTTTTGACTCTCATGAATAGATATTCTATCAAGTTTGGTTTGGGGGTTAAATGATCATGACACAGATAAAGACCTAATGGTCTAGAGGCATAGGTGTATACCCGGTCTCTTCGAGGTCTCGGATTCAAATCTCACTAGAGGATTAGGTGGTTTAAATATAAGATAAATGTAATGTAATATTTGTCGTTTCCAAAAAAAATGATCATGACCAAGTTTATTATATGTTTTACATGGAGGTGAATGTCATTCGGCGAAGGAAATTTTATTTGTATTTGAATATCATTGTACATTAAAAACATTTATTTTTATATAATAATAATAAGTAATTTTCATTTAGATTAACATGTTATATGTTGATAGATTTTATATATTACAATATTGTGATATTAAAAAATAAAGACATCAACTCTGAAGTAATAATAAACAAGTTAATTAAATACTATTTCTTGCAATGTAACCTCTAAGATTAGGTACCACATTAAATTCTTGTAATAACTAAACAAACAAACTATGAAACCGTTTGTTAAATTATTGGCTTAAGCGGCCAAATTATCGAATTATACGTTTTAAATGTGTTTTTAAACATTTAGTGTTTTATAATTAATTATTAAACCTTTTTCTTTATCATGCGAAACCAATCAATTGTTTCCGCGTTTTGATCCAAAGCGTTCTTCGAGAATACGTGTATTTCTTCTTCTAAATATAGCTAAAACCGATATAAAACCAACCGGTCCCACTAAAATACAGCTATCGAATAGGAAAATAAAATATGTAAAAGAAATATATATTCGGTCCGTCTTTATTTAACAAATTTATTTTCAGAATAATTTTCTAAACATTAGACAATCTCAAATCTAAAATATACTTTTTACATAAAATATACAATAATATTTATACTTTTTACATAAAATATACAATAATATTTAGTACAAATAATAATTGATCATTAAATAACTACATCATTTACATTTTACAAGAATATATTCCGAGTATATATTAGTTTTTCAGATTTATTTAGGGGTTTTCAGATATACATCTTATATTATCAGTTTTTTTTTAACATCATCGTCTTGTATATCTTTGCTAGAATGGTATTATAATATATATTATAAAGATTAGTATATTTGATTAAATTTAATATATATGATTAACTAATATCCATTTATTATATATAAATTTAGTATTTAGAGGAGAAAAAAATATAATTGTATAATTAAATTAACTAACTTAAACTTGAATGATCAAATTTACTTCAAAATAATATAAAAATTGGTATAATATCAAACTTATTATATTAGTTTTTTTACATAATTTTGAGAGTAAATTACAATTTTGGTCCCTGTGGTTTGCATGAAATTTCACTTTTGGTCATCGTTTCGTTTTTTCACGCTGACGGTCCCTGAACTACATATTTGCTTACACTATTGGTCCCTTGGCCAGGTAAAACGACCAATATACACTTTTTAATTTCTTTTTCTTTTTTCTTTTGAGATATTTTTATTTTGAAAATAAAAAAAAAAAAGAAAAATAAATTGTTCGTGCGTGTGTGAAATAACTCACCTCTGTGGAATTTTAGCCTCAGGAGTTTGTTCCAAATAGCACGAATACGATTGGGGTTTTCAGGATGAGGATCGCCATCAGGTGTGGAATTAGGGTTTTATGGTTATTTTCTGGATGCATCATTGTTCTGTATAAATGCTTGTAAGACGGGATCTAGGGTTTCCCTCCCTGGTGTTCCTGGTTGTGGTTGTGGTTGTGGTTGTGGTTGTGGTTGTACCAGTGATCGTGCTCATTATCCGTCGGAAATGGCGACATTCGGTGGCCAGAAGTGAGGAGATAAAGAGGCTTGTTGTTTCGGCGTCAGAGAAGTTACCTAGGGCTGATTTTGAAGCTAGAGAAGCGTATTATTACACTGCCACCGCTACGCCATCCGTTAGGGTTTCGGTTTCGACTTCCGCTTCAATTCCGACTTCTATATCGGTTCCTTTGGGTTCTCCGTTGAAACCACAATACCAGTGTGCTGTTTGCTTCTGTCCCACCACCACGCGTTGTGCCAAGTTTAAAGTTGTTCGTTACTGGTACGCTGAATTAACCGGAGATCTTGACTTTGAAATAAATTATATTTTTTCTTTCATTTTACTATGTGCTCAATCCTCATAGAGAAGACATAGGAAATTCATAGGAAAGAAAAATCAAATTTGGAGAAATTTTTTCATTTTAACTTTCTTAAACGAGAAAACAATACGCTTGCTGGTTCACGGAGACGCAGAGCCTTGTTCAAGAACGTGCTATCGGAAAACCGGTAATTCCGAAAGCCATCGGTGAGCTTCATGGTCATTCCGGCATCGCTAAACTATCGGAGGATGATTTCCCAGACGGTGGTGAGAGAGAGAGGGGGGTGGGGGTGGGTTTGGGGAATTTTTTTTAATTCCCAAAATAAAAATATCTCAAAAGAAAAAAGAAAAAGAAATTAAAAAGGGTATATTGGTCATTTTACCTGGCCAAAGGACTAATAGTGTAAGCAAAAGTGTAGTTTAGGGACCATCAGCGTGGAAAAACGAAACGATGACCAAAAGTGAAATTTCTTGCAAACCACAGGGACCAAAATTGTAATTTACTCTAATTTTGATGCAACAAGTAATGTTGGATTGCAATAAAATGACATAAAATGACACAAAAGGATAACATCAACGAGATTTAGAGTTGGATATATATATATATATATATATATATATATATATATATATATATATATATATATATATATATATATATATATATATATTTTTTTTTTTTTTTTTTTTTTTTTTTTTTTTTTTTTTGCAAGTTAGGGATGAATCTACTACATGAATCGTAATATACTACAGGCTACGCTTGGTACATTGGCTATTCTACAGTTCTTCGTAGTCTTCGCCTTCTCCGAGGAACCTGCACAGAGACTAGACCCACTAACGCAGCAGCAAACCCTGGTGCATAGCACACACCGACCCCGTAACAACGCCCTGCAGGTAACTGACTGGGGGGAAACCAGCCTCGGGTACACTCATCTCAGGCTAGCACAGAGGCCACAACCTTTGGCTTAATATCTTTCGCCTAAGTTGCGCCGAACAAGTTTCGAACCCAAAACCTCTCCTAGGAGAGGCATGGGCCGTTGCCAGTCGGACCACCCGAGATGTGTGTTATATATATATATATATATATATATATATATATATATATATATATATATATATATATATATATATATATATATATATATATATATATATATATATATATATATATATGTTCCATTGAGAATGAAAATAAGGTTGAGAATACGAGAATGAATATAGGTAACATATTTTTATCTTGCTGCTCTAGTGCTTTGCACATATGATTTTCACCACCACTTCCACCTGCACCACCTGCGTCACCACCACCACCGTCGTCGCCGCAACCACTACCGCTGCCGCCGCTACCTCTCCCGCCACCGCCGCCACCGCCACCAACCACCACCACCGCTACTGCCAACTCTACCACCTCTATCACAATCTCGACCACCACCGCCGCTACCACCTTTACCACCACCCACCGCCACCATCACCACCTTCGTCACCACCCATCTCCACCAACACCACCACCCCACTAACACCGCCGCCACCATCATCGCCACCCTTTATCGCCATTACCATCATCATCGCCACCATCTACCACCATTCCGACCACCACAACTATATTTTAAAAATGATTATTCATATATGTTTATTCATATATGAATATGAATAATCATATATGATTATTCATATATAATATATGAATAATCATATATGAATATACATATTCATATATGAATAAATCATATACGAAAAATTAAACCATCTCGTCGTCGTAGAACGGCGCGTCAGCGCTGACGCATCTAGTGGCCCAAATTCATTTTCGCGTTCATATATGAATATACACATTCATATATGAATAAATAATATACGAAAGATCTAATGGCTTAAAAAATAATTGGAGAGAGGGAGGGAGACGTGATGAGAGAGAGGGTGTTTAAAAAATAATTAGGCTGATTTTTAGGAATGGTAAATTCTTATACCTATATTACCCTCAGTCATTTATTTAATTGATTTCTTTTAATTATATATTAGTGTTTTATTCTTGTCCATTGATTGCAAGATCTAATGGCTTAAAATATGGTGTATATATATATATATATATATATATATATATATATATATATATATATATATATATATATATATATATATATATATATATATATATATATACACACACACACACACACACACACACACACACACACACACACACACACACACACACACACACACACACACATACACACTAAGCAAATGTTCGCGTGTTGCGTAAAATACAATAATGCAATTAAAATATTGACATACTTGTTATTAATAACTATGTCATTGTCATTAACTTTAAATAATTATAATTTTTATATTAAATTGTTATAAAATATTATATTGATTTAAATATACGATAAAATAGATACACATATAGATATTATCTCAATAGCCTCTATTATAGATTGTATGTGAAAATAAAAATATATTTATGTTTTTTATTGTTAATTATTATGATGTTTAATCAATTTATATATGCATCATTTACGATCATATTATCTGAGTTGTACCTATTGAATGTTTCATGTAAATAAAACTCACTATAAATTTTATTTGATACTATTATTAATTATAGTTATAGTTATTTAATTTTAATAGAAATTATTTGGGTGTTTTTTATTAATTTCGATCAAGATTATTTTTTCTAATATCAATCATTTTTCTAGGCAAACATACTATATTTTCTAATTTTGTCTTATTGACAACTATTATTATAGTTAATTTATTAAAAAACTATTTGTTGGAAAAATTATAAAAAATATTTTGTTAATTTAGCATTTTAATTTAGGTATTACATTCGCCATTACTTTGGTTAATCAAATTAGATATATACTTTTAATATTAATTAAATAACTGATCATTTGACCATTTTTTATTTTGATCATTATTACTATTTCATATATCACTATTGTTTTCAAGACAACTTAATATTTTTTTTAATTTTATGATATTTATAACTATTATTATTTTTAACTAATAAAATCACTGCCACCTTTATAGATTTTAATTATTATAAAAGTAATTTTGGTCAAAATTTTATTAGTTTGATATTTCGATTTAGGTTTTATGTTTAACATACTATTTAAATTTAGCATCATTTTTATATCAAATATTTTAGATTAATAAGTATAATGTGGTAACATTAAAAAATAATGTTTTACAAACAATTTAAACCAATAAATTAAATATGTTTAGTTGAAAGTTGAAGAATCAAGTTTAGAATATTTATTTTATTTTCATTTATCTCGCATTAATCAACCAAATTGTAATCATTATTGAAAGAAATATGAAAAGACATGAAAGTTTCAAATTGATATGGTGCAAGTATTTGTGCTTCTTTTATAAGATACTAGACAAAATCTCGCGCGTTCCGTGGGTTAAAGTTATGTAAGAATTTTTTTTATTAACATTATCTATGAAATAATAATTACTCCACAAAGGTGATATATAAACTTGTAACTAATTTAAACAATAAACATCTATAATCACAATACCAATGGCCGTTACCTGCGACTTGCGCTTGAATAAATTTAAATATAATTCTCAATTTAGTGTTACTTTTTCTATTGTGATTATTAACTAATTTAAATATTACTTGTTTTACCATCTTTTTTATTTCTACCATAATAGTTATTTAAAATATCATCCATTGTTAAGGTGATGTAATATAAATTATAATTTATGTTACTATATATTATTATTATCGGCAATTAAGTTTAAAATCAGTTATTATTATTAAGTTGTTGTAGAAGACATTTAAAAACCACTTATTATTTATTTGTAGTTATATTACATTAATAAATGAACTCTGAATCGTTACTAAAAGAACAATTAAAATGTTGTGTGTGTTTCAAATCAATATAGTGTACATCTTTAATAAATAATTAATTACATCCACAATAATGAAACTCAATCAAACAATCATATATGATATTTCAATATAATAGTAATCATCTTCAATTAATTGATAGTTAAATGCATTGAATTTTTATTACTATTACAACCCTGTAAATTCCAAATAAGAGTTATTTAGCATTAAAATAGTACAATGAAGAGGTTTTTCTACATGTTTAATTGATACTTATGTTACTTAATTAAAAAGGATTGGAATATTTAAATTGTATTTCGTAAAATAAATAAATAATATGATCATCTAATGTATATTATTATGTTATATTTGAACATTCACATTTGAATATTTCTAACGCCAATATAACTAATAATATGTTAGTTCTACCTTTTTGAATTTTTTATTATAGATTATTTTTGTATAATTGTTTCAAAGTAAAGTTTCAAACTATGTGTTCTAGAATATGATTATCGAATGAATGTCTGAGAAGTTATTTGATAGTAAGGAATTTGTAGCTCTTTATATGTGTTTATATTTTATTCATTAGTATATAAATAATCAACAATTAAAAAAAATATTATATACATTTTAAAAAAATGGAAATAATTGATTGTATAAAAACCTACAAACTCGTTATTATAAACTTTATAATATTTATAAGTGTACATGTATTTGTTTATTGATTTATATTAACGTGTTCATGAAGACTTTGCATTTTTATGAATAAAATACTTGACAAGCCTTCACATCTCTATTTTGTAGACACTTGTCCTCTTGTATGTAGGTTTTGACCTCCTAGTCCACATCCTGTTTCCACTTACTAGCATACAAAACCCATGGGCACTTCTTTTCTGGTATACCGTCATTATTTAATGAAGTAGTTTGACTGGGCCCACTAGTTTCTATTTGACCAAGATCTGGTATACTCCCTTTACACACGACCCTCACTCTATTTTTGTCATTTTTAACTATCTCAATTTCACTTCTTTCTCTACTGAATGCTTTTTTATTTTCCTTTTCAATTCCTTTGCTAAACCAAATGTCTGGTACACATAAAAAGGATCACTAACTCGAGCTTCACTATTTTCTTGCGCCTTTCGTATTGCTTTAATTGACTTGATTCACTTAACAAAATTTCATTGTTCACAACCTCTAGTTCATCTTTCTCCCTACTCTCTTCTGGTATGACTTGAGAAGTTTCATGAGTACCCAACCACTCTACATCTTTGTTAATGTTCAATAGAAACTCTTTCATATCTATATCAGGATCATCTACAATGTTATCCTCATCTATAATGAAATCACTGTCTTCACTATCGGAGAAGTCATCATTTTGCCCTTCAATGCCTTCACCTTCACTATGATTGTCCTCATTCTGCCCTTCAATGCCTTCACCTTTAAAATCATGTTCTATACATGCTGTTTAATCATACCCATGTGGCATTTCTTCACTCAGAATTGGTACACCACCATCCCCTGTTTTAGGGGATTCAACAACTTCTTCTATCCTAACTTTTCTAGAACCACCATCATCGCCTGTTATAGGGTCCTTCCATTCAAAAAAGAGCCTCCTAGAACAAGATTTCAGTTCACTAATTTCTTCTATCCTAACTTTTCTTGGGTTAGGGGACATTAGATACGTATGCAACTTTGTTTTACCATGCTCAGTATACACTTCAATCAATTTATGTTTTCCCACGTATGTCCTCAAATGATTAATGTCGCTATCACTAGCCAAAGCAAACAAACCGAAGTCCAAAACTGAGAATGGTCTCTTGAAGTGATAATAAAGCAACTTACCCTCCTCAACGTAACCAAGGGTGTCCATCATGTCGTCAATAGTGAACACAGAATTCGTCGATGTCCACTAAATTAACGAATTTTTCTTTTCCATTGATGTATCTCCTTCCAGGGAAATGCGTAAACTCTCCACCATAGAACAACTTGATGGAAAATACTGTAGGATGAGAAGCTGTGAAGGAGAAAAGTTAGGGTTTCCGGGAATGAAAAAATGCAATGTCGAGTTCAGAATATACATAACAATGCTTACCGTAAAGTCTTCCAATCTCGAGATCAGCCATTTCTGCTCTGATCCTCCACCCCACCATTGTTGCTTGAACGATTCTCCGAAAAGCAAACTTAGGTTTACCGGAAATGCTACTGCGTATACGAGTGGGGTTTTCTTGACGTTAATGTGATGATCGGAATTCCAAATGGAGAAGAAGCGAATGTCGTAACATTTAGGCGCCATAAGTACAAGGACGAAAATACCCTTCGTGTGCCAGGTACGTGGGGTACTTAACAAACTTGATAGACGGCTTCTGTTATTAAGGAATGGGCGTGTAACAAAAACGAAACTGGGGGACGTTAATAGTGCAAAACAAAACTTAGGGACCAAACGCACAACTTTAGCAAACCATAGGGACCATTTTAGTAATTTGTTCTATATTTTATGTAGATAAATCTTGTATTTAATGAAAACGATATATTAGAATTGTTTTTTCTAATATTAATATGTAACAGAGGCTGTGATTTAGACTTGTTAACTGTAAATTGGCTACTTTTGATTAAATTTTATTGCGAATGGTCAATTATGTAAAATGGAAGATTTAGATAAAAATGAAATTGGTTAAATGTAGTTATGCAAGAACGTTTCTATCTTTTATCCATTTTACCACATAGTTTTTGAATGAATTATGCATCCGATATAGATCATACTATTTTTTTACTTGCAAAATGTTTCCATATTTTAGTCATATAATGAAAACCTGGATGCATAATATGTTCAAAAATCACTTTATAATAAGAAAAATATAAATTACGTCCTCTCGGAATCACACATTGAACACGTCTTAAGACTCACTTTATTCTAAATGCCCATGCTCTTTAATTCATCTCCTTCTTCTAAACCTCTGTCCGAACAAAAGTTAAGATAATAGGTTAGTTTTTGAAAGTCTAGTAAGATTTACTAGAGTCGACTCCTAAAGGTAACATATTAATCAGTAAATCAAAACCCAAAGTCAAACTCCCAAAATATTTTAAAATCATCAAAAATATCTGAATAGAATCAATAACTTTGGGATAAATCCTTGATAAACAACATCAAAATCATCAATGATAAGATAAAAACCTCAAAGTATGCAATGCAACATACTTCTAAATCCCAGACCCCAATCATTCTCGAATTTAAAATAGCTCCCCAGGTCATTTCCTTCAGTCTAAAGGGGTTCCAAAAGGCAAGTGTGTCAAGAATAAAATTGGCTATATATGTAGATAAATAGCACAAAACACATTTCCTATATGAAGGCTCAGAGAAAACATCATACTAGGTACAAGTGAACCATGCCACAAGTACCACATGAATAGCTTGCAAAACCCAACCTGTATGTTAAAGTTTTATTGGAACTATTCACAAACATTCATAGATTTACAACTTTCGCAAGTGAATTTTTTTTTTGGAAACCAGTCACAATCATTTGAAACATTCACATTTGGATATCCATGTCATTTTTATATGCCCAAACTACACATAAGTCTCAACATATCCCACATTGGATCATAGTAAAACTCTTAATAAAACCAAGAATTTCCATATTTCAAAATCATTTACAAAACTTATTTTGTGATGCAACATTTGTACATATAATATATCACATGAAGTGATCACATCATAATAGGAATCAAGTACATACATATTAGGGGACATTTGTTCTTGGTAGATACTCACCTTAAGTAGTTGCAATAGTCTCATTTACTTCCAAGGCTGTTTTATTTCCTAAGATTCATATAATGGTAGGCATGAGGTAATCACATTTTAATTACACATAAATTACCCTAATTAATTTTCGTTATTCAAACATATCATTCCATTCTTTTCATAGCACCCCTAAGGCCATATGAAAGAATAGGAGAAAACTAGACTCGATTTAGACTTTAGATGCAAAAGTTACAAAATTCTGGAAATTCTACCAAGGGCTTGACTCAACCGAGTCAAACAACAAAGGAAATCTAACTCGACATGGCCATGTCGAGTCAATAGGTCCGATGAAAAAAACGTTTTTTAAGTGTTTCCAAGTCATCATATCAAGTCCAAACTAGTCCTAGCTTCAATCCAACCAATTCCAATGACTTAGTATGATCAAATACGACTCAAAAACATGTTGAACACACCAAATAACATTCAAAGTTATCATCTAAAATTATTTCTCACAAGCTAAATATGAAGATCAAGAGCTTAAAGTGTACTAGTCTTAAAATGAGTTTATAAGTTCCATATCAATGTCTAGTCAACCAAAACACCTTGAGATCTTTGTATAATAGTTCCATTTGGTGATTTCTAGGTTTATGGCATAGGTTGATATTCTAACAAGTAAATTTTATACAAATGCAAAACTAGATTCAAAACATCAAATGAAAGTCGCAATATCTACATTAGCTTGAATTGAAATAACTACTAATGACAATTACGAATTTACTAGATTAATATTTTGGATTGGTTAACATGTAGATTAGGCAATATATTTCTAAGCTAGATTAACTTAAAGTTCATGATCTAATTCCTTCAATTAACACTTCACCAATCTAGGGTTCAAAACTCCTCAAATCAACTTAAAAGTTAAAAGTAAGCAACGTTGAAGGGAATTGAGAATAGATTAGTGAAATACTGACACAATCTAAGCTGCAAACTAAATCTAACGTAATATTATTCGTAGAATTTAGATTTGATAAAAATACCCAAACACCCTAAGTTTCTAAATAAAGAATATGAGTAAGATTCACTACCTCTAAAAATATTGTTAGATGATTTTGAGTCTTAATCCTTCAAGTGATTTTCTATCCACTTCAATTTTCCTTGAAGCTCTCAAAATCACCATTCTAACCCTTTATAAGCAGCTCTCTAAATCGATCCAAATGTTAGGAAATAGGAAAAATTGTGGGTTTTTGGCATTTATAGCCCTCTATACTTCAGTTTCCCATTAAGTTACCTAACTCGTTTTCATTTACTCAACAAATTATACTTCTTCAACTTAGAACCTATAAATTATTTTAATAACATTATGGCCCTAACACTAATTAAGTTAAGTCAACTGAAGCCTCTAGTTTGGCAAGTTTAGTCCGTCAATATTCAAATATTCTATTTAAACTGAATTAACCTTCTAATAACCTTAAAACTTTTTAGATTCACTAGTTTTTATTTGTTTCATTTATTATTTTTTATATTTTATATTATTTTATTTCTATATAAATTAAAAGTTTCAAAATAAATTTTCGAGTAAATTACAGAAAGAGTCCATGTGGTTTGGGCTACTTACCAAAAGAGTCATACTTTTCAATTTCTACTTTATGGATTCTTTAGGTTTTCGATTACTTTCAAAAAGAGTCACAAGGCTACTAAAAAGACTAAATTACCCTTGACATTTTCTTTTTCATTTTTCTTTAAATGTTTTATTTATTTTAATAATTAAAAAAAACCCAAAATCAACCCCCTCCTCCTCTCTACCGTATATCTCTCTGTCACGATTTCCCAATTCACATTTTTCGAATCGGGAAGCTGGATGAGGATGAAAATTGGATTTCGCCCAACCCTATATCAGTGTTTCACCGAATCAGGAAGTTAAAAGGGATACCAGAGTTTGGATTTGAATTGTATCAGATGGGATTTCGATTGAAGATGTGTTTCGATTGGCGGTTTCAAGACGTGAAAGCCGACAATGGAAGGGACAGGTGGTCTGACCGGTTGGCGGAAGTGCGTAGCCGGCGTGCCGGCGGCGCTGCTTCTTTGTCTTCTGATCGCGTCTGTTGAGGCTACCATCGACTACCACTGTGCAGACCTGATTCCGCCTCCTCCTGCTCGAAAATTGTTACATATCCCGCTTATACTCCTCTCTTGTCGGCGTGCTTCTGCCGCCGTTCGACCTCCTCAGACGGAACGAAGCAGCCATTGCTGCTGTTACCATCGATCTCGATGTCTCTCTCTCACATGTTTCCTTCTTTCTCCCTCATCCTCACGTTCGACCTCTCTTGTTGGCGTGCTTCTCCGGTCACTTCTTATTTACGGGCTTTTCATTTTGGGGTTTTCACAAACCATGTTGTGAATATTTGATTTTGTAAACGGTTATTACAGCAATTGCAACAATCAATCCTAGAAACACAGAAAAATGCCGAGATTGAGATCATAGAGGAGACCCCCTGATGGTAATTTGTCCCAAAATCCGATTATCTTTTTAACTTAAATAATCAAAAAACCATCGGCTTGATCTTTGTGCAAAAACATTAATAAATAAAACATTAAAAAAAATAATAAAGAAATTAAAAAAGGTAAATTGGTCTTTTTACCTGGCCAATGACTACTTTTGTAAGCTAAATGAAACTTTGAGGACCCATAAAATGAAATTTAAAAAATAGGACTCTTATTGCAAGTAGCCCCAAACCACAGGACTCTTTCTGTAATTTACTCTAAATTTTCACTAAATGACTAAAACTTCTGTCACCAAAATAGTGGTGTTGATGAATATGTCATGTATGGAAAGCTAAAATTTGGTTATAGATAAGTTCAGGAAAAAAGTTTTCTAAACCAAAAGTTAAAATGCTTTTCATTGGTAGTCGTTTAATGATTTTGAAAATGCTTTTGGGTACGCTTGGATTTATTTTATGTCTATTTTTAAAATGCCTATCAAAGTCAATTACATAATGAATCGATTGCTTAAAGCTTAGTTCTTTTGGGTGGTGATGACAATGTTGGAAAAATTAGTTTGGTGAGGTGGGATTTGATCATGGTTTCAAAAGAAAAATGAGGTGTTATTGTGGGTGGATTGGGTTCCTTTGTCCAAAGCTAAACGAATGGGTTTAGAGGCCATTGTTTTCATGGCTTGGTGGAGTATTTGGGAATATCGTATTGCCTTGGTTTTTCATTCTATTAAGCCTTACATGGATATTCATTTTGATAATATCTTGGTTGTTTGGTTCAATTTATTTGTGTATAGATTTCAAAAACTCAAAATGAGTTGGGTTGTTTGTTGTTTGGCTACAAAATCCAATTTTGGTTGTTATTCTTAGTTGTTCCTCTTGCTGGTTATACTATGCACCTATTCCGAAAAGGAAAAGAAAAGAGATTATTGTATGAGTTTTTAATCAAATTAAAGATATATTTAGGCTGCGTTTGGTTGCGGAAAATTGTTTTCAGTTTTCTAGAAAACATTTTCGGAAAATGGAGTGGAGTTTTCATATTTATTTTCAGTAGAAAACGCGTTTGGTTAAAATAGATAATTTAAAACCTGAAAATTCCATTAAAATTAAAATTAAAAAAACTAAAAATTAAGTTAAACTAAGATTAAAAAACTCAAAATTAACTTAAAACTAAAAAATAGAAGTCGTATTTTTTTACGATGTCCTCCTTGAGCTTCAACGACAACTCGAGAGTCTTGCCGGTGAGATAGTCGGTCCGTTGCATCAAAATATGCATGTTGACGGCTCGTTCTTTGTTTTCGCGGGCACGGTCTTTTGTCATCGCTTGCTCTTCGTTGAAGTTGACATGAGACGAAATGGTTGTAAAAATTTGATCGAATTTTTCGTTCACTTCATCCATGCGGTCGTCGTTGACCGAACTCGAAGACGCCGCCTTTCCTTTCGCCTTCTCCTGATTGCGGCCCATTGGCCTTTCAAACTCGTCGGGATCTTTGTTGACGTCGACCCCGATATGTCCATCCGAAGACGTCATGTATTGCGTCTCAGATGTTTTGGATCGTTTAGACCCATGTGTTGGTGCCAGGTCTTTGCCGACCCCTTTCCATTTCGGGTACGCTTAGACAACCTCCCAAAAAGCCATGTGCCTAAACGGTTTACCATTGTTTTCCGATTTGTAAACTGTAAGTGCTTTTTTGAGGATGTCTTGGTCGTTTTAGCCCGATTACTGTTGGTCCTTGAAATTGATGAACAAGCTGTTAAATTTCGTCGCGTGGCTGTTGACGACTCGGAATCTTGTCGTAATCGTGTCCTTCGAACGGTACGGTTCGCGCTCCAAGCTATTGTGGAAAAAATGTGTATCGTCCCCCAAAAATGTGCTCTCGAATGAGCGTTTCCGGCCTCGCAATCTTCAGAAACGGCAACCCACGACCGGGCTAACGCCGCTTCTTCTTCTTGGGATCACGGTATCGGTGCTGCGGGACCATCGATCTTTTCTTCCCCTTATTTTTATTTTTCCGTTGGAGCGGAACTTCCTCGGGCTCGGATTCCTCAAGTTCCTCCGGTTAAGTCTCTGGCACGGCCTCATCGCTCGAATCAGAATCTTCGACGGGCACATGTTCTAATTTCGTGAAAGTCGTGCTAGGTGTCTCGAAAAAGGGGTTGAACGGTGATTACGGGTATTAGAATTGTAGCGGCATCGAATGATATTGAAATTGCGGTGGGGAAAAAATAGCCGTTCCATTTGCGGGATGTATGGCGCGGGTGACGATTATGGTTGCGAGAATATATTTTTTTCGGCTTTCGATTTCCTTTGAGATGATTTCCTGGAAACCATTTAGATTTTTTCCTCACAGCTCGTCGCATCCCACTTCGCACGGCCTAATAACTTACTCTTTTATTAACTAATATTTGGTTTCATCATTTTGTATGCTAATTTTATAAATGTTATCAAATTTCTTTTTTTCAAATCAACATGTAAAGGAAATATTTTACGTAGCTGATATTAATCATCTCAGTTAATTCTAAAAAACTCATTTATCAAATTCTAATTCCATCCCTGTATCATAAATGTAATTCAAAATAGAAATAAATTGTGAAACTAGAACCTATGAAACTATGAATTAGGAGAACCATGTATGTTGATATCACAGCATCAAAATAAAAAAGTTATACGTGGAATTTTATCAAACAAATAAAGAAATAATTGTATTGATAGATTAAAAAAAGAACAAAAAACAGAAAAAACCAGCTCAAAGTTAGTGGGAAAGCATCACCCATTTGCAAAGGTCAAATTAGTAAACGGCACCTAATTCTCGTGGCACTTTCGTAAATCTCGCAAATGATGCCGCTTTTGAAAACCACGGCCCACACTAATATTCTCCTACGGAAACATTTACGTGTGGACCCTTCCATTTTGTTTAATGACCATTTAGACCTTTGAAGTGTAACAACTCACTGAATCTAGATAAGCGACACATATCCATCGACAGTTGAGAAGTCTCTGGTTTATATTAATTGCATACTTTACTTTAAATAAGTTTACTTGCTTAAAAAGATCAAGATAAAAAGTTATACAAAAAGTCTTATACTTCGCAAATTGCAAACAATGATTTAATTGTTATATGATTGACAGTTTGTAAGTTTTAGATTTAACTTAATGACATTATTTCCTTTAAATAAGTTTATCTACTTATAAAAGATCAAAGATAAAACGTCACATAAAGTTTATACTTCTCAATTAGCAAACAATAAATTTATTTGCAATATCTTGCTTGATATTATATGCTTTCATCCTAAATTTTTAAGTGTTCATGTATAAAGACAAATTTTTAATAAAGTATTAATATTTTGGTTCAATTTATAAAAAAATCTCAAATTAATATTTTTTTTACCAAAAAAGACAGAATAACGGCTAATATATTTAAATAAGCAATTTTTAACTTTTTAGTAGGTAACATTGTCATGTGGCGTGCCAAGTTAGACAGATTCCGACTTGGCACTGACACGTTTATTAACTTGGAAAAATTGCATGTTTTATTTCCTATAAAATCTCAATGTGTTGGCTCAGTTTACGAAAAAGTCGTAATATTTTGGCTCAGTTATTTAAAAAAAATTATATATTCTTATATGTATTTAGGTCTTTAATTACATATTGATATGTTTGAAAATATATTTTTACGTATTTATACATGTATTTATCTAAAATACTTAAAAATACATAAAAATACATAAAATTTCATGTATAACTACGTTTTTAAACGTATAAATACGTATTTATAATGTATTTATTCCAAATGACGGATATCGATTTTGATAGGCTTGCTTAGTGGGATTAGACATAATGAGACTGGAAATGATAACAAAGTTGATTTGTAAGGAACTAGATGATTACTAATATCATATTTGGTAAAACGTAAATACATGTAAAAATATAATTAAAAAAATAATCTTAACTTATATTTAAACAAATGATTTCAATATTTCTTGTTTAATTTAGATTCTGACAGCAATGATTTTGAGGTTTCAAGAAGGATAGTATTATTTTATATAAATTTTGTTCAGAATTCATATACTTAGATAATTATGAAGTTATTATGTTGATTGTTTCATAAGAAAAACAATATAGTAATTTTAACGTCTTGTGTTATGTTGTTCTAGTTTTACCAAAAACTATATAAATAATCATCTAGTTTCATGTAATTCAATTTTGTTCGATCATTTTCAGTCTCTTTCTGTCTAGTCTCACTAAGCAAACCCACTGAAACTCATATCCATCATTTGGAACAAATACATGTATAAATACGAAAAAATATGTTCTCAAACATATAAATATGTTATTAAAAACATAAATACATGTAAAAATACATTTTTTTCTAAGTAAATTAGGTTAAAATGTTGGGACTTTTTCGTAAATTAGGTCAAAATATTGAAACTTTATTGGAGATAAAACATGCAAATTTTCCAAATAAAGGAACGTGCTGACGTGGCATGACACGTCAGTGCCAAGTCAGCAATCTGTCCAGCTTGGCACTCCACGTGGCAAGATTGCTTGCTAAAAAGGTTAAAAATGGCTGATTTAAATCCATTAGTCACTATATTGTATTTTTTGTAAAAAAAAAATAAGTTGAGACTTTTTCGTAAATTAGGCAAAATTTTTGGGACTTTATTGGAGATTTCCCGATGTATAAAAGTATAAATATCATCTATTTACTTTTTTAATGTAATAAAATTATATAAGTAATATTTAACACATATTGTATTACTATTTGAAATAGTCAATTAAAATAAGTTCTAACGTAAATTTTATAAAGTGAGAAACATTGATGAAAACAATATATTTGTAGAAAATGATATCAAATGGTGAAGTCCTTAATATTTAAAATGTTTAATGTGCCAGGGTATTTGAAAGTGTAAGAAATAATAAAGAGGGTATTTGAAAGTGTAAGAAATAATAAAGAGACAAAGGTGGAGTAGATATCATTACATACATCTTAAATTTCAAATAAAATATCTTTTAAATTCTAAATATCTCAATGCTAAAACCCACTTCAGTCTTTAACTAAAACACCTAATCAAAACTCATGCCAAAATACGTAGTTTAGACTTGATAAACTTGATTAACATTACCCGGGCTAAACATTGTTGAGTGTAAAAAGTCAATGCTTTACCGTAATGAGCCTATAATATATTGATTTTTCTGAAGATTATCGACTAAAATACCAAATATGTAAAAGATTGCCATATCTTATTATTTTCTATAAATAATTGTCCTTTTTATCATTTATTGTTAAGAAGAATCTATTACTTTTATTGTTAATGAACTCAAAATATAGAGATTTTTTTTGAAGATTTTTCAAATATGATTTGTTTTTTATGTTGTTCGTGATGTTAGTTAAGGAGGGCACCCAAATTAAAAACGCTATCTAACAACTTAGTATTTGAAATAGAAATTATACATGTTTACTTTTTTTACATAATACCAACCTTATGACTTGATTGATTAAACCTAAAAAAAGTTAGGTTCAATACATCAAGACACTAACTAGTTATCTATTTGCTCTTATTTTTCACCAACTTATCTCATGTAAAAATTTGATGTATGTTATGATTTTTATTGTAAACATATGAATAAAATGGCTTTTTAGAATCTATACTTTACCCATTAAAAAAAACTTAACAAGATACAAAGAACAACCTTAAATCTACAACAAAGCCATAGAAATTCGATCTCTATTTTGATTTAAACTTTACCAAATAAAAATCATTTATAAAGTAAGGGTTATTGCTACTGTAGCCCTATAAAGTATGGTTTTTGACCCGATTTAGTCATTATTCTATTTTTTTTGCGCAATAGACCCTTAAACTGTAAAAAAACGTGTCAAATTGGGGAATAACCCTCTTTTAAAACAAGTTATCCGGTGAATGGCTTACCTGGCTTATACACATGGCCTATATTTCCATTAATAAGGATATTAGTTATTGCCAGGTAAGGAATTTGTATATTATAAGGGTCGTATACCAGTGAACCCACGAGAAGAAAAAGAAATGAAACTAGGGTTTTCTATGAGATAAACGGTGAGAAGCAGACAAGTTGAAGAAATGACGACTACAAACATTGATCCTGAGGGAGTATACGCTGTTGTGGAGCTCAACTATCAAGGTGTATTTCGTCGATGTCCTTTCTCATACGAAGACGGTATCAAATTTACTTTTACGGAACATGATTGGGCTAGTATGAACTATGCTGAGTGTGTAACTTTCTTGGAAAAATTCATGCATGAAGATTGTAAGAAACTTTATTACTGTGAGCCAGACGAACCCATGTATAAAGGCCTTCGGCCTATTTCAAATGATGTCGAATACGCGAGTTTTATTTTCATTGCTTTTGGTACGGTTGGGAAAATATCGTTATTCGTAGACCATATTGGGGATGAATTAGAGGATTGTGTTGATTCTGATAAAGAAGGTGAGGAACATGATTCATGTATTGAGGGTGGGGAAAATGATACAGGAACCCTTAGGGATGTTGCCTTGGATTTTACAGACGAGCCAATCAGAATGAACAGAACCTCAGGTGATGTGTTCCTTAGTAAACTCTGTGGACAGGAGGAAGAGGAGGAGGACCAAAATATTGGTCCAGATGATGAGGGGGAAAGTGAAGAAACTATCCAAGAGCATTCAATTTTTAATGAGAATTTAGCCTGGAAAAAGCAAAAACCAATACTTGGTATGAGGTTTAAGAACCCTGCCCAAGTAAAACACATGTTGTGCAACTATGCAGTGGCAAATGGGTACCAACTTTGCTTTGAAAAAAACGATAGTAAAAGGCTGTTGGTCAAGTGTTGTAAGGGTCAATGTTCATTCAGGTTATGGGCCTCTTGGATGAGTGAAGAGGAAAGTTTCCAGATTAAGTCTTTGAAGATTGATCACAATTGTGCAAGAAATTATAAGTTGGGGTCACTAGTAACATATGCATGGATAGGGAGTCATTATACCAAGGAGATTATAGATAGGCAGAAGATGAGTGTAAGGAAATTAAGACTTGAAGTTGTGAAGAAATTTGGTATTCAGGTCAGTCTTGGGCAATGCAGAAGAGCAAAAAGTTATGCACTTGCTCTTATAGAAGGCAATCTAGTTGATCACTATGCCAAGCTATGGTCATATGGTGAGGAGATAAGGAGATCCAATCCTGGCTCTACTGTGAAGATTAATGTGAACTGCATGCCAGATGGGAAGAACTACTTCAGCAAGTTCTATGTTTGTTTTGATGCACTGAAAAGGGGATGGCTACAAGGGTGTAGAAGGGTCATAGGTCTTGATGGATGTTTTTTAAAGGGGATTTGTAAAGGAGAATTGCTAAGTGCTGTGGGTAGGGATGCTAATAACCAGTTATTCCCTATAGCATGGGCAGTTGTATGTGTGGAGAACAAAGAAAATTGGAAATGGTTTTTGGACAACCTAATTGATGACCTTGATTTAAGATTAGGAACTAGCATTACCTTCATTTCAGATCAACACAAGGTATTCACATAAAGTTATTAAATGTTCTTTTTTATGTTATATTCAGAAATGTTATTGTTATACATCATTGATAATAATTTGTCTTATCAGGGTCTGATTGAAGCAGTGAAAGAAATGTTGCCATATGCAGAGCATAGGCAATGTGCTAGGCATATTTGTCAGAACCTGAAGAAAAGGTATAGTGGAGCCCAGTATGAAACCTTGTTTTGGAGAGCTGCCAATTCTTCCACTGAAGCAGCCTTTAAGGCTACCATGAACGAGCTTAATGTGTTGAACCCCAATGCTTATAAGTATCTTATGGATAGAGACCCAAAAACTTGGTGTAAAGCTTACTTCCACCCGGGTAAATGTTGTGATTCTATTGAGAATGGGATGTCTGAAAGCTTCAATGCTTTAATTGTGGAAGCTAGGAAGAAACCAATAATCACCATGCTGGAGGAGATAAGGTTGTACATGATGGATCGACTCTACAACATGAAGCTAAAGGGACAGACATGGGGAAATCAGGTATGCCCAGCCATAAGGGACAAACTCAATGAACTTAAAGTTCATCAGAGGCATTGGCATGTTCTTCCCAGTGGATTAAACCAATTTGAGGTTAGAGGTACATCTGATGCCTTTGAGGTTGATCTTGAAAGAAAAACATGTTCTTGTAGAATTTGGCAACTTAATGGATATGGGTGTGTCCATTCTGTAGCATGTATATGTTATCTGAATAGGGATGTGGAAAGGTATGTGGACAAAATGTTTACAAGCATGACATACATGAAATCATATAGGTTTAGAATTAGAGGTATGAATGGAAGTAACATGTGGCCTGAGACAACATATGCTCCACCTTTGCCACCTGTTGCTAGGAGGATGCCTGGAAGACCAACTACAAAAAGAAAGAGAGATGCTACAGAAGACCCAAGTGGGAATAGGGTGTCTAAAGTGGGCAAAAAGGTAAAATGTAGTATTTGTAGGGAGGTAGGCCACAACAAAGCCAGTTGTGGCAAGGACGGGAGACCACAAAACCAAAAACTAAACATCAGAAAAAGTAAGAATCAAGTCCATACTGAACAGAATGAAACAGTTAATGGTGAAAATCCACCTGAAGGGCAGGTTAATGGTGGAGGGCAGATTAATGATGAAAATGGTGAAGGGCAGGTTAATGATGAAAATGGTGAAGGGCATGTTAATGTTGTGATTGAAGAGGGGGTTGTTGATGTAAGTATAAGTAAATTCATTTTATTTGTTACTGATAAAGTATGAATAATGTAACTTTTCATAAATTACAGGTAAATGTCAATGAAGGAGGACCTGATAATGATCAAGTACCAGTTAGTCAACTTTTTGATGAAATGGATGTAAGTCTTTCAATGATGCAGGCAAATGCTGATGAAGAGGACCAAACTGGTGTGCAACATGCTGTGGAAGTGTTACCATTAACACCTATTGGTCAAATATTGGAGAAAATTAGACGCAGAAAATCTGAGAGGATTGTGAAAAGAAATTTAAGCAGGGTGGTTGGTGGGCCTGATGCACCTGGAGGATCATTGGATAAGGCTGTCAACTTAGATTAGGTTTTTTTTTATTTTAATGGTTTTAGACAATGTACTTTGATTTGGCCGTTTGTTGGTTATGTTTGTTGCATTAGATTTCTTATTTGACATTCTACTTTTAAAACCATGGGTTGCATGTACCAAACTTGAAGCCTTTATGGCACATTTTGGATTGTAATATAAGCTATTCAGGTTTGCATGCATGGGAATGAATTACATGGTACCATATGTTACTTTGTTTAGGGATGTGGACCACAAACCAAATGACTTACATGGTACCTTGTGTTAGTTGTTAAATGGTTAAAATGGTTTTGCATGTGGACCATAATGGCCTGCACAGGTATAAAATACATGGTACCTTCTGTTAGTTTTTAAATGGTTAAATTGGTTGTGCATGTGGACCACAATGGCCTGCACACGTATAAAGAATTGGACAATGTTGGTAAAATGTGGACCACAATGTAAATGGAATGTTAAACTCCCACTGTCAATGTGCAGGGAAATGGAAAATGTGGGCCAATGTACTTTGTTTATAGCATAAAGACACATATACATAGATTCTCAAAAGCATAAAGTATCATTGTTTATAGCAATGTACTTTACCCTTATAACTTGGTCGGCCACATGCCACTTCTGTCCAACAATTTGCATGTGTAATTGGGTCCACTAGTCCACAATAAGATACTATAAACATACTTTAACATTTTTAATGTCCAAAATTCTACCCAACCGGTTGGAATACTACTTCATCAACCGTTTCCAATGCCCAAAAGCTATACAAATACCAACCAAACCCATCCTAAAAACCCCTCATCATCCATCTTCCACTTGACATAAGTTATACACAAACCCTAACCAAAAACCCCTAATAATACCCTAACCAACCGCCATCAACCCTTCACTTCAGACACAACACCACCACAAGCACAACCAAGCAAGCAAGCATCTTTTGGTACACCCCCAGACGACTTTTCAACCCAACAACATAGCTTTCATGCTTCTCCTTTTGAACATCAATCTGTTGAGTCTTTTCTGCAACAATCCTTTCCAGCTCCACAATCCTTCGACGAAGCTCAATAAGTTCGGTCCTGGACTCAGCCGCATCAAGCTTTTTCTTTGTATCCAATAACACTTTCTTGTAATGCTCAGGATCCTCCTCTATGGAGAGGTCTTTCCATTCGAAAACGTCGCAAGATTTTCGATTAGTCTGCAAAAAAGTTCAGATATCAACACAATAACACTTTAGGGTTTCCACACACGCGATCACAGACTTTAGTCTCCAAGTTTTACGAGATCACATATACAAATCAAGTTTAGGGTTTTCAACTTTAGGGTTTTCGATCGAAATCTTTTTTGCATTCACGTTTACATTTTTGTTTTTTACACCGATCGATGTCTTAGAGATTATCGTACTTACCATGGAGTTGACACAGTTGAAGAACTTGCGACCTGGATTTCGTGGACTCCAAGAGGTTCGCAGTACCACTGGCATACGTGGGTTGCATTCGCATAGCTCAAGATCACGTTGCCGACGTCTTGCTGGAGCTGGTCCTTCATCTCGATGTTCAACTGGAACAACCGCATTCGAAGACGAAGACATCACTGCTTTCTACTTTAGGGTTTCAAATAAGGGATCAACCTTTCAACTTTGATCCGTAAACTTCCTTAAATAACGTTTATCAAAACCCGCCTTGGTGACATGGCTTAAGTGTCCACGTGTCAGGCCAACTCATCCAGCCACGTAGCCATTCACCGGATAACTTGTTTTAAAAGAGGGTTATTCCCCAATTTGACACGTTTTTTTTACAGTTTAAGGGTCTATTGCGCAAAAAAAATAGAATAATGACTAAATCGGGTCAAAAACCATACTTTATAGGGCTACAGTAGCAATAACCCTATAAAGTAAAAGCCAATTTAAAGTAAAAGTGTGTATTATGACAACTGTGAAAAGCTAAGGGGTCCAAAATACACATATTCTCATCTTTCTACACTGTTCCTCTCCTTTAAAACCCCCTTTTTTGAGTCTCTCCACCACTCAATCTGTCAACTCTTTTTATTTCTTTCCTCCATCATCGCCTCCATTTCAAACAAGAGAGAGAAACCAAAAAAGAAAAGGAATCTAGAGAGAGAAAGCAGTGCAAGATGTCGAAGTTTGCTGGTCTGCTCGTGATTTGCGCTGTAATCCTTGTCACCCACATGATCACACTCGCATTTCCGACCGTTGATGCCGCTTCAAGCGGCGGGGACCACCGTCTGGGCTGGCTTCCAACCACCACCTCCACCGTCACCACCGGCTGCCGTGGATCTATGGCGGAGTGTCTCGCTGAAGGCGCAGATCTGGAAATAGACGACATGGAGCTCGCCATGGACAGCGAAACCAACCGGCGCATTCTAGCAACCGCCAGGCGTTACATCAGCTACGGTGCACTGAGCAGGAACAATGTTCCATGCTCGAGGCGCGGCGCGTCGTACTACAACTGCCGCTCCGGAGGTCAGGCTAATCCGTACTCCCGTGGTTGCAGCGCCATCACTCGTTGCCGCCGTTGAACGGTGTCGTTTATTCTATTATTTTATTTGTTAAAAACAATTCTATGTGAAGTGATTATATTCATGTTAGTTTGATGGAAATCATATACTCTTTTACATTAATACGAAATTTCGATGCGATGCTAATAATATCTTTCTGTAATTTTTGATTCCCTTCCTCATATATACTGATTTCGTGTGTAAATCGAATGTTCAAATTCATGTTATTTTGATATTTTCTAGTTTTAATTCTCTTTACACCAACCTTCATTATCTATAACTCCTTACTTGTACATCATGCATTGCAACATGTACCTACTTTGTTGTTGGTAGTTCTCTTTCAAGATCACAATGATCACTTCCAGGCTGTAAAACGTGTAAATCGCGCAATGAAGGTTGTACTATAATGGTGTGAGTTGTGAGCTGTGATATTCTTTCTTTTTACGAGTTATATCTATAATTAGGTCATGCAATGTTTTAGGGTTGAAATTTGAAACACCCAAATCGGGGGCTATGCAATGTGTATTTTGATTTTGGCGTGATGGGTCTAGATCCAATCATTGGAACTTGAAGAAATTTCTTACCTTTGTGCCAGGCTGGTATATGCCTTTCGCTTTCGATTATTTAGTCAAATTTAAAGATTTACGACTTGTCACCGGAGCTCCGGTAGGGTTTGATGTCATCTTTTGTAAATTGCCGAACATTCATTCTCAAGGAAGGGAATGGTTGTGCATCACATGAACGTTTATTTTAGTTTGGTATTTGTTTTACCATAGCTTATTAATTAGCTTCTTAATAAATTATTTTGAGAGATAACTTAGATAATTGATTTATAAGTTAAAACCTACGTTTTTTATTAGGCTATTTGGTATATAGCCATGTCCATGCTGGGTGGCATGGTCATGAGCGGGGGTAGCTTCCACGGCGTACACCAGCTGCTTGGTGTAGCGTGGAAGTTGGTGCCCGACATGGAGAGGGTGGCGTGGGCCGGATGTGGAGAAAGCAACGTCATTTAACTCGATTCTACCTAACCCTACCAACCATGCAACGATCTATTTTTAGAAATAAAGTTTAATGCTTAAAATTTTTACCTATAAATAAACATAAGTATAAATGTACTCTCACACAACAATATTTCACAATACTCTTACAAATATTAATTTTGATTTGTGTTTTTTGATGTTGATTCTGATGATGGTATGTTGCCACTACGTTTTTTAAAGCGGTGGAGACCGTTTGCTGTCAACAACAAAAAACCACGAATGTTAGATGAATTAGAATTGTTGTAAATGGAGATCGTAATTTTTGTTGCATGATACATTGTCAATAATTGCATCGACTATTCTAGGTCTTTCGAATGATGTTTATGTTTGAATAGACAATTATTTTTACGTATATGCAATGCTTTAGAAGCGAGCTATAATTTTTCTACGTAAAGTTATGATGGTACAGGTTAGGGGTGAGCAAAAACCGAACCGCAACAAAAAATAACCGAAAAAACCGCAAAAACCGAAACCGAAAAACCGAAACCGATGGTGCGGTTTATACTTTTACAAAAACCGCAAAATTGTGGTGCGGTGCGGTTTTTACTTTTGGAAAAACCGCAAATAACCGAAACGCACCGATTACCATGTATTAAATAATTATATAATATATGCATTATTTACTTATTATTAAGTTTAAATATGACATCATAGATTAAATAAAATAGTGAGTTTGAACGACAATTTCATTTTGTATTTTGATAGTGGCAATTCCATTTGTTATTTTCACCAATTGTAAGTTAGACGGTGTTTTAGTCCTATACAAAAGCGTACGATTATGCTTGGCGTTCGATGTCGCATTTGACGCAACAGATGAGTATTTGAAGATGTTTGAGAGAACCATACGAGAATGCACGTTTCATTTTTGTGAATACGTTATCGAGCTTTATGACTATTTATGTGTGGACCTATTAGAAGTTACGTTGAGTAATTGCATGTGGCACATGAAGCAATACACAGTTTCCCCAGGATGCCTGGAAGCATTGACTGTACTGATTTGACGGTGGGAAAATTGCCCAAATTCATGGCGACGTCAATACATACAAGGTGATCATGAACAACAGACCATTACTCTCGAAGCAGTGACATCACAAGATCTAAAGATTTGACATGCATTCTTTGGAATCGCAGCATCCAACAATAACTTAAATGTTCTTGATCAGTCGCCATTTTTCAATGATATTTAGGCATTAAAGAGCCTGTCATGTCTTTTACGGTGAATAGAAATGAATACAAACATGAGTATTACTTTGCCACCGGTATATATGGTATATATTTGGAGTACGCTAACTTTGTAAAATCGTACGAATATCCAAATGATGAAAAACGAAAACAACTTAATGTAGCATAAGAAGCGGCTTGGAAGGATGTAGAACGAACTTTTGGAGTACTTAAGAAAAATGGCACATAGTGAAACAAGCGTCACGACTTTGGCATTTGGACAGAATACGCAACATGATGTCGCTTGTATCATATTACATAATGTAATAATAATAATAAAAGGTTATTTGCATGTATGATGCATATGATGCTCTTCATCCACATGATTACTTGTCCCGAGTTATAAAACACACAAATTTCTGTAACAAGATCTGACGGGACATATATACAACAACCAAGCCAACAATGACGACGAGTAATTTGTTGTTTTAATTATGTATCTTTTTACCCATAGTTCTATAAAAAATGTTATTTTATTTTTGTCTTTATTTATATATTTTTAATTTAAATATTCTATTATGTTTATTAAATAATTGAAAAATAAAAATAATCTGGTGGGTTTGGAGTGATAAGTATCCCATGACGATGTAGTGTGAATATGGTGTTGATGTGACGCTCATGTTGCTGTACTTTTGGTGTGGTACGTATATAACGTATAACCTTAATATGCGTAATTCAAGATAAAGCTAAGATTTTTATTTATTCGTATATTATAAAAAATCTATATTTATTTCTAACAAAGTTTTAATGATATAGCTTTTTGAATTTTCAAAATGCATTGTTAGGTTATTGGGTTTTCCGGATTGCTTATTTAACACTCAATAAACTCTTTTTGATAAATGTGTTTATTACATTATATGATGGCAATGTCCTTAAAGTCCAAGGGGGCAGAGCCCTTGATGGAAGTTATGAAGAAGATAGAATGCTATATTCTCTTTGAAATTGTCTATGAAAAACACAAACTTTCTGAAGGTATTCTGTGCTTGAAAATTTGATTTGGCATGAAATCAAGATTATTTTCTTTCTTAGATTATCCCAAATTCGATTTCGTGATACCTAAACTATATGGTCGAAATCACGGATTTTGGAAAGTGTTCCTCATACATGTTCCTTCAATTAACCAAGTTATATCGTTGATATTATATTAATGAAATTGATATTATGATTTCTTTTAATCATCTGGATCCATTTTTCTTTTCGAATTCCACCTGTACCTCTAATGTTTATAGTTAAAAAAATTCATTGGGCAATGTCTTGTACACATGCATAACCAATGGCCACATTGAGAGTTGATTTAGCACCTTCCATTACAAAACCAATATGATTTAATGCGTTTGTTGGTTTCAATGTTGTGAAGTTCGATAAACTACAGAGGCTCTCGTTTCTAATATTAGAGGGACCTTCCAAGCGACTTCTTAAGTAGGAAGATAAATTTGGAAGATTGTTGGAACGAGAATGAATTTATTAAGTTGGGATGGTCTAGTCACATCTTTAACTTTTAAGTATGTTGCTCTTTATTTTGCTATAATGTGTTTTCCCTTATGAAATATGATTATAATTTTGATAACAGTATGTGGATTTTGTATGAATAACTTTTAGCAAAGATGTTTGTCCACCGTCATTAAGAAACTACTTTCTTAGGATATCATCAAGGCACTATTCAGATCACAGAGAGATCTATTAGGAGTTGGCATATCTAATTCCTGAATGTGGTGATCTCATTCACCTCCCTTGTATTACCACCGATTTGGTCTCTAATCCGATCCAAATTGTTCCAACGATAATTTTTAGAGTCTATAGTAGGCATAAATATGTGTCTATTAATCCTATCGATGTGGATTTTTTTAGGGTTCATTACGAGTATCTACAAACCTAAAATTGTTTTTTCAAGAGGTTACATCATCAAAGATCTGGTGTCAATGCTATCAACTATCCTTATTTTCCAATATTGGGGGCACTATATTGTTATCAACCCTATTTACTGATTCACTTTTAATGATTTCGACTACCTTGATCCTATCATTTGGGTTTTCCAATTCAACCATTTGAAATTTTACGTCTTTCCTACTTCTGCTATCAAGAAGTTCTAATTTGTGGGTATATTGTGATTTTGTCTACAAAGTTGAGGGACCACTTTTGTGCATTTGTTAAAAGGTTGTTAAACGACAATTTCACTTTGGGGTACTGTACGTAACTTTTCACCCTTTCAAAACGCATTCTTTTAGTTTCTGTTTTTTCATCTTCCTGTAAAGTCATTCATGAGAAATAAGGAGTTAAAATTCTTTTGGTTAAATTCTTGTTGTTTTCTAGATTTGCTCTCATTAGTATCATCAATTTGATTTTGGATTTGCATAACAAGTGGTATTAGAGCAAGGGAGAGGAAATTGATTGAACAAGTGGGTTTTGCTTTTTTCTCCAAGAGATCCTCAATTTCATGGTTGATTGGTTTTCTTGTTTTGATAAAGAGGTTGAATCAAGTGTGGGTGAAGAATTCAAGTTTGATTTTAGTGATTCTCTTTGATCAAGAACAATGGCAAAAATCAAGTTACAATGTCTACATGAAATTTCCTAAGTCATCAAAATCTTCAAGGCAAGTTCAATTTCTGTGAAGATTATTGTTGAATTGCTCTTAGTTTTTGGTTTTGGAAGATTATTGGATCCCTCCATTGTTTGGATTATTGTTTTGAGGTGGAGGTCCTAGCATGCCCACAAGGTGTTCGATAAAAGTCCTCTAAGAAATTGTTCTTCAAAATAGACGGTTTTTGGGTGTAAAAACGCTTCTAGAAGTCATGGCTCCTCAAATGGTGATTGAAAAGTTCACGGGAAAGAACAATTTTAGTTTGTGGCGGATCAAAATGCGAGCATTATTGAAACAACAAGGAATTTGGACTCCTCTTGCCGGTGCCAAATCTACATCGATGGATGATACGGAGTATATGCAACAAGAAGAAAAGGCGCATTCGACGATTTTGCTATCTCTTTCGGATGAGGTTCTATATGAAGTTGCCGATGAAGACACGGCGGCGGGTTTGTGGTTAAAGCTTGAATCGTTGTACATGACAAAGTCTCTCACAAACAAGTTGTTGCTCAAACAACGTTTGTTTTCATTACGAATGAGGGAAGGATCCATTCTTAAAGATCATTTGGATGAACTCAATTCCATCCTTATGGATCTTAAGAATGTCGAGGTAAAGATAGAAGACGAGTACGCGGCTCTCATCTTATTAGTCTCCTTGCCACCATCGTACGAGAATTTTGTGAATTCCTTTGTGGTTGGACGTGACACCGTCACATTGGAAGATGTGAGGTCAAGCTTGCATTCCCGAGAGTTAAGGCATAAAGCTTCGGGAAGTGTTTCGGAAAGTCAACCGGTTGCGTTGAATGTGTCGAATCAAAGTAGAGGACGGTCCGGGAAAGGAAAAGGCAAAGGGCGTAGAGATCGGTCGAAGTCACTAAATAGAGGGCCAAATCTAAATGACACTTGTCACAATTGTAAAGAAGTGGGTCATTGGAAGAAAGATTGTCCAAAGCTAAAAGGAAAAGGGTCAAATGCTAATCTTGTTAAAGATGACTCGGGCTCGGAAAAAGACTTGGTTTTAGTCGCCGCCGATTGTAGTTGGGTAAGGTACAATGAGATATGGATGTTAGATTTTGCATGTTCTTACCACATGTGTCATAACTGAGATTGGTTTGTTACCTATGAAGAAGTTAATGTCGGGAGCGTTACGATGGCTAACGACACTATAAGTAAGGTGGTCGGTATTGGGTCGGTTCAAATTCGCATGCATGACAGAGTTGTAAGAACTCTAATGGGTGTACGGCATATTCCACATTTGAAAAAGAATTTGATTTCATTGGGAACTTTGGAGTCAAATGGGTTTAATTACTCTGGTTCGAATGGTGTGCTTAAAGTAACGAAAGGAGCATTGGTGGTAATGAAAGCATTGCGAGAGTCGATGATGTATGTTCTTCAAGGAGAGACGGTTACCGGTTCGGTTGCGGTTTCTCAATCCGAAGAAGAAAATTCAAAGTTGACCCGGTTATGGCATATGCGGCTCGGTCACGTTGGTGAAAAAGGTATGGTTCTTTTAAGCAATCGGGGTTTACTTGGGAGTCACAAGGTGGCGAATTTGGAGTTTTGTGAACATTGTGTTTTCGGAAAACAACATCATATTAGTTTTTCAAAAGCAATTCACCAAACTAAAGCAATGTTAGATTACCTTCATTCGGATTGTTGGGGTCCGTCTCGAGTTCGGTCACTTGATGGTGCTCGGTATTTTCTTTCTATTATCGATAACTATTCAAGAATGTCATGGGTTTTTATTATGAAGCACAAAAGTGAGGCGTTTGAAAAGTTCAAGCATTGGAAGATTCTTGTAGAGAATCAAATGGGTCGGAATATTAAAAAGCTTCGTACGGATAATGGCTTGGAATTTTGCTCGAAGGAATTTGATGATTTTTGTAGAAATGAAGGTATTGCTAGACATCGTACGGTTCGAAATACGCCACAACAAAATGGGGTAGCGGAAAGGATGAATAGAACTTTATTGGAGCGGGCTCGGTGTTTGTTATCGAATTCCGGGTTAGATCGGATTTTTTGGGCCGAAGCGGTCAATACGGTTTGCTACTTGGTGAATCGATCTCCGGCTACCGCCATTGAGTGCAAGACCCCGATAGAAGTATGGTCCGGAAAACCGGCGGATTATTCGAATTTGCGGGTATTTGAGTGTCCGGCTTATTATCACGTTAATGACGGGAAGCTAGAACCGAGGGCAAAAAAAGGAATGTTCATGGGATATGGTGACGGGGTAAAAGGTTACCGTATTTGGTCGCCATCCGAAAAGCGGGTGATTTTGAGTCGTGATGTAAAGTTTGATGAAAGTTTTATGCTTTGTGAAAGTGTGGAGAATGTTTCGGTTAAGGTGGAGGACAATGATTTAAATGGGTTTTATGAAGACGATGGTTTTCACGACAATCCTAACGAAGTTGACCACCAAAACGACCATGAAACTGGTGACCGAAACAACAAAAAAGATGTTGAAAATGATGTTCGGGGCTGCCTGCAGCCGAAACAGCCCCGTTCGGTAGCCCGTTCGTGGTTCGAAACAGTCCAAATAGTGCCCAAAACATGTCACATAATAGCCCGAACAGCCATGATTTTGTAGTACAAAATAGTGGGGTCGAGACACTTGTGCAAGGTGGTTTAAGTTCTCTAGGTGGAGGCGAGACCCAATTTCATTCTATAGCTCAAGATAGGCCACGAAGGCAAATCAATCCACCTATTCGGTATGGTTTTGAGGACATGGTGTCTTACGCGTTACAAGTAGCGGATGAGATGGAATCTTGTGAACCGGCTACTTATCGAGAAGCAATTGTCTCAAAAGAAGCGGGTTTATGGATTGGAGCTATGAGTGAAGAAATCGAGTCGCTTCATAAAAACGAGACGTGGGATCTTGTAAAATTACCAAACGGTAGACGGGTTGTGGGGTGTAAGTGGGTTTTCAAAAAGAAAATCGGGTTACCGGGTGCCGAGTTAACTCGGTACAAGGCACGGCTCGTGGCTAAAGGTTATAGCCAAAAGGAAGGGGTCGATTACAATGAGATTTTCTCACCGGTAGTTCGACGAGTTTATGGTAAAACATGGGTTTTTGAGAAGCTTGTACGATTGTTGCGTTTATCACCGAAAAGTGAGTGATGGGTCACAAATTTACTTGCTTTTGTATGTTGACGATATGTTGGTGGCGGCGAAAAGTGTTGAAGAGGTTAAGAAGTTGAAATTACTTCTTAATTCCGAGTTCGACATGAAGGATTTGGGCCCGGCTCGTAAAATTTAGAATGGAAATTGTTCGAGATCGTAAGCACGGGAAACTTTTCTTGTCACAGAAAAGTTACATCGAGAAGATTATTTCCCGGTTCGGTATGAATTTAGCAAAACCGATAAATAGTCCTTCGTCGGCGGGTTTTCGAGTTTCAAAGGCGTGTTCACCCAAGACCCAAGATGAGGTGGAGTTTATGTCTAAGTGTCCTTATGCAAGCGCGGTCGGAAGTTTGATGTATGTGATGGTTTGTATGAGACCGGATATCGCTCATTCGGTGAGTGTTGTTTCACGATACATGACGGATCCCGGGAAGGAGCATTGGGTCGCGGTAAAAAGAATTTTTCGGTATCTAAAGGGAACTTCCGATGTGGGTCTCATTTATGGAGGAAATCGGGAGTGTTTTGTTGCCGGGTATTCGGATTCCGATTATGCGGCGGATTTGGATGCTAGAAGGTCGCTTACGGGTTATGTTTTTACGGTTGGAAATTCGGTAGTGACTTGGAAAGCAACTCTACAACAATCGGTGGCTTTGTCTACAACCGAAGCCGAGTATATGGCGTTAACAGAAGCGGCTAAAGAGGTGATTTGGTTAAAAGGGTTGATTGGTGATCTTGGTATTAGTCAAGATCAAGCATTGGTTTATTGTGATAGCATGAGTGCTATATGTTTAGCCAAAGACCAAGTGTTCCATGACCAGACAAAGCACATTGATGTCCGGTATCATTTCATTCGGTCCGAGACGCGAGTGAAAGTGGCGAAGATTGGAACCATGAGAACCCGACGGATATGTTGACAAAATCGATCACGGAACGCAAGTTTCGACATTGCTTGGATTTTCTAAACATCGATAGTTGGAGAAACGAGGTAACGTAGTAGAAAAATCAAGGTGGAGATTTGTGGGTATATTGTGATTTTGTCTACAAAGTTGAGGGACCAATTTTGTGCATTTGTTAAAAGGTTGTTAAAAGACAATTTCACTTTGGGGTATACGTAACTTTTCACCCTTTCAAAACTCATTCTTTTAGTTTCTGTTTTTTCATCTTCCTGTAAAGTCATTCATGAGAAATAAGGAGTTAAAATTCTTTTGGTTAAATTCTTGTTGTTTTCTATATTTGCTCTCATTAGTATTATCAATTTGATTTGGGATTTGCATAACATAATTAATGGACCATTATATATTATCCAGTATTTGTGAATATTCTTCTTCTTCATTTATATATTTCTTTAGATTTTTTTGGAACGGCAAATCTATCATTCTTTAGATACCAATATCGCTACATTGACCCTTAGATGGTATCTGTCAATCTTTATTTCTGCCCTGTTCTCGAGTTTAATTTTGAAGGGAAAGCAAAGGAAAAGAAGGAAAAGGAAGAAAAATGATTTCAAGGGAACAAAGACTAATATTTCCTTCCTTTTTTTGCCCTCCTTATAGAAAACCCGAAAATACGTTTTTTTTTTCTTCCTTAAAAGAACTCAAGAACACATTTTTCTTCCCATTTATTCCCCTTTTTTCTCTTTAAAAAATCTCGAGAACGGAGTGTTCATTTAGCCTCTCAAGATTCTTTACATCTCTTGTTGTAATGAAATGAAGAAAGGCATAATTCCCACCTATATTATCTCTCTACTTTTCCAAATACATGTCTAGCAGACATTTGTATTGGTGGAAAGGCTTTTATAATATCGAGTTACTCCACATTCATATTGATGGAAAAACATCCATAATATCGAGTTACATCATTCCTTCGGGATGTTTGAAACGAAGAATGTGGTTGCAACGAGTTTATTTCTTGTTATTTTTTATTTACCTGTCGATACCTTTCTCCGCATCTAGTCTAGCCATCGTCATCTATTTTTGGTGTAAAATGTTTTGACTTTTCCTCACCTAATCATGTCTTTAGTAAAACGAATTATTCCAGAAAGTGACAATCAACAAGCAGAAGCTGTGAATGGTAGGAGGAAGACCGTCGACGGTAGAATGACAAATGACAATTGTGATATATAAAGAGGGAGGGAGTGGATACAACACAGAAGGCAAATTAAAAGCATAAAAGTCTGAACACGTAGAGTTTTTAGTTTTGAACTTTATACATAATCCGACTTGAACCCTTAAGTATTGATTTTGTGTCAATTCGTACGTTAACCAACTTTATTTTGATATCAGCCTAATGTCTTTTAGACCATCTCAGATCAATAACACAAGTTTGTTACATCAAATGGATAAGAATTACGTGAAAATGGTGAAACAATTAAGGATGTTTTTGTTTTTCATTTTCCTAAGTTATGTATGGGAAAATAACCGAATAAGTAACTATGTCTAAATAAACAAAATCTTGTATATATAGATTTTTTTCAAATCGAATAAAAAACATCTGAATACCACTAAATTACTATTTACCCTTACATTTTAAATAAAAGATTTACTATATTCATTAAATTTAACAATAATCATCCATTTAAATATGAAAGGAGTTTGGAGGAAAAAAAAAGGAAGAAATACAAAAGTAACTATGTCTAAATAAACAAAATCTTGTATATTTAGCAATGTTTTATGGGTTTACCTGGTTTAGGCTGCGTTTGATAGTTGCTGACTGAGTTTGATCTGATTGAGTCAGAGACCTCACTGAGTTAGAAGCTCAGACAGAGTCAGCCTCTGAAAACCATACTGTTTGATTATGCATCTGACTGAATGTGTTGAATAATGAAAATGACATTCTATCTGTTGTTTAATATAACGTATCTGAATGTGCTAAATAACAATGACCATATTACCTTTTAGCAAAAAAACATCAAAAAGTTCACATAAAGATTTCTGAATTTAGAAATTTCATATCAACAATACAAAGTGTATTATGATTTCTGCAACAAATGGACCACAAGAACAAATTTCAGCAACAAAAATTTTGATTTCATCCAAATGTATAACATAATTTATGATTTCTGATTTCAAGTAGCAAATTTCAGCAACAAAAAAATCTTATGATTTCTGATTTCATCAATGGACACTAGAAAAAAGGAAGAAGGATGGTACCTGATTCAGCCGACGACGACTTTCGACATGACGTCAGCTCTGGACGGCGATGGAGGCGATGAAGATAGGAGTAGCGTTCATTCGGTGGTGGGATGTCGGAGAGATTGAGGCGGAGGCGGAGGCGGGATGTATTTTCAGAGTACCGATGGAGGCAGGGAACAAAGCGATTCATTGACTGGAAAAGGGCAAATGTGCGTTTTTTTTTCTGTCAATGTTGTGCGATTGCTTACCGAGTCAGAGTTTATGGACCGATCATGTACCGAATCAGATGTTGGTTTTTTGGGCTATCAAACGGTCTGATTCGGACCGAGTCAGACATTGCCTCTTACTGTACCAGTAAGAGGTAAATCAAACACACCCTTAGTCATTCTATCTAAGATTAACTAAACAAGATATAACATGTATAGTTCGCCTAACTAAATGAAAATAGAAAGCGTCTAAATCTTTTCCAACACATTACACCATTATTAACTAAAAATAATAATACTCTATACGTATTCATATTTTTTAAACTTTTATGAATTATTATTATTTATTTTCCACACACTTGACATATATATTTATTTTTCTTATAAGACTACACGGAATGGAGATGCAATGCCGCTGGCATTGCCTATGTGGCACTCCAATGCCGATGGTAAACTGCCCTGCATTATAGACATGACAAAGAAATTTTTTTCAAAGGCATACCGATGTCAATGCTTTCTTCTCTCTATTTCTCTTGTCTCTCTCTTCTATGCCGATGATTTTCTTCATCAACACCACCCCACATTGTAGGCATCTACAGACATTTTCGTAGGCATCTTAAGTAGATCCTACGTGGCAGCCGATGACGATCATTTCGTAGGCAACCACTCCCTTTAGCCTAATCACTTTATAGGTTATATTACTGACGTCATAATATCTGTCAATTATGTATTTTGTTTAAACATGTATTTTTTTTAAATTATTAAAAAGAATTAATATTTCACAGATTTTGAAATAAAAAAAATTGAATTTATTATATCTAATAGATAAATATTAATTTAATTTATAATATAATATCAATAATAATTAATACCAAATATACAATATTATTGTGTAATTAGTATACTAAAAATAAATTAGTTTAAAGTTTACCTACCGATTATATAATCAAATTATTAAAATAATATTTGGTTTTATCGACCACCAGGAAATCAGATATTGTGTTAAAAATTTCACCCACATCAAGTAATACTAACTGTAACTATTGATGTTAAATTAAAATTAAAAATTATGCAAAAAATTAGAATTTCGCGTTTTATTGAATAAATACAATGATAAACGTATACTGTAACAAGAATCGACAAGTAACAACTTTATAGTTTATAACATAATACAAAGAGTTACGTAAAGGGTGTAAAAGTGTAAATGCGGATATGATTATTGAAGCCATTAATTCCTGGCAGCATCATTATATATTAGTGGGCGGACAATATCATTACGCTCTTGTAAATTACATAACAAATGCATTAAAATTGTCTTTGAAGAAAAAAACCCACTAAACAACCACTTTTGGATCAATGGGTTCCGTCGAGCGGTACTAGATGTTACCCTTAAGGATTCAAGCATCATTAAAGACTTATATGAAATTTAAGGTATAGTCTAGGAGTAGGGTTAGATTTGATGTTCTAAAAAATACCACTTTTGGGATATATATATATATATATATATATATATATATATATATATATATATATATATATATATATATATATATATATATATATATATATATATATATATATATATATATATATATATATATATAGTAAATTACAGTTTTGGTCCCTGTGGTTGACACATTTTTACACTGGCAGTCATCCTTTTGAAATCCCACATTTATGGTCCCTGTGGTGGCAAAAAAATAACAGATTTGGTCCCTGTGGTGCCCTTGTCCATATGAAAAGACCAAACAGCCCTTTTCAATTTCTTTTTCCTTTTTTTTAAGATTTTTTTATTTAATTTAAAAAAATAATCACCCACCCTCATCCATTAGTCGGATCACTCTCCCCCCCTTCTCTCTCTCTCTCTACACACAAACACACACATTCGATCCTACTGGAGCCATTGAAACGAATTTAAAAGCTGGAGTCGTTCGAAGAATACGGGAAGAGAGGAAATGGCAGAATTTGGGGATTTGTATTAAGAAGACGAAGAGATACACGTCCTTTTTTTGGCTCATTCCTCGCCGCCGTCAACACACAACCCCACTACCTACCTCGTCTTACTCTCTCCTCGACTTACAGAACCACCTCGCCTCCTTCCAATACTCCACCGTAGCTTCTGCTTTCTCCGACTGTTTGATTTGGTTGGAGTGTTTCAAAGAAGGTGACTCGTGCCGTGCGCTACCGATGTGTGGCCACGTCTTTCACGTACACTGTGTGGACTCATGGATAACTGGCGGGGTTATAGGGGTTCTTGAGATGGCGGGTTAGGACTTGGGTCCTAAAGTTGACCTGATCCATAGATGACGATGATGATGAATCCATGGTTGATGAATTGAAGAATACGGGAAGAGAGGATATGACACAATTTGGGGATTTATATTAAGAAGACGAAGAGGCGGTAGTTACGGAAGTGGGACACGGGTTTGCATATGGGCGTTGCTGAATGTGGATCGGAAGATTGATAACGAGATTGCAGGAATTCAAAGCCAAAAAGGGGGTTGATGACATTGGGGAATTGAAATTGGATGAAGTTAGGGCTTTTGTTAGAGAAATTGTGTAGAAAGAAATCGAAAAACATGCTACAGATGGGCTTGGTAAAGTTGATTATGCAGTTGCATCTGGTTGTGCAATTGTATTGAAGCATTCTGAACCTTTCATTAGAGCTAACAAGCTTCGTAGATGGATTTCTGGGAATTAGCATAGTGATGCTGTGAAGACGCTGCAACCAAGTAGGGGTAGGGGTGGGGGGTGTGTGCGTATTTTTTCTTTATTTTTAAATACTAAAATGATAAAAAAATAAAAGAAAAATAAAAAAAGAAATTGAAAAGGCAGTTTGGTCTTTTTCACATGGACAAGGACACCACAGGGACCAAATCTGTTATTTTTTTTTTGCCACCACAGGGACCATCAATGTGAGATTTTAAAAGGAAGTCTGCCAGTGTAAAAATGTGTCAACCACAGGGACCAAAACTGTAATATATATAAATATATATATATATATATATATATATATATATATATATATATATATATATATATATATATATATATATATATATATATATATATATATAGTCCGGATCCGGTAAGGACTTCAATTTGGGTGAGGACTGCGAGGACAATTCTCGTCCACTCATTTCCTTAAGGGCAATAACGTCAAACGTAATTATTGGATTTGACGTAATCCCATGCGGCGCTCGTCCATGGAACGTAATACGGACTCGAGGATATAATCACATGTTACTCACGTCCATACAACATAATTTAGCCGGGTTTTTTTATTTTTATTTCGTTTTTTATTTTTTTAAATATTATTTTTCGTTTTTTTCAGTTTTTTTCTTTTTTCGTTTTTTTCTTTTTTTTTTTTGTTTTTTTTCCATTTTTTTTTACGATTGTCATTTAAAAACCGTTTTGCATCATATCTTGTTTTGCATCATAACTCGTTTTGGATCTTGAATCATAACTTATTTTGAATCTTAGATCATAAGTTTTGGATCATAAAACATATTTTGGTTTTAATATTTTTGAATCATGTATATTTTTTTTGCTATTTTGATAAGTTTTGATTCATAAAATAATTAGTTTATAACAGTTTGAATCATTAAACATATTTTGGTTACTAATATTTTTGGATCATGTATTTTTTTTTTTTGCTATTTTGACGGGTTTTTTACTTAAAAATATAAAAATAAACATTTAAAAACATTTTTTTTCAAAAATTTCTTTTTGCAAACTTACTAATATAATGTTTACAATATCCCCTTAAATTCTCATAATTTTTGGAGAATTTTTTTTATTTTTTTGATTTTTTATAAAAATAAAAAATAAAAAATATTTTTTTCAAATTTTCATGATGGTGCTTGTTTTATAGAGAATTAAATTTTAAAAATTTTGGTTTTTTCATAATTTTTTTTACAAAGAAAAAAAAAGTTATGGCCCAAAAACTAAGTTGGTGGAATAAAAAAACCCAGCAAACGAGATTGTGACAAGTGTTGCAATGGGGGTGGGGTACTCGATCAGATTACTATATTACCCTTATTAATTTGTATTACTCACCCACTAGTTTTAATTTTGGGACAACTAGCCCTCAAGTTTTTAAGATGTGTCAATTTTTTCACAATGAATCTTAGCCACCTATTTTTCAAGATTAGAGGTCCAGATTTGTCTTCACAGTCCTCACCGAAATTGGAGTCCTCACCCGATCCTAATTCTATATATATATATATATATATATATATATATATATATATATATATATATATATATATATATATATATATATATATATATATATATATATATATATATATATATATATATATATATATATATATATATATCCTATCCTAATAAATAAGTAACTCAAAGCCACATGTCATCACCACATTCATTTTGCCACATGTCATTTTTTCATAATTTTAAATTTAAAAAAAAAGCTAATTGGTTTGAAACCCTTCTAACTCATTAATGATTGGTTTAATTATCATTCAATTTCAAAATTAATTGTTATCATTTAATTTCAAAAATAATTGATTTTTAATATCATACTATTTTTTTAATGTGTATAATGATTTGGAATGACAATAGAGAGACAATTGATGTCATAATATTTTAAAAAACGACTCCAACCATAATAGTGAATTTGATTTTAGTACCGGTGACATTCTCATAATCAATTATATTTATCAAAATACAAAGTCGTAATAGTAAAAATCAAAAGCAAGATGTCACGATACGCAAACAAATTTCTTATGTAAAATTATTAATGTTTAGATATTCTTAATTAATAATTTTTTTGTATCATTCCGTGTAATACACGGGTTTTACAACTAGTATATATATATATATATATATATATATATATATATATATATATATATATATATATATATATATATATATATATATATATATATATATATATATATATATATATATATATATATATATATATATATATATATATATATATATATATATATATATATATATATATATATGTGAAGTATCTTTATTGTGTGAACATGTAAACTCAGAGGGTGTTTGTTTTTCTGCAATTGATTCCTAATGTAGTTTGAAACCAGATTTATAGTTTGCTTTTGGTTAATTTGAGGGTCGGGGATATTCATTCTCGTATGTGTGTGCTTTTATCTTATTATGTTTAGTTCTCACCATTGATTCCAAATGTATGAAGGTTTTTCTGCAACCGATTCCAAATGTATGGAGATTTTTTTGCAATTGATTCTGAATCTTATTAAGGTTTTGACATCAGCTTTGTAGTTGATTTTGTTGAATGTATCTTGGTTTGTTTTTTGGTAAATTGTTTGGTGATTTTTTTTGGTATAATTGTTTGTTGATTACAGGGAATTGACGATCTATTCCAAATCTTAACGATCTATTTCTTCTGGCTGCCAATGTCTATTCCAACTCTTTTACGTTCAGTTTGATTTTCTGTCAATCCATCATTTATAGGGGTTTTATGTTGATAGAGTTGAAGGAGATGATGCTAAAATTGTATATTTTGGATATTTATTTTATACATTTATAAAATTAAATCTTTATTATTAGCTACCATTTAAGCAACTTGGATCGTTTAGTTTTTTATTGTGGATATTTATTTTATATATTTATAAAATTGCACCACAGATTGTTAACTTGTTTCTTGTTTGAATCTTGATTGCATTTTAACGGCGGTATGAAGCAAGTCGATGCAAATTCTAAGGCAATAAAATTACAAGATAATAATGGTGGCTTTTTAATGAGTTTTTCATCATCATGTAACATCATCTGTGGTAGTTATTGAATTTTATGTTTCGGTGTAATTCATTTGTAGTATCAAATACAATTATTCGAGTTTTGCAATATATTAAAAGAAACAGTTTTTATAAATACAAGTTTTGATGTTGTTTGCAGACTTTAAAAATAAACAGCCTATTTTTTACAAACTGCAGACGTTTAATCCACCTCTTCTTCTGCAGATGTGGTCCGTAGACTGCAGACCTTTTACTTCTTAAAAAACAAACAACACCTAAATATAGTATTTGATTGAGATAAATCGGTGCTTATGATTAAAATAGATTTTTTCAAATTTTTTTATAATTTTAATCAGTTATTAATTACAGTTAGAGGTAATTTGGTAAAAAAATTATAGGTTTTTTTTGGAAATTACCGGGTTACTTAAAACTTATTCTGAAAAATATTGTTCCGTCTCCTCCATTTAACCTCTCTTCTCCATTCTCACCCTTAAACCCGTTCTCATCCTCTCGGATCTCTTATTAACATTGGCGATCTCTTATTATCGTTCTCACCATCTCTGATCCCTCTTTGTTGTTTGTTCTCAGAAGTCATGTCCGCCACTTTCACCGAGGTTATGCAAGGGAAATCAGAAATCACAGAACATTTGACGCACAAATTGAAACATCACCCATGCCAAATTGAAGCAACAACAATAATGGAATACCTTTAAGATGTAAGCAGTTACGTTAAAGCCGTACAAAAAGTCCATGAAATTGACCCTTTACGGAAACCTAAACAGGATCGCTATCTGCTCGCCACCAGCTTCAAAGCCGACATCTCAACCATCAACCACGTCGTATCCGCTCGCCACCATCACTACAGGGAATCCGATGAAGAAGAACAACAACAATCAGCAGCGGAAGCAGAAGAAGGGCGGCCACAGGGTTGTTACGAATTGGTGGACTCGTCGGCATATGATCAGGACATCGACGACAATAGCCGCAACAACAATAAAAGGGAGAAACGAAAACAGAGAAAGACAAAGAAGGGAGCAGCAAACAGTGGTCACGAATATGGACGTTCTTCTAGGAAACAAAACATTCAATCGTGGGCAAATAATGCTACTACTTCATCTACAAATAGGGGTGCAAACGAGCCTGAGCCTGAGCCTGAGCCTGAGCCTGAGCCTGAGCCTGAGCCTGAGCCTGAGCCTGAGCCTGAGCCTGAGCCTGAGCCTGAGCCTGAGCCTGAGCCTGAGCCTGAGCCTGAGCCTGAGCCTGAGCCTGAGCCTGAGCCTGAGCCTGAGCCTGAGCCTGAGCCTGAGCCTGAGCCTGAGCCTGAGCCTGAGCCTGAGCCTGAGCCTGAGCCTGAGCCTGAGCCTGAGCCTGAGCCTGAGCCTGAGCCTGAGCCTGAGCCTGAGCCTGAGCCTGAGCCTGAGCCTGAGCCTGAGCCTGAGCCTGAGCCTGAGCCTGAGCCTGAGCCTGAGCCTGAGCCTGAGCCTGAGCCTGAGCCTGAGCCTGAGCCTGAGCCTGAGCCTGAGCCTGAGCCTGAGCCTGAGCCTGAGCCTGAGCCCGAGCCCGAGCCCGAGCCGAGCCAAGCTCGGCTCGGGCTCGGCTTGTTTAATTATTAACAAGCCTAAACGAGCTTAAGCTCAGCTCGAGCTCGTTAAGAAGCTCGTTTACTCTAATGATTAAATACGTTTTAATTTATATATATATATATATATATATATATATATATATATATATATATATATATATATATATATATATATATATATATATATATATAATAAATATTATATTATATATAGGCTCGTTTAGGGCTCGCGAGCCTAATCGAGCTTGGTGACACAGGTTCGGCTCGGGCTCGTTTAATAAACGAGCCTTATATTTAAGCTCGGGCTCGGCTCGGGCTCGTTTAAAATCGGTCTCGAGTCGATCTTTTATCGAGGCGGTCCCGGGTAGCTCACGAGCCGGCTCTGCTCATTTGCACCCCTATCTACAAATAAAGACTATTACTTCGATTCTCGTGGTGATCATGATAACTTGGCTTTCGATTGTCTTTACAGGTGAAACCTACTTATTCATTTTCCAAAAAATTCATCTCTGTGCAATTGCATAAACATGGGCCAAACCACCCACCATACCAAACTCATCATTTTTGTTGGAGATAAGATAAAGTAATGGAGATAATATAAAGTAAGATAAAGTTTCAAACTAAGAGAAGGATAAGCACTAAACCAAACTGCACGTATTTTATATATGAGATAAAGATTACAACAGATTAACTAGGAATGTTATCCTATATATACTAATATGATTGGCGGTTACAGGAACCAACCATCACCACGTTTCACAGAAACAGTGCAATGATTCATGGATTTTATCCCACTTAACGGAACTTACTAACACTAAATATTAATTTAACGGAAACTAATAAATAATCTAGTTAATTCCTAACATACCCCCTTAACCTAGATTATTTCCAGAAACAGTCATCATCTTGAAGGTTTGATCTTCAAGCATCATCATCCATTATACATCACCTTGTTTCTTTTCACAAGGTGAACATCATCATCATCATCCCATGCATCATCCACTAAGGTTTCAAGTTCCTCCACTGTCATGAAAACAGTATCTGCTTCTTTAGTTTCTTTTCCATATACGAGATTTGCATCTGCACTCTCATCCTCCCTTCTTTTCTTGCAAAACTTCATAATATGTCCATACTTATGGCAATAATAACATTGAGTTTCGGCCAAAGATCGTTCTTTCGCTTTTGCATTAGAAGAGGTATGAAATGCTTGTTCCGAAGAGCCCTCATCAAACAACCTCATTTTGAATTCGTGTGATTGTAAAGTACCCAACAAACTTTCCAAGGATAGAGTTGAGATATCCTTAGATTCCTCGATGGCAACCACTACATATTCAAACTTTCTTGTGAGGCTACGCAGGATTTTTTCAATGATTCCTCTATCTTTAATAACTTCCCCATTGATTCTCATTTGATTGATGAGAATGGTCACACGGTTATAGAATTCTTCAACAGATTCTCTTTCTTTCATCTTCAATCCATCAAATTCACATCTGAGCATTTGTAGCCTTACAATTTTTACTCGATCCTCTCCTCTGTATACAGTATAAAGCATGTCCCATGCTTATTTTGATGATGTTGTTAGAGAGATTCTTTCAAAAATCGCCTCATCCACTGCTTGATATATAATATATAGTGCTTTCTTATCTTTCTTCTTCTTCAAAGTGAATTGTTTGATTTCTTCAAGTGAAACTTCATCTTTATCGTCTGGTTCTTCAATCTCTTTCTCCACAACGTCCCAAAGATCCTGTGATTGAACCAATACTCGCATCTGAATGCTCCAGTGGTAGTAATTTTTTCCTGTCAATTTTGGAGGAAGAAAGGGTTGAGAATTGTTTCCAACGTGCGCCATTTATTGGCTCTGATACCACTTTGTTGGAGATAAGATAAAGTAATGGAGATAATATAAAGTAAGATAAAGTTTCAAACAAAGAGAAGGATAAGCACTAAACCAAACTGCACGTATTTTATATATGAGATAAAGATTACAACAGATTAACTAGGAATGTTATCCTATATATACTAATATGATTGGCGGTTATAGGAACCAACCATCACCACATTTCACAGAAACAGTGCAATGATTCATGGATTTTATCCCACTTAACGGAACTTACTAACACTAAATATTAATTTAACGGAAACTAATAAATAATCTAGTTAATTCCTAACAATTTTACCCCTTGTGAAACTAATACTTTTCGAAACTAAAATTGATATCTTATGACAATCCAACTAAATAGCTTTTCGATTCGAGGGCTTCACCAATGATTATAAAATCAAACGTTTATAATTTAATCTCTTCTTCTTTTCTACGAAGAAATGAGTACACAACTTATTGCGATCATTGATTATATCTTTTACATTGCTATATTTTGATTCTGAAATGATTTCTACTACAATGCAAAATGGATGTTGCCCGATATAAACTATTACATGGAACCAAGTCTTCTGGATTCAAATCCAATGCATACCGTTCTATGAATATGAGAATTTGGGAATTTGATGGAGATAATGATGTGAATTCGTTAGACACTAAACTTAGATCCGAAGGTTGTTACTGGTCTGGCTAAGTATGTTGCATTAGAGAATCATAAGACCTTCAAACGACTCAGAATCATCTGAACAATTTAAAGATATTGTTATAAAGTTTACAGTTTGTGTGTGAAATATTGAAGGATGTAAGCGATCCTTCTTACACATGATTTATTACCCATGTTGATGTTAAATGAATTTAAATGACTGTGCTTCTTTATTGTAGTTTGATGGAGCATATAACTTGATTGGAGATCTTGACAGATTGAATTTGATTCCTACTTCTAACATGTACAATGCTATAATGGGTGGATACTTTCGACAAGTATATTTCATCATAATTGCTTTATTATTTCAATCTATGACAATATTAGATGGGAAATAAGGTGTGATCATGTTCCAAACCCAATTTATCTTGAAACCGTTTGTTAGTAACATTTATAGTTGGTTGCTGGTTGAGCATTGTTTTAAGAACTCCTTGCTTGTTGTGAAGCATTTAGTCGGTCGAGTTGGTAAGCAATGTCACGTAAGGCAACCATTATTGGTATTTTTTGATTTATTATAAAGTTTGTTGGTAACTTCTTATAGAATGAAACATATTATACACACTTTTTCAGGTGATATCACCATTTGCAGCAATAAAGAAAGATGCATGTATAAAAGAAAGATGAATCATCCCTTGCATTCTACCAGGCCACAGACGTAATCAACATGCAAAATAACTCAAAAGAGGAGATGCATTTCTCATGATGATGATGGTGATTAAAGGATGCATTCAAGAAGATTCAGAGTTGAAGATGTATGCTCAAGAACATTCAAACAATAACATTCTTGTAATGTTAGAAATATTTTTAAATTATTGTAGAATATGTCGTATTCATTTTAGAATGTGTCGTATTTATATTGAAATACATTTTTTTGTAAATACTTCATATTCGAATTTAAGCGTTCCTGTTATACCGTATCATAATATGAATATACTGTGTTTGATTATATTTAAATGAAAATAGTTAATAATTGTGAAAAACTGTGAAATGCTGAATACTTTTTTTTTTTTTTTGTAGAATGTAAAGTCGAAATGGTAAAATAAAAATATTTTAAATTAATTCGAAATTGAAAATGCTAAAAAGAAAGAAGTCAGATATTTACCATAATTATAGGGATTTTAATTTAATTAGAATATTAATTATTTTGTGAAATTTCCGGATATACTATTTTGAATTTTTATTAGTGATTAATAGAGGTCGTAAGATTAATTTTGATCAATGGTCATATTTAGTTCTTAAGTTCGCACAAAAAGATAGTTTGTATTTGAATATATATATATATATATATATATATATATATATATATATATATATATATATATATATATATATATATATATATATATATATATATATATATATATATATATATATATATATATATATATATATATATATATATAGGAATAGGTTCAAATGAGAACCACTAAAAGGTTAATAACCGTGAGAACCGATATTCACACATTAAGAATTATTAATTTTTTTTTTGTTTTTTCACACTTGTTTATTATGTGAAAATACATCAAACTTAATAAATTTTCTAATTTTTAATACATTTTACAATATTCGCAATATAATAAAATTTCTAGTTATTAAACTGTGAATACTATAACGTAAATTTTTTATTAAACTGTGAATTAGTGGTTCTCACGGTTCTCAACCTTTTAGTGGTTCTTATATAAAAGGAAATTTTTGGTAGGAAGGTATGAAGCTTTTTATTTACAAGTTTTTTTCAGCGAACCAAAAAAATGAACCAATAGATGATGCAAAAATAACATGATTCACAAAAAAAAATTCTCGAAAAAACAACTCGATGATTCATTTTTATGATGATTTTGTTGTTATTCACTAAAATTGTCCGTAACGTGAATAAAAACTTGATTTACTAAAAAATGATTCATCAATATGTTTTTTAGGAATTTTTTTCAATGAATCATGTTATTTTTGATTCATCTAGTGATTCATTTTGGTGGTTCGTCAAAAACCAAGTAAATAAAAAACTTCTTACCTTCTTACCATAATTTTACTTCTTATTTGATCCAACTTCTTTATATATATATATATATATATATATATATATATATATATATATATATATATATATATATATATATATATATATATATATATATATATATATATATATATATATATATATATATATATATATATATATATGTTCAATCAAGAGAAACAAAAATGTTGAGATTGCGAGACCAGTTCTGGACCAATCAGTTTATAAGGACATATATTAATTATCTATTTCAATTAAATTATAACAAAATTATAGTTTCCAAAAATCTAGGATTCTGATCGTTAGTTAAAAAAATATTAATAACAAGTGTCAGATAGTACTTGGCTCCTATTCTTCAAACCCCAATAGTAAGTAAAAAAAATATAAAAGGGTTAATTATATAAACATACTAAATCAGAGAAACATAATAAAAACACATTAACTTATATAGAAAACATATGGACCATAAAAGATTGATGTTAAACACCACAAAACAATTAAAAACTTAAATTGTAAATCAATTAAACATGTGTACGATCAAATCTTTAAAGCATTTAATGCTTAGATGTAACACCCGGATCATAGAAACAAATACACCCAAAAAAGTTTCACTTTGAAAACATAGTTTAACACACAAAACCATATTTATAGGTGTATAAGGTACATACAAAAGGGTATAAGTGTATCAAGGGAGTACAAAACATAAATAAACTCCTTCCACGCAGGGCTGCTACTTTCATCATCTACATGCCCTATGCATCCTATCCATGGACCTTCTCCTTACCCTTAATAATATCACGCTCACCTGTAGGTAATAACATACACAGTGAGCTACACCGCTCAATGAATAATCATATTCATTTTACAACATATAAAAATAAAATAGAATAATTACAACATACTCTATTTCTCAAATCCTTTGCACCACAACCCCCACTGTTTCAAGGCTTAAAGCCTCACCGCACTCCTTATGTGTATGTGAACCACAAAGGTACAACCACATATGTTGAGTAATTAAACCCAACCGCCTTGCCACGAAGGCCGATATGAACCGTATCAGTTCCTACGATATGTTGGATAAGTAAACCCAACCGCCTGGACGCAAACGCCGTTATGTACCACAAGGGTTCCTATGATATGTCGGGTAATTAAACCCAACCGCCTAGCCACAGAGGCCGTATAAAATACCTTCAAATCAACGGATTTAATCAATATCTATCATATGAGATATAATATGGATTACTCACCTGGTTTGAAGTTCTGTATAATCCTAGCTAACACAACCGGTATATACAAAGTGATTCCTCAACACTTTCCAGCATTTACACCACCATACATATACCACATATAGGTAAATACCTTGTAATTACACAACCATAGCTTGGAACTAGTTCTCAATGATTAGGGTTTGGGATTAGAACCCTTCTTTTCATTTAATCAAGTGCTACTTGCACTAATCCTTGTTAATCACAGGTGGTTCACCATTACCACATGAAATTAACCCAATCCAAGAAATTCAACCATGCAATTTGAGTTAGAACAAGTGGTATTACCTTCAAGAAGCAAGATATCGATTTTCACTTCAAATTCCTTGAGTTCTAGCCTTCTAATTCGACTTCTAGATGATTGAGTATGTTTTTCTAGGGTTTCAAAGCTTTAAGAATCGAGAGATTTCTTTCCCAAATGGATGAAACAGACACTTTAAAAAGTGCATCTGTGACATTAGCGCCACTAACTTCAGCAACACGACCCGTGTGCTCTGAAACGACCCGTGCGAAGCCACTACTTGCCCTGTTCACTTTCTACACGACCCGGGTGGGTTAACACGACCTGCATGGGTCTGGAATAGTCTCGGACAGGTTTTCTAAGCCTTTTTTACACGACCCGTGTGACTCCACACGACCCGTGTAGCCCCTTTTTGACACTTTTCAAGGAAAAACTTCATCTAAAATGCATTCTAACCATCCCAACACATATGACATCATACTTAATCTTAATTATACTAAGATTATCATAAAAATATTTACCGAAAGTAACATGACGTTACATTAGATTGAAGGCTATTACGAGAACTCTGTTTTACAACCACAATTTGATCAATCCCAAATCAATTCCATATTCAGGAGATTAATATGAAAACCAATAAGATAAAATTCTACGCAAGCCAAGCACCCATGTAAGGGAAATTAATTTGTAAGGTTTTGGTTGAACTTGATGGAATCAATGAGCCGGGAACTTTGGACGATACAAAAATCAAGTGTTATGCAAACAATGAGAATAAAAACTACCTTTGTACCCTGAGTACGTGTAACAAGGATTTTGCCAACACTTGTAGTGTTAAATAGCGATGACGCTTTGATATCATACCAATCTTTCTTCGAAAGTAGATGTTTTTCCGATGGAAGTGAAACCCTACCGGAACCAGAAGTTCAGAAGGGAAAAAAGGCTGGTTATAAGTATCATAATACGCTGGCTATGAGCATCGTGAACCCTATTGAGAGAGAGAAATAGGGGAGAGAATAAGAGATATAATAGTTGATAAAATTAGAAAAATGTTTAATTACTCTACTACCGTTATGCGATATTTAATATAAGTTAAATTAATTTAAATGTATTTGTAATTACAAAATACCCCTTAATAACAGTCGTAGATCTAAAATAATAGATGATTGAGATTTGGTCTCAAGTTCTCAACTTTTTTTGGTTCTCAAATTATCATTGTTCTCTTTCTCTCTCTCTCTATATATATATATATATATATATATATATATATATATATATATATATATATATATATATATATATATATATATATATATATATATATATATATATATATATATATATATATATATATATATATATATATATATATATATATATATATATATATATATATATATATATCCTAATAAATAAGTAACTCAAAGCCACATGTCAACTCCTCATTGAATTGGCCACATGTCATTTCTCATAATTTTGAATTTCTTAAAAAAATTGTTTGAATTGAAAGTGTTTAATGTATTTAATTCCAATAATTCATAACTGAAGCAAGAAATTAGGAACCTATTTATTTAAAATACATTATCTTTGATACATTTATGTCATTTAATACATTCTCAGCAGCTTCAATTTGCATATCTCTTGACAATTTCTAGAACCCTAACCGTGTGTAGACCCAAATGACTCGAGTAGCACGTCCACATTTTGATGTATAACAAAATATAAAAAACAGATAATTTAGTCACATTAGTATTCTATTCACAATCACTTAATTAGTTTTCTTTAGTATGTGATCAGAACTAACAAATAACGGTTATCTTTTTTCAACAAAAAATAAACACAGTAACTTACAAAGTCAAATAAATTGAAATGACAAGAATTTTTTGACTTGCAAATTTGTTTTCCATTGTGTTTTTTAACTTTTACAAAGACTATGAGAATATAATTTTTAAGGCCACATTGTATATATGTTGGTGATTTTAGGAACTCGTTACTTTCAAGTTATAAATAGGTTGTAATTTGGCCGGTAACTTAGGAACATGCTAATTTATAAAAAATACGAGGGACAGAATTTGTAATATAAAGATACTTTTAGTTCTTAAGGATTATAAAAACTTATTATTTAAACATTGTTGTAACAAGAAATTTTTGGTAGTCTTTGAAAAATAAGTAACATAAGCCAGATTAGAATTTTTAAAACTAAAAGTTCGAATAAATTTGTTACATCTAATTGTTAAGTACTGTGTTAATTCTATTGCATATTAATAATCAAATTAGAAATTGTTACATATATTCTAATAATGGTTGCTAATAAGCAACACCGTTATGAAATATAATTAACTTCTAATGACAATTATTTTTTTTGTCAACGGGAAATATATCCCACTCCTACTCCTATAATGTATGTTAGTTGGATATTTTCTGAAACCGTTGTTACTGAATAGCAACAAACTTGTCATTATTCAAATTGTCGGAAAATATTACCATAAGCAACATATTGAAAAGCATTATGATTTTGGAAATGAGTATTTGTCCGAAATTTAACTATTTGCTAATACATTGTATGGTTTTGGAATATGACATGTTCTCGGAAATTGATAACTTATCAAAATGAAACTATTTTTCTGGTTTACGGGATGAAATGGGTAATTTGTTATAATTGTTCAAAGTTTATCAACAATTATGTTGTAGTGTTTAATTTAATAATGTATATATCAAAAAAATTCATTATATATTGTCGAGAATTTGTTATGCATAATTATTTGTGTTTAGGTTTTTTATTTAACAATTATTTTGTACCATCCCGTGTAATACACGGGTCTCACAACAAGTATATATATATATATATATATATATATATATATATATATATATATATATATATATATATATATATATATATATATATATATATATATATATATATATATATATATATATATATATATATATATATTCAAATGAGAACCATTGAAGATTGAGAACTAAAAGAACTAATATAGACCACATATTATTATATAAAAGTTTTATTTGTCTACAACGCGTTCACATTAGTTAACCCTCTTATAATATACAACACTCTGATTAATTGCATTAAGGGCCGAGATTGGTTCTCACGGTTCTCAATTGAACCCTTCCCTATATATATATATATATATATATATATATATATATATATATATATATATATATATATATATATATATATATATATATATATATATATATATATATATATATATATATATATATATATATATATATATATCAATCATGGCTGAAACACTTATCACATAACATGTAAACACATAACAGTTGACACATAGTCTAATATTACATAATATATATGGATAAGTTCAAATGAAAACCTGAAAATGTGTGAAAATCTTAAAAAAATTGTGAACTTTTTTTCTACACAATATTTTTGAAAAAAGATTATACCCAAATTTTTTTTTTACATATTTCCACCAAGAGTAAAAATAAACAATTTAAAAAAAAATCATATTTCTCATTCTGATATGTATATGCATATATGTATATCTACATATTTATAAAAAAAAACAAAATTTATTTTCTTTTTTTTTTTGTAAAATCTACAAAATACAGTCTTTATGATATTTAGAAATGTTTTGTTTTTGAAAAAAAAAAAGTTTACATGCATATTTGATGCATTTATGCATAGTCATATGAATATACATATGCACATGCATTTAAATAAATAAATAATTATGTTTTGTAAAACTCTTAGTCATAATATATATATATATATATATATATATATATATATATATATATATATATATATATATATATATATATATATATATATATATATATATATATGAGATCGAGAGAGAACCTAAGAACTACTTGGGAGTTTTTTTCTAGACAATATTTTTGAAAAATATTATACCTAATTTTCTTATATATATATATATATATATATATATATATATATATATATATATATATATATATATATATATATATATATATATATATATATATATATATATATATATATATATATATATATATATATATATATATATATATATATATATATATATATATATATATATATATATATATATATATATATATATATATATATATATATCAACTAAGAGTTTTTAAAAAAGTAATTATTTATATATTTAAATGCATATACATATGTATATTCATATGACTATGCATATATGCATCCATTATGCATATAAACTTTTTTTTTTCAAAACAAAACATTTCTAAATATAAAAAAGACTGTGTTTTGTAGATTTTATAAAAAGTAAATAAATTTAGTTTTTTTATTTATAAATAAGTAGATATACATGTATGCGTATACATATTAGAATGAGAAAATTGATTTTTTTAAAATTTTTTTTTTAACTCTTATATGTAAAAAATTTGGGTATAATATTTTTTCAAAAATATCGTATAGAAAAAAAGTTCATAATTTTTTTTTAGATTTTCACACATTTTCAGGTTTTCATTTTAACTTATCTCTTCATATTATGTAATATTAGACTATGTGTCAATTGTTATGTGTTTACATGCTATGTTATAAGTGTTTCAATTGTTATGTGTTTACATGCTATGTTATAAGTGTTTCAGCCATGTGTGAGATTGATATAATGTGTGAGTCATGTTTATGCTTACTAAATTTTGTGTTTATCGTTGTTTATTAATATTTCCCAGGATCCTGCAGGGTTGACACGGTATAACTATGCATATCTTTTTAAATGTACTCTAATTTGGTTTTAATAATTAAATAAGAGATGATATTATGTTTTAATTATAAACTAATTCATAAAAAACTGAGACGTGACACCAAAGATGAATCTAATATCACTAACGAGAAAGACATTGTTAGTTGGATGTCAGACTTTCATTTAAGATAATACATCCGCACTATCAAGTCAATAAGCGTATGAGGAGAAAAATGAATATAAAAAGTCAGAGAGTTTCCGGAGAGTTTAGGCATCCCAAACGGTTGCCATTTAGGTATGTGGTATTTATAGTGTTGTACAACTTTGGTTAATCCTTGAGTAAGGATCTTTCCCCGTCCAAATCATGTGTAGAAGTGACCAATGCTTCACTTTTGACCGTTAAAAGTACCGCTTGTAAGGAATGTCATGAATACTTGGCTTGCCAGCCTAGGAGATCGCACCTTATGCATACAAGACATTTTTACTGGGGTTTACTTTTGTAACGGCTCGACATTACAACCACAATACATTGACTCGTAACGAAATACATAACACCCGGATAATGAGCCCGAGCCCCGGTACTTACCTCATCAAGCTACTAGAGGAAAAATATCACAAAAGAGCATATACGTATTATATATGTGTATGAGATTCTATTAAGTATCAAGAGAGTACCTAATGAATCTTTGGTTGGTAGTTATACTTTTTCTCGACCCAATGATTCTATTGGCACAAGTATTGGATACTTGGTCTGACCGGGTCTCGGCCTGGCCTGGTTTTGACCCGAAGTTTGTATTTTGTGTCTAAAAACGTGTCGTCCAAATTTGGATTCGGTAAAGCGGGTCCACAGGAAGCTACGTAGACCCTCTCCCATCTTCATGTGTTGGGTGCTGAGTTCCTGCTACGTGCGTACTGCGTTGTAGCTAAGCACTGGACAGCTTTTATTTTAAAATTAAACAAAAGAGCAATGAAAATATTAGTTAATTACATATACGTCCTACATCTTATTTTCCTTTAGCATTTATAGCACCACCGTATGATTATTTTTATTTATGGTCCACTATTTTGTATTAAAAAAATGCGTTTTATTTTATTTTTATTAATAAGTTTTTTTAACACGTAGTAATCCTTACTATTAAATAACAAGTTACATTTTTGTATAGATATTTAGTGGTTTTATTGGTATCACAAGATAGTAATAAAAGCTTACTAAATTGTTGGGGAATTATGTGAAAAGAAAGGCTTTCGGAAATCTGGACTAATTCAGGAAACGTGTTTAATACTTTCCTTTTTTGATAATTCGACCCTAATGCCTTGGGTTCACGAATTCCAAACTTAGGATATTTCCTGAAGAACATAATTTCGATCTTAGGCACCAGAAAGAAATTCGAATGTAGAAGATGAAGGAAGGAAGGAGATTTTCGTTCTCACTCTGTGTATCAGGAGCGTATCCCGTAGGATTCAAATTAGGGCAGTTTACTAGGAGTTTACAGGATATAAAATTGACAGAATATACCCTGGACTTCATACAATAAGGGGACCCCCGTCAGGGGCGCTGCCCCTAGGACCCCGCAAAGGGAGCGCAACCCCCTTTGAACCCCTACTCAAGGGGGCAAGCCTCCTTGAAACCCCCGTTAAGTTTGCGTACCGACGACATTTAGTTGATACAAGTGTGCACTCCCACACCTCCTAACTTGTATCAAAACTAAAATTGTCACCCTTGATACACTTATTAATTCCATTAACCCAATGTAGTTGGTGACACTAAAATCACCAACATAATTTATATATCAAATCATAAATTTTAATACTTTTACATAAATAAAATATGTTGTTTTCCTTGAAATACATCAAGAATTGCATTTCATTAAGCTATATAATGATATACAAGATCGATAATGGTAGATATAGAATGTTCGACTAGAAAATGTAAAATACCATACCAATTATTATAAGATAAATATTAATATGTAATTGTCTTTTTATCTTTAACCTACATCTTCTACAAAATTACAAATATCATCTCCATACGATTTAAAATAAAGTATAATTTGATTTATTTTCTATATATCAAACTTTTTTATTATATTAATTTAATGTTGTTTTTTTAGTTTTTAACATTATATATTTTCAATTTAGATATGTTGTTTGATATAAAACATTAATTATACAATTTTGAGTTGTTAATTTAAGATATTTAATTTGTTAATTGTGGTATTAAATATAAAAAGTTAAATCAAAATGCAAATAAAATTAAGAAAATGTCAAATAATTATTTTTAGATAGCTGAAATATTAAAATATTTTGTTAAAGAAAAAATAAATAAAGATACAAAGTTAACAAGAAAATCATTCCAAACTACTTTTTACAATACTTGAGTTTTATAAAGAATCATTCTTAAAGTAATTAAAAATAATAATAGTTTAAAGTGCAAAAAAATTACAAGTTATATTAATTATCTTGAAAACAATAGCTAATACTTTATATAATCTATATGATCAAAAGTAAAAATAAACAAATGAGTAAATTTTAAATTAATTATCATAACAATAGCTAAAAACAACACTTATCAAATTGTAAATTCTATTTTATTCACGCACATCCTTTTGATATAGAAAACTCTAATGATGTGTTTCTAACAGTTATCTATGTAATTAAGTTAATCACAACAATAGTCAAAATGACATTAAATTGAAAATCTTATTTAATTTTATTCATACATAACTCGCATGTAAAGACAATTGAGATCATGTGATTTCGATTGTTGTCAATTTTATCGTATAATTCAAAGCAATAATAACATTTTACACCAACATAGCATATAAGAACTAATATTTCATGACAACAACTTATATATTTTTATTAACTTATATTTGTGAATCTATTAACTACATAATTTGTTGTGCACAATTTAGACTTATCGGATATGTTTTATTCTTATTTTTCTCATTAAAGTTATTAAAAAATAATACATTGTTCAAATTGTTTTATTAGTAAGTAAATGTGTTAAAATAAAATTAATATTTATCAAATCGATATAAAAAAACAAAAACACTAGGACGAAAAGGGGAGGTATTTATCCTCATCGACTAGGGATGTAACTGATAAAGAAGTTAAGGGACCATTATTGTAATATTTTGTTTCTAATCAACCCAACCAGGCAACTACTGTACCACCATTTCCTCCCACCGACATTTCCAAATCTATGAATTTGAGGGTCCGTTTGGATGTGCTTATAAAACTGCTTATTGACTTATTGGTTTTTTAGAAAAGCCATAAGTCAATAAGTAAGGGCCTCCTTACTTATTAAAAACTGCTTATTTCCCCTTTCTTATGACTTATAAGGAGTTTTCAATAAGTAAGGAGGCCCTTACTTATTGACTTATGACTTTTCCAAAAAACCAATAAGTCAATAAGGAGTTTTATAAGCACATCCAAACGGGCCTTGAGAGAGCCTTCATCCATTCAACAAATTCAAAGCCAAAACCCCAAAGAATGAGTGTCCCAAATTCCCATTTAACCTATAGCATAATCGCTTTCTAATCGAAAAGTTTCAAAGCTAACATTGGTAATCATAAATTTGTTACCTTTCCATCGATCGATCGAATTCTATAAAGATAAAGCTTTCAGGATCTTGGGGCTGGTTTGATTGGATTTCTTTCCAAAAACCCTAATCTGCTTCCGACCTAATTGTAGATCGGATTGGTAAAAGATGCTAGATCGGATCTTCGGGACTCGCCGGACGCGTCAATTCCAGCGGATTATCCGTAACGGCAAGGTCACGCTTCTCTGCTTGGTCCTCACCATCGTTGTTCTTCGCGGAAACCTCGGCGCCGGCAAGTTTGGGACGCCGGAGCAGGATTTTAAGGAGATCCGAGAAACATTCTATCAGTACCGCGGCAAACGCGCCGAGCCCCGCCGCGTCCTCGAAGAATTACAGACCACCACTGAGCAGACAACGGCGTCGGCGACCAATAATTACGCGGAATTCGACATCAACAAGCTATTCGTCGATGAAGAAGACGATGTAAAGAAGAATCCAAACGAACCCTACAGTATCGGGCCCAAGATCTCGGATTGGGACGAACAAAGAGGTGAATGGCTGAAAGAAAACCCTAATTTCCCTAATTTTCTCAATGCTAATAAACCTAGGGTTTTGCTTGTCACCGGGTCTTCACCAAAACCCTGTGAGAATCCCGTCGGCGATCATTACCTCCTAAAATCGATCAAAAACAAGATCGATTACTGTCGCGTACACGGGATCGAAATCTTCTACAACATGGCTTTACTCGATGCTGAAATGGCCGGGTTTTGGGCAAAACTCCCATTGATTCGCAAGCTTCTCTTAAGCCATCCCGAAGTAGAGTTCTTATGGTGGATGGACAGTGACGCCATGTTCACAGACATGGCATTCGAGGTTCCATGGGAGAGATACAAAGACAAAAACTTAGTCCTCCATGGTTGGAACGAAATGGTGTATGATCAAAAGAACTGGATCGGTTTAAACACAGGTAGCTTTCTATTACGAAACTGTCAATGGTCTTTAGATTTAATCGATGTTTGGGCTCCAATGGGTCCGAAAGGTAAAATCAGGGAAGAAGCTGGTAAGCTTTTGACCCGTGAACTCAAAGACCGACCCGTTTTTGAAGCAGATGATCAATCTGCCATGGTATGGCTATTAGCTTCACAAAAAGAAAAATGGGCTAACAAAGTTTATCTAGAAAATCATTATTATCTTCATGGGTATTGGGGGATTTTGGTTGATCGATATGAAGAAATGATAGCAAGTTATCATCCGGGTCTTGGTGATCATAGATGGCCACTTGTCACTCATTTTGTGGGTTGTAAACCTTGCGGGAAATTCGGTGATTACCCGGTTGAAAGATGCTTGAAACAAATGGATCGCGCGTTTAATTTTGGGGATAATCAAATTCTACAAATGTATGGATTTACTCATAAATCACTTGCAAGTAGGAGAGTGAAAAGAACAAGAAATGATACAAGTAATCCACTTGAAGTGAAAGATGAACTTGGTTTGTTACATCCCGCGTATAAAGCTGTTAAGGTATCGAGTTCTTGATTAATTAGTTTGTTGTTTTTTGGTCACGAATTGGTATTTTGTGGTCGCTAAGTTATGATGATACATTTGGGATTTTGTATCGGTGTTCTTTTATTTTTGTTAAATGTCATAGCATGTTGATTGTATTGGATTTTTTGTTGTTATTAGAATGTTAAGAAAAAAAAAGTTATATGGAAGGCGAACAAATAGAATGTTGAGCCAACTTTTGTTACATGGGTATTATCTAAATTATCATAAAAGTTTGTTTCTTGTATGTGTTTTGAAATTGTTTCTTGATGATATGGTGAGAAGATTATGGAAGCATGTTTTATGTCTAATTTTATTGGATCATTGTGTTTTTGGTGATCTTCATGGTGGTTAGTTTGTGATGGTTCTTTTTTGGGAATTAAGTTGTTCATGGGAATGAATGTGTTGTATCTCTTTTGGAATGCTTTTTATAAAACAATTAATGTGTTTTTTAAAATGTTTTATATGTTATCAAAATGGAGTTAAGTTATGCTATATTAAAACATAATAAACGGATAAGTTGTTTTTTTTAGTGTTGGACAAATTCCGTTTATACATGTAAAGTGACCTATAAAAAGAACATAATAAGCAGATAAGTTATTTTTTATTTGTGCTGGACAAATTTCGTTTATACATGTAAAATGACTCAAAAAGACGAGTAAAAAGGTAAATTGGTATGTGTGTTGGTGGTCATGAAAATGGAAAAACAAGGCTACGATTATTTTGCCGTTAAGACACCGTTCGTAAAAGAGTAAAAGTTTGTTTTTATGAATAATAAGAATTTTCAAATAAATTAGAAGGAAACAACTTATCATTAACGGTTTAATTTCAATTAGTAAGTATATTTTTATTTCATTCGATGCTAACACTTAAAAAAATACTTGTTAACGGTACCAAAATGCAATAAGCTTAGCATCTTAAATAAGAAAATCTCAAACACCAATAAACATAAGAAAATAAAAACCTTTGTTGCTAAGCTATAAAGTTGGGACTCTTTCTTAGCAATTTATTAAAGATCCTTAAAGGGTCTTGGTTTAAAAACTTGTCAATTTATATACTTACTACATGGAAAATATAGACTATGGAAATAAATTGTTCCCACGGCTCTTGATGTTATGAATTGTTAAATGGGAGAACATGGTGATCATGAGTCAACTCAAATGAGAGATTGATTCATTTGCAATCGTCATTGACCTGGCTAAACTTCAAATGAGATCTTGATTCATGAAAATTATTTATTATTGTTGCATTCAAGTCAATTGGGTAGGTTTAAGATCCAACAGAAGTGATTAGAGAGTGGGTATTAAGGATCCAACATGATGTAGATCTCGCATTAATTGCACATGACTGTTAGTAGCAGTTTTTTCCCCGCGAATAACATAATTTATTACGTTGATGATAGTGATACTAGTGTTTGCTTCTCTTATTATTTGAACTATAAAACTCAATGAAGAACTTTGAATTATAGAATCAATGGTATCTAATTGTTCAATCAAGTGTGTCTAATTGTTCAAAGTGTATTTCTTGTTGTTAGGGTTGAGCACAATTCGATACAGTTTGATTTTTGCGTGTGAAATTATTAATACTTTGAATAATGAAAAGGAAAAAAGGTTAGGAAATTTTGGTTTTTAGCCCCCCAAGAACCGATTTTTATAGTTTCTTCGGGTCTTTTTGGCTTTATAGTTATTTGATATTCGAGTGCATGAAGCAAGAAATAACGATCGGATACATTTGATATCAAGAAGTCAAACCCATGAAAGTATGAAGATGATGTTTTTTGATTTACAAATATATAATATCAAGAAAACATTCCAGAAATTTATATGTAATAAAAAAAAACCTAATTGGAGTTTATTGGAACCGAAAAGATATTAAACTAGTTTCCATCCGTGCTACGCACGGTTCAGGTCAGATCGATGGATGGCCAAGCTTTTTAAGTGGGTCGGGGTGGTTTGTTTTCGCGGATCCTGGTTTTTTTTAACAGCAAAAGAAACTTTATTAAACCAAGGGTATTGTACTTTCACTTTGTTTTTTACTTATTGAGGCATTTTACTTCAATATATCTACCCAAGTATGATATTGAATTTCAAACTTTTTGTCTTATTATAACATCATATTTTGAAATATTTACCTTATTAACAAAAAGATGTCAAATCATGTAATCCTACCACCACCTCTTTCTTTTGCAAGACGAAAGTCAACAAACATAGCTTGCACATATTTTATAACATAAAAAACACTATCTATGTGTCTTATCTAATGAGTCGTAGAACATTTCTAAAAATAGCAACATACTTTCGCATGACGTATATGCAGGTATCCATTTGGCTCTGGTGGAAAATGTGTGAGAACTTTTTCTCCTGTTGTCTTTAAATGTTTTTGTAATACTGCTTTTGAATTGCAAGCTTTTAATACAGGTCTATCACTAAAAAATACTTCTGTATGCACCTGTCACACAATGATAAAACAAATTGTCATAAATGGCAACGTACTTACTTTGTTTTTACCCCGTAATAGCAACATACTTGCATTTTCTTTATTAAAAATAGCAACGTACTTACTACTTGCATTTCTCCACTGATAATACCAATACGTAACAAATAAAGTACATAGCAAACTTACTTGACAACCATATAGATGTAAGCAATGAGTAAATCACATGATGCTTTCCAAGGGTAAAAATGGAAATCTCAATGATGTTCCATGACAGAATGTAAATTTCAGACCGTACGCCTAAACAGTGGCTCTAACCGGAAAGATGGAACACCTATTTCCTATCTTTTAACATCATACATCTCATTCCATGCTTGAACTATTTCATCAATTTTGAAACCAAGACCTGAACAGTTATACAAATAAGTAAGTATAACATTTTTTTACCTTTAACAAACCATAGAGTATTACAAAAATGGTTTGTCATTGTGTGCTTTTTGATTTTTACCGTGCGTAGTCCTGATTTGAAACAAAATTCAGTTTGTCCTTATTTGAAGGTTTTATATCAATTTTCTGTAACCTTGAAATAAGAACCAAAATCGACATGAAATCTTTTAATAAGGACGACAATCAGAAAGTCCCAAGGGTCAAATACGGAATAAAACTTTAAAATAAGGACCAAAACTGGAAATTGCTTTAAATTTTGAATAAAGACAGTAAAAATACAAAAGCACATGGACCATTTTTGTAATTTACTTAATTGATTATACAGTAAACTATAAAAATGTTAAAATGGTCGCTTTGCTTTTTAATAATTATTGTGTTATTGTCCAGAATTGAAACCTTTTTCAATTTTGATCCTTATTTCAAGATTTTATACTGATTTTGGTCCTTGGAAGTGGAACTTTAATAAGGACCAAAATCGACATGAAACCTACAGATATCTGACATTTTCAGAGACCAAAATCGATATAAATCCTTGAAATATGGACCAAAGTGACAAATATTGTAATTTTGGACTAAACGTGATAAAAATAAATAACACATGGACCATTTTTGTAATTTAATCTAAACTATAGCAAATCATGTAATTTAATATAACCTTTTGAGTAAATTACAAAACTGTGGTCCTTTCAAGTTTTAATGTAGATATTGGTCATGGGACTCTCTAATTCTGGTTTTTATTTCAAGGTTTTATATAGATTTTGGTCCTTATTTCAAAGACCAAAATTGATATCAAACCTTCGAATAAGGAACAAAATTTTATAAAAGGTTTTAGTTTTCGACTAAACATGCTAAAAATCAGAAAGCACAAGGACCATATTTGTAATTACTCTAATCTTTTTTTTATACGGGTGTGTCTAAATTACCTTTAGAAGCTGCTCCATTTGAGCAATGATTCTTTATAATCATTGCAAGATCCGTTGGTGATGCACCGGCAAACTCAAATTTTTCAACAGAAGCAGCCAAAGATTCTTCCCATGCTGACAACCCCATTTTAAATTCAACAACAGACCTCTCATAAGGCAAAGTACCCACAAAATATAAATCTAAGATCTAAAATGAGCCGCTTGTTCAGCAGCTTCATCCGTAGACAGTTCTTTTAAAAACCCCTCCAATCTCAAGTTTACCAAATTCATTGTTCTTAAATTCCAATAACAATATAGCAAAAGTTTAGTGTCATGAAAATCAAGATAAAAAACATCATAAGGACATGAATAACAGATTCATAGATTGCAAAGGCTTGGTGAGTAGGACCATATAATACTTGTTCATCATCACATGTATATGAATCTAATCATCATAGTCAGAAAAGGTCAAATGTAGCAACCTTAGGTGAATCACAAAAAGAAATCCAATGATTAAATAATCATACAAACACTATTTTTCCAATTGCAGACACAAAAATCAGCCAACTTAAAGAGGAATAACCTGGAGCACGAGCATAGCATCTGAAGTTCAAAGAAGTCGATACTCCAACATTACTGACACGAATTCGATAAGTTTTTCCTGAAAAAAAAAAAGAAAAAATATGTTTAAGAACTTGTATAATCATTGATATTGTGATAAATTTTCAACATTAGTGTTCTACTTGGTTCAACATTTATGGTTCATGGTCAATTCCATCTTTCACAAGAGTGTTGTTGTATCTATATGGACCTTTGCCATTGATAAGAACACCATCTGGCATTCCAAGGTCACGTCTAGCATCAACAACATGTCTTAAAGCCTACAGATTAAAAATGGTTAATTAATGTTACGTGAGGTTGTAGGAAGTTTTCGTTGTGGCATTTCATCGAACACTTATTGTGTGGTTTCTTATGTACCATTCGCCTATCAAGATTGTGATATCGCCAACGCACAGGGAAGAATCAAGAATCAATGATTGACCTGTTTGAGGTTACAAAATCCTTGGTAGACTGCGAGAATGGAGTCGAAAGTTTTCAGAAGAGATAGCAGTCCAGATTTCCCATCACGATCCACAATTTCTGCACACAAAGAAAAACCCCAGGTTCATCATAAACCCTAGAACACAAATAAAACCCATTAACGTTTTCAACAAAATAAATAAAAACATTACTCTTACCATTGTTGGTTAGGACATGAAGAGCGATAACACGATCACCAGGATGAACACCTTTCACCAAACCCCAAGTAAAAGGTTTCTTCATTTCCAGTTTGGTCACTCGAGTTGAGGAAAATTTTGTCAAAACCATCTAGGATTTGATGTTAATACTCAAAAGGCATATTCCAAGAAATAGCAACATACTTTAAACTTGCTATCAATAATAGCAATGTATTTATAGCTTTTTACACATAACACCAACGTCATTACATTTCTTTAAAAATAATAGCAATGTACTTTATTTTTAACCCATAATGGTACTGTACTTATAAACTGTTTACCCAAAATAGCAGCGTACTTGCACTTTGCAACGAATACGGACATTTTTTTTTACAGAAAATGCCATTACTGCGGCTAGGGATCCTGTCCACAGAGAAATGACATATTTGCCCTTTGATATATCTTTTACATTTTTTAAACATTTGATATAATACTTTTATTATAAAAAAAAAGTCAGAAACGGCCCATTTCAATGAAAGTGCATTGCTATTTCTTGCATTCAACCCAAAAAAGAAAACGGGCATGGAATTTAGAAATTGTATTGAGATTTGAGAATAACCTGGCAACTGATAAGCAGATGAAGGGGATCCGGTTCCAACAATTTCTGATTTAACTATCACACATCTCTTAACTTTATACATATAATGCAACTTTTGATATTACATCTTCTTAAAATTCAAATGACACTTTTTTTACCTTGTTTTAGTAAAACTCATTTCCAGCACCATATTATGCCCTTGAGTTAATAGGAAAACAGACCGGCTGAAAGACTGGATGAGAAAAGAAAAGACCGCATATGTCCCTCAAAGCAAAGGTTTCATGTCAAATTTTGCGTTCTGCAAAACATTTATCGACGGCTCTTGTGAGAATAAGTATCATCTGCAAAAATCTAAATTAGATAAAAATAATTAAAACTAAATAATAAGATTTCAAATAAACTACCTATTACCTGGCTATAAAGTAGTTCCAGTTGCCCTCTTAGTGAGTCATAACGATCTTAGGTACAACTTATGCAAACTAAATAAAAGGAAAACAACCTATAAAACATACAGATTGTTACTTATTTTTAATTTTTTTGTGATGATAAATGAATAAAAGGATCTTAATTTAATTCCTATATGATTTACTGACCTGGTGTTTTCCTGCCCTGACCATTTTAACACGTTCTCCCCTGAAATAGATAAATAAAGGAAACCATTGATTACTCGTTTTATCTTTAAAAGAAATATGAAAAGAATAAATGTGTAACTTAGAGGTGAATATGTATTTTTCATATATAGCTAATAGATGGTGATATATTTACCCGTTCAAACAAAAAGCAATCTCTTTTCACCATGAAAGAAGTTTCTTAGCAAGTAGGTTGCTATTTCTTGCATTTAATACAAACGAAAATTTTATAAAATGTAATGACAGACGAGGTATGGAGAGTATGGCAATGTATTCAGTGAGTAGATCATCATTAACATATTGATGTGATCAGTCAACTACTTCTGGATGCAACCCCACATACCAATCCCTTTTTGCTTTTAGCCTAGGAATTACTAATTTATCTTACATCATATATATCCCAATAATCAGTCCAGAGCAGGGTAGAAACTAAAGAAGAATAATCCAATGCAGACCTTTGATTTTTCTTGGAAAAAACTAAGTCAAAGAAGAAGAAAGAACCTGTAAATAGACACAAATATTCATATATAACATTTTTTGTGAATAAACATACCTTGAAACAGATTCTTGAGAAAAAAAGGCTATAAATAATACTCAAAGTAAGACCTGCATCGAAGCATTACCAAAATCAAAACCACATACACGTTAATAAACATAAACATGAACAAAAACAAAATAAAAAACGATAAAATAGCTAAATGATTCGTTTGGCCTTGGATTACAAAATTCAAATCGAGAAAATGTACCTCATTGCAACCCAGTGGATTACAATCGCAGAAAATCCATCCAAATAGGCAACGTATCGACTGAAGAGAGAGAGATAGAGAGAGAGAGAGAGAGAGAGAGAGAGAGAGAGAGAAAGAGACAGACACACACACAACATCAGCTATCGAATCTTTTCGTTTAGAAAAAAACACCAGTTCATAAAGCGAAAAATCGTTTATGTTCATCCGGTGTGTGTCGTTATGTCCGATCTTGAAGTCGATTCTGCTCCCATAAACCTCGATAAATCTTTTTTGATTTTCGATAACCAAAGTTTGTTGATCCGTTAACCGATTTTTAGAGATCATGGATTGACCGCCGGAGAATCCGAGAAGTGGAGCGGTGGAGCGGCGATGCAACATGATTTGGGGAGATTGATTCAAATTAAAGGTGATTCAAATTAAAGGTGATGGCAACTGGTGAGGTGAAGATTTAATCGGAGGAGAAGTTTGAGTTCTATTTCGGCAGTTCCACCGGAAGGAGCACCGGTTGTGGATCGAGAACCCAAAGAAACGTGTTGAGAGCAATGTTTTGAAAACCGGACCTGACATCGAACCGGTCATATATAAATATATATATATATATATATATATATATATATATATATATATATAGTTAGGATATTTTGAGAACCACAAGTCCCCCGAGAACCCGAGAACTCCCAAACCGATATTTTTTTCAAAAAACCGACCACATAGGTCTCTAAAACGCTCAAATAGGTGTCGGATCGCTGAAAAAAATTTCCGAAAAAACGACTTTTTTTTTTTTTTTTTTGAAAAAATTTTGCACATGTGCAAAAAAAAAAACTTTGCACATGTGCAAACTTTTTTATACGTACACTTTTTTTGAAATTTTTTTTTACAGAACGCCTTAAATATATGTTAGAAAGACATCCATAAAAAAAACTTGAAAAAAAATGTACGTATAAAAATTTTTTTTTGCACATGTACAAAGTTTTTCAAAAAAAAAAAGTCGTTTTTTCGGAAATTTTTTTCAGCGACCCGGCCCCATTTTGAGCGTCTAAGAGGCCTATGGGGTCGGTTTTTTGAAAAAAATATCGGTTTGGGAGATATAGGATTGATTTAAAAGGTGTTGGGAGTTCTCGGGTTCTCGGGGTGAAGTTGGTTCTCAAAAGATCCTAAGTCTATATATATATATATATATAAAAAGAGAGAAGCTACGAGTATTCTTAAATGGAGAAGTAGAAAATCAAATTAAAAGGGTAATAGTTATCCCACATCGGTGTTAAGTAGAAAGATATCTAAAGGTTTGGCTCTATATAAGAAAGGCAAGAGCAAAGCAACACCTCACGCTGGTTTTGTTTTGATGACAAAACGGCTTTAAGCTGTTTGGTTTTGTTATTGCAATGAACTGTAAAGTTGATTGGGCTTTGGCCTGATTTTAAGATTGATTTTTTATTTCTAAACCCAAGCTTTTTCTTTTAAAAACCGGTTTTCAGTGCCTAAGAACCGGAGCCGCTCAACCGCAAACCGTAAAAAACCGGCGGTTTTTAGCGGGTTGATGAACAAGCGGTTTTTTGGACCTTAAAAACCGGTAATCCTACCGGTTCCCGGTTCAACCGGCCGGTCCGGTCCGGTTTTCAAAACAGTGGTTGAGAGTGAAGCGGTGGGAGAAAGATTGGAAATAGAGAAAGGAACGGATCCACAAGGATCTGACAAACCCCAAATCGGATCCACAAAGATCTGCGTGACAGCAAAAATACCGAGCCAAAAAAAAAACGTTACATGAAGGTACAAATATTACGGAAATTAAATATAGATATAATACAAGTTGGGGCTAGCCCACTTGGCTAACAAAGTAATTACTAACAAGGAGGTCATGAGTTCAAACCCTGGCACTAACATAACAATGAGTAGTTTAGGAGTAGGAGTAGGAGTAGGATAGATTTGCCGTTCAAAAAAAAATATATAGATATAATACTTAGTCAAGTAAACAACATATGTATGCAATAAGTAAAGAACTTTTGCATTTAGATAGATATGGTTCGTTGTTAATACAAAAGGTCTCAGAACTAATTTATTTTTCTTACAGTTTGTCTATTTTTTGGGTGGTTTTTTGCATGGTCTTGCAGTTGTCCCGATATTATATTTTTTTTTTCGACAAGACCTTTTATTCGTGATACATTTGGTATAGTCAATTCATAAGATTCATTTGAAGAGGCATTTGTTATAGACAAAATGATATTTTAGCACAACGATGCTTCAGCTTCGGTTTTAAAAGGTCTCATTTTTTTATTTTTTATTTTTTTGCTTTCTAAGGGATGAACTCTATGTTTACTTGCTAAAAAACCCTATACTTATGATAATTGGTTATCATCGATGATGTAGGTTTTTTGAGAAAAAAAAACTAAACATGAATCCCTAAAACCTTTAACTCTCGCACCAATCCGTATGGGAGTTTGCCGGCTACGACAACGACAATGGTCTGACGACTCTTCTCCTCCGTTGACGAAGGCTCAAGCCTCTATCCACTGTAACCGCATTGCCACTCCCCACTCGGTGCCTTATTCATATGCGTATCAGATTTGGGTTTGGACACACAACGAAGCTCACCGGTGCACTCCCTTCCCGATGAATTGTTCTTCTCCAGCACCACTATAACTTCCGACTGTGGTGAACCAAATTCGCCCAGATCCATTTTTCGACATCAAAACACGCACACACACACGAGATTACAGTAGACTTCGCTGGAAAAGAAATCACATGAGCTCCATCGGAGCTACATGTTTCCTTCCTCTCCAATGTTAACCTGCGACTGACTCTCTCATCTCCTTGAACTCTCGCCACATGTACTCTACCATACTCATTTTCTCCAGATAATTATCACCATTGAATAATGATGCTATCCCCAATGACCTCATGCTCCTCCCCTTGAGGTCTTGAGGTTGCTGTATGTAGGCTCCCTTCTTTGAAGTATTCACAAGGTTCAACGGAAGCTAACATCTTAGAGATGGTCTCCAATCCCGGAGACGAATTAACAACAACCATCACCGGTATTGGCTCGTCGGAGAGGGCTATCAAATCCACCCATTATTTTTTGTTTTATTAGTTTAAAACCTGGAATCTGGATCAAAGTTTCTTGGCTTTTTGAACGTTAACTTTGACTTTTTCATTATTAAAGTCAACATCAACGTCAACATGACACAATATTTGTGACTAGGCAAGAGGTAACTGGTTTACCCCTTTGATTTCGTTTTAGGAACTATTTAAACATATCAAACTTAAGTTCGTTCCCCTAAAAAGCAAAAAAAAAATAACAATTGAATGACCTTTTAAACCAATGTCATAAACTTTGTTGGGTTACAGTGTCATTTTGTCTGCCTTTGTTATAAACTAGAGAAACTTTAGGTCTTTCGGTTGACTCTCATGACTTTTAAAAAGTTAATAACATATGTAACAATTTCAATTCACAATCTTCTAAACCAATGTCTAAAGGCACCAATGGTTAATTTTTGAAAATTCTTTTACTTTTGCTATATCGGATTTTCATAAATTTTTAGTGATCATAAATCTTTTTTTATAAACTTATTTAAATGGTTCACTTTTTAAAAGCTTTTTTTTAAACTTAATTAACAACTGTTGGATTAAGGTGTCTAAGCAATAACTATAATTGATACATGTACTTGAATTGATAGCAACACAGTCCTTTTGGGTTGCCCTCAATAGTCCAACTGGTATACAGGTTAATAGAATGAGAGAGAAAGAAATAGTTTATTAATTTGTTATGTGATAATAAATTAATTAGAAACTAATTTGGAATTAATCAGAATTAATTTGGAATTAATTTGGGATTAATTAAAAGTGCAGGGGCTAGATTTTAATTGTTCAATAGTTGGACAATGGAACAATCTGAATGGATTGACACGTGTGACGCGGGCATGTTGCACGCGCGGCGCGCGTCGCATCTAGCCGGAAAAAGGGTTAGGATAAGGGTTTTATCTCAGCTTGAATTCAAATAAGGTTTATCCTTTATCACCCTTTCAACTATAAATACGCATCCCTTGTCACATTATTCTCTACCCCATTCCAGAAGACAGTTCTCTGTAATTTCTCTTCTCTCTCAAGCAGAATCTATAATCCTTCTCTAAGGTTTTATAGCGAGCTTTTCTTAATAAGGTAATTGAGATAATTAACCTTTGCTTGGACTAATGGGTGTGAACCATTAAAGGCATGCCACTTATGGTGCTTGCTTCCGAGAGATCAACGAGACAAGGATTAATTGTTATTTGCTATAATAACAATAATGTATGTAATCCTGAAACCCTCTTTAGTAATTTTGATCATATATAGGGTTTCCCTTAGATGTTCTTATTTATATGTTCAATAAAGAAAACATAGATCCTTATAGGTTGCATGTGAACTTAAGAGTTAAGTTTATTATTTGTCTGCCTATTCCTCATCAGTGGTATCAGAGCGTTAGTATTGTTTTCTGTTGAATTTTTATAATTGGAGAACTTGATCTATTATGGTTTATTGAGATCAAACCCTAAGGGCCATAAATTTCGACTTTGGGCTTGGTTTCTAAAACCCTTGCCTCGTTCCCTGTTTTCGATAATTGTAGGGTGTTAGGATTTTCTGTTTCTGGTAATTATGATTAATTAATAAATGGATAAATCCTTTACCCTGGTTTTCGAAAATTAGAGGGTTGGGATTATGATTAAATTATTTGATTAGTTAGTTAATCCTTATCTGATTTAATTAATTTAATTAATTGTTAATTGAAAAATTAAAATTAAATCGTCCTCGAAATTTAAACCTGGTATTTTAAATGTTTAAAATACATCTTATATATTATTATTAATTGTTAATATTATATGTATAAGAATCAGTCAGTCAAATCGCTAGTACACCTCATTCACGAAACTGGTCTATAAGGGGGTATAAGGAATCTGCCTATAAAATAGTGGTTAAATGGGTGTCCACTCTCACCCACCACTTCCTTGATCAGTGGAGGGTCGTTAGCAGAACAAATTTGATAGGACAAACCTAATCTCATTAAAAGTATAATGCTATTAGACAAAGTACTAGAACCTGTTTAATAAAATCCCAAATCTAGTTACTTTAGGAAAAATGTGAAAGATATGCTAATCCCTGAAATTGCACATTACACTTTATGAGATGGTAGTGGAGCGTGTGTGGTTAACCGACACACTAATATGGATCATAAAGAGTGGTAATGAGTTTCTCATGAATTATCATTGTTGATGGAGAGTGTGTGGTTAACCATCACATCAATTTGAGATGATAAACGACATTGAGGTTACCAAGCGTATTTGCATGGTTAATTGTTGCAAGAAATGAATAACCCAAAGATCCAATGGATAAGATTTTGGAATCAATTGACTTAGAGTCAGCTGATGAATGCATATGTTGAACAAATTAACAAAGTCATAAATTTACATGGAGATGTAAAAGACATTAAGATTATGAGCAACGAACACATTAGTTATTGTGAATTGCTCGAATCTTCAAACAAACCACAATTAGTTATACTTCATAATATTTGCCAATTAGTATGACAAATATGGCTTCGCTTATCAGAATAAGTAATTGATTGAAACCTTGAACTGTTCAAGGACTTCAAAGGAAGTATAAGATCAACAGAAGCTGAGTGATAACATAAACTGAGAAAATGTTTCACAGTTCATCCTCTTCCAAGAACATTAATGGTTATAATGTGTCTTAGGGAAGATGATCGAGCATTGGTCGAAATAGTTCGATCCTTAATGTATAAGATACACTTCCAATTAGTTTTTGATAAATTGAATATTCAACCAGTCAGACCTTAAAAGCATATGCAGACCACATCTTAGACTAAGTAGGTTTCATAGACACCGTCTGAAATGTAAAGCAGGGTTTGTCCCTACTTGTACATGGAAGGTCCAGGGTCATGTAGCATTCGTCTGAACCTCATAACATGTCTGATACTGATCATCAGTGTCGTTTCAGTGGCCATCCCATATGTACCTGTGAAAGAAGAGTCCTTTTAGAAAGAGCTCATATTCTAAGGAAACAGTGAGAGTAAGAATAATTCTGAAGGAGTTCAGGGATGAGCCAAGTGAAAGAACCTCTAGTCATCAATAGGCCTTGACGAGGAATCAGATTCCTGTTAAACCTGACATACTATTCTCTTCGCGTGACTAGTAGTATTGGTCACCGTCATAAGGTATTATGATATGGGTGACATACCGATTAGTGGTAAAACACTAAAGTTGGTACGGATAAGCAATCCGATTACTTGGAAGCATTAGTGAGCCCGGTTGTTGCCAAATAAGAGAACCTTAGGGTGAGACACAGTCTATGTGAAAATTTGACTGATTTTACACCTGGTCTGAGAACCAGTGTGAGTAAATGAATCATCAAAAGAAAGCGACATAGATAGAAATGTACTTATGCTTAGAGTACATCTGGTTGAGTGAGGCAATGCTCAGAGTCAAGCAATTGATTCCGAGAGAAATGCTCTCAATAGAAGATGAAATCCGAAAGGATACTGTTTGATATAACTGCACCTTGTGAGTCGTTAGTGGAGCGTGTGTGGTTTACCGGCACACTAATAGGGATTCATAAAGAGCATGCCAATACAAAAGGTACATGGCCCCGGGATTCATCCTAAGGGCACCTCGCAAGAAAAGATATCCGGATTCTCAAAATATGCCAAAAGTTTGGATTTTGTGAATAGCCTGGAAGGTTCCCATAATTATGTCAAAAAGGTTTGGACTTTGGATTCTCAAAATGTGCCAAAAGGTTTGGATTTTGTGAATAGTATGAAAGAGTCCTATAATCGTGTCAAAGCCAGTGGGAGCATCGTTGATTTCTGCCTATCACTGTATGTCGGTTACATACTGTTTCTAGGAAACGTCTCTTATCATTACAAAGTGTAATGACTTGAAATTAAGAGATGTTTCGCTATGAAAGACTTAATAGAGATACAACGTACTCAAGTGGTTGCAAACATCTATTAGATAGATCAAAAACTCTGCCAATATCATCTTGATGAGATTCAAGATGCATAACCCTAGGAAAGGAGGTTCCTATCATTGCAAAGTGTGATGACTTGGCATGAAAGATATAAAGAAGGTACAACACACTCACGTAGTTGCAAACATCTATCGAATAGATGAAATCGTCAGTATAGACCTAGCCAATTATGAATATGATCTTGATAAGATTCAAGATGCATGAAAGAAAGAGTCTCCAAAAGGAAATAGTTTCTGAAAGTCATAACACGGGGATTATAAGAGTCTCCAAAAGGAAATAGTTTCTGAAAGTCATAACACGGGGATTATAAGTGATCCTTAGGTTCTGAAAAGATTCAGAATGGAATAGATCTGATCCCACGAGCTTCTTGGATCGATCAGAAATGTCATGAACTTATCCTGATGAATTGATGCTTAAAGCATAGTAAGTTGGATTTAGGATATAACTTGGCTGAGAATACTAGGTGGATTATTTAAACACACGTGAGAAATCAGTGGGAAATGATTGGGATGAATGTGATAATAATAATTTGAAAGGAGTTTCAAATATGTTATTATTAACCTCAGGACGTGGTGCTAATTAAAGGACTTCATGGTTAAAGAGTTTCGTTGGTATTCTGATGGAGCGCGTGTGGTTCACCGGCACATCATAACACCTCGAAATAGTCTTAGGGTGCAATCATGTAGACTAAAGACCCCGAGAACTATGGGAAGTCGCAATACACATCACTGTTTCCGAAATGGAGTTGGGAGAGAGGAAGACAGAATTACTAATTGAGATATCATCGGAAGAGTGTCCGATTGGATTGTAACACCCCAAACTTTCACACAAATTTTTTTTCAAAAACTTATTTTACAAATACTTCATTATACAAAACATTTAATTTTACAAACGGGGTATCACATTTCCGTATCATCACCAGAGTCTAAACCTTTTATTTCACGCTTTATACAATAACAGCTACCGTCCCACAGCCCACTCTTCTAACTCTTTTCCTGATTACCTGAGTACATAGCATTTTAAGAAAAAAAAAAAACGTAAGACATAACGTCTCGTGAGTAATGTGTGGATTTTTTCGAGTACATAGCAAATGGATTTTATATAAAAGAAATGAATTTTTATATAAAATGGTTTGTGGGACAAAATGGTTTTATGGTAATTGAAATAGTTCTATGGAACCAAAATGTTTTGTGAAACTGAAAATGATATTGTGAAATGGTAAGTACAATGTGTACAAAAGATAAATGAGAAATACAAAGAATTAATAAAGTGTTGAGCCCTGTTAACCCGAAAATAACGGTAAAACCTATAAAATAAACATATGTGAAAAGTTGGGTTTGAACGGTACCGTGATAGTAGAAATTGACAGAAAGGACAAAATGGTCATTTGGCACACAAATGACTTTAATGTAAAGAAAATATAATTTTGGGGTAAGAATGAAAGAAAACAAAATTTATAATACTATAAAATGAATTTTTGTGCCATTTTGGGAAAAATGGAACTAGAGGGACTAAAATGTCAATTGGGAAAAGTAGCTAGGTATAAAAAGGAGAAAAATCTTCTCCCAGTTCATAGAACACGGGAGAGACTTCTAGAGAGGGCAAGGAGGGTCGGTTGGTGATGATCATGAGGAATTGAAGTGGAATTAGAAGAAATTACATTGGAATTGAAGAATTCCAAGCCAAAGAAGGTTAGTAAACTTGTTTTTAGGGTTGTTTAACCCATTTCCCGTGGGTAGGTTACTATAGCTTCATGATTTCAGTGGCTAGAGGAGGATTATCCTATGATTCCTAGCCTTAATTTGTGTCTAAATCAATAACTAAACATAGTTCATCTATTGAAAGTGTTAAAAATCAAGAAAATGAGAATTTGAGCTCAATAACCCTAACCGACGGGTTTGTAAGAACAAGTTGGGTTCAATGGTTCTTAATGAGTTTAATATGTCTTAATAGAAGTAATAAACCACTCCTAGTTGTTAAATTAGAGTAATTTCAGATTTTGGGTAAAAATGTTAAAAATGGAAAATCTTTGGAAAAACTTGGAATCAGTGATTCCATGGTTTAAAAACAAGTAAAAGTAGTTGGTTTATGTTTCTAATCACATTTTGATCATTATCCAACATATGGATAACTTAAAATCAAGTTTGGTGATTTCATGTGTAATTAAACCCTAGAAATTTGAGTTTAGGATCAAAGTGTTAATTTGACATAAAGATTTGGTTAGAATGAGTCATCAATGATGTTTATGTATGAAGAAAATATTAGAAGTGGTTTCCTAAGAGTTTCAATTAATAAAATGAAAGTTTGAAAAAAAACTGAAATTTGTCGGGTGGAATGGAATTGGTGATTCCATGAATGAAACTCATGAAAATAGTTAATAAAAATCATGAATTTGTAATTAACAAAGTATGTTTTGGGTTGTAAAAACCTTAAATTAAATCATCCATTGGTTATATAAGTATATGGATAGAAAATGGACAAAACTAGATTTTAAAATTTGAGTTGATGTGCATATGAGCTTCCTTAGAGCTCTTGTGACATCCTATGGTCTTAATCATTAAGTCATGAACTAAATAATACTTAATAGAAGTGAAAACATGTTCTTAACATAATAAAGGGTCAATAGAACCTATGGTCAAAATTTGGTGAAGTTTGGAGTTAAAACGAGCCCGATACATGATTTTTAGTGAAAAACTCAAGTTTTTGAAGGATCTGGGAGTTACACGGCCGTGTAACTTTTATGAGCAAAATTACACGACCGTGTAACCTACTGGAAGGTGGTAAAGAGTCTATTTTGCCCCTAGACATGTAGCCTTGGTCTCCAATTGATCCCATAAGGGTTATAGAGCATGAAAACATGAAAAACGAGTCTAAATTGTGTATGTGACTTTTCAAGGGTATAATGGTCAATAAAATGTCATTTAAATGATAATAAGAATAAGTAAAAAGGTGTGCTAAGGTATGAATATCACAAAAATATTGTGATACGAGTCTAGTGGAACATAACAAAGTAGTCCTTACATGTTAAAGTATAACGTGTTATTAATAAAATGTGAATAAACGTTCTAGGTGCTTAAGAAGTAAAAGATCAATAAACGGAAAGGACAAGGAAGGGTGTAGCCATAGTTAGACTTCTCTAACTAGTCAAGGTGAGTACATGCAGTATTTTTACCCATTCTGGGGTACATGGCAAGTAAGTATTTTCAAGATTTCTTATAAAATTTCTATATGTGAAATTATATGCAAGAATATTATTTCTAACTTGTTGTGAAAGTATAATGCTATATTTAAAGTTATGTTTTGAACTACAAGTTAAATTAAAGGAAAGTATGTTGGTCTATGAACCAATTATGTGAAAGTATATTTTGATTACAAGTGATATATGTTTTCAAGTATGAATGGCATATAGCCACAAGATGTTTAAGAAGTATGTTTTGGTTACAAACTGTATATGTTTTCGAGTATGAATGGCATATAGCCATAAGATGTTGGAAAATATGTTTTGGCATAAAGCTTAGCATGTTAGAAAAATATGTTTTAAACATATGATTATTATGTGATGAAAGCTATATTTGGCATCTAGCCATAAAGACATAAAATGATGTAGTTTGGCACCTAGCCACAAGTTATATGTATATGAGAAATGTTCAAGCAAGTAGCAAGTATTTTGTATGACTGGTAATTGTAGCAAGCAGCGTTAGTAAGGGAACTATGTTCCAACCTACCCGGGTTAGGTAAGGGGTCTACTGGGGAAAAAGCCCCATCGCGAAGTAGATTGCCTCAGCACTTCTATGGTGAGGATTGATCCGTTCTTTCTAGCCATAGAGACTTGGGGTATCACTTATGGTGATTAAAGCCCTAAGTATAAAAATCCAGCAAGCTTATAAAACCAGTCAAAGAAAGTAAGAAAGAAACTATTTTTGAAAAGTATATTATGAAGTGAATTTGAAAAGTAAAGAGTATAGTATGATACTACTATAAGTTTTGAAAGATGTTATTTTTGTAAAGTATGTCATGAAATGATTTTTGAGAAGTAAAGAGTTATAGTAGGTTACCACTATAAAGTTTGAAAAGATGTTTTATTTCATAAGTTTTATAAAAAGATTGGAAAAGAAGTTAAAAGTTTGAGTCTAAAACTCATGTAACTCACGAGACATTATTGTCTTACGTATTTTATGTTTTGCCATGTATTCCATGTTAAAATGAATTGCTATAAACGGGATGAAGTTTGGCCGGAGTGGGGCTCGAGTTAGCTCCTATCTTGGACTCAGGGTTTAATCCTTTTCTTGCTTACTATGGTTAGATTTGGTATAGATTTGTACACACACTGTTTTAAGCATTTAAATTAACGGTTTTTGATAAACCGTATTTTTGTATTCATGTATTTATACGAAAAAACCATAGTATTTGCAAACAGTAGAAATGGGGTGTCACATGGATTATCTGCAATGAAGTGTATCAATGTAAGACATTTTTGGATACATAGAAAGAGTGAAAGGTCATATAGAAAATCGATATAAAAAGCGTGAACTGAAAGTTTAAAAGAAACCAAGAAACACATAATAGTAATATGACAGATCAGACTTGGTGATTACCTCGTGGAGATTTGGTAATAAGGAGGAGTAGCTGCCAGTCAGATCTTTATGTTTCGTTTTTGCATGTTTTACTTCCCAAATAATTTGATTATTCAAAAGTCCACAGTCACTCACACTTCTAGAAGTAAGTAGTGAATTAAGACTGTCATGAATTAAATTGTAGATTGTCTAAGGAGTTAGACATAGCAATAGAGTTGCTGCAATGTTCATGAGTACGTAGAAATGGAGATTTGAGTATTGGACAAACCCACGCTCAGAGAATTACTTCATGGCTGATGTCACGAGTAATTCTGAGATGACAATATCTTATGGTCTTAAAACGGAGGCATATGAGTTAAAATTTGCAAGTCGGTTGTGCATTGAAAATACGTAAACACATTGGTAACTCGATGATATAAAACATATTGTTGTGCACGATTTGATGAGTAAAAGACACAAGCATATGAGTCAAAGTTTATTCGTTCCTTTTGCCCTAATGGGAAAAGCGATATTTGTGGGCCCCTCGGTGATTTGGTGATTGACTTATAATGCTAGGCCTAAAGAGGACTGAATTCATGTGTTCAATTAGAAGTCCTATATCATCACAAATCAGGTACCGGGAAACATAGTATCAGACTGAGATTGATCCTGATCCATGTCTCAAGTCCGAATGATATCTTGTAGAACGGAGGATCATATGATCATTTATCTTAGGACATGCCACTGACTGGATCATAGTTCGGCATCAGCTTTTGGAAGCTACAATTTGCTGGTCAATTTAGAAGCTGTACTGGGTGTTATTGTTATAGACTTATCCAAGTGGGAGACTGTTGGATTAAGGTGTCTAAGCAATAACTATAATTGATACATGTACTTGAATTGATAACAGCACAGTCCTTTTGGGTTGTCCTCAGTAGTCCAACCGGTATAGAGGTTAATAGAATGAGAGAGAGAAAGAAATAGTTTATTAATTTGTTTTGTGATAATAAATTAATTAGAAACTAATTTGGAATTAATCATAATTAATTTTGAATTAATTTGGGATTAATTAAAAGTACAGGGGCTAGATTGTAATTGTCCAATAGTTGGACAATGGAACAATCTGGACGGATTGACACGCGCGACGCGCGTCGCATCTAGCCGGAAAAAGGGTTAGAGATAATGGTTTTATCTCAGCTTGAATTCAAATAAGGTTTATCCTTTATCACCCTTTCAGCTATAAATACGCATCCCCAGTCACGTTATTCTCTGCCCCATTCCAGGAGACAATTCACTGGAATTTCTCTTCTCTCTCAAGCAGAATCTATAATCATTCTCTAAGGTTTTATAGCGAGCTTTTGTAATTGAGATAATTAACCTTTGTTGGACTAATGGGTGTGAACCATTAGAGGCACGACACTTGTGGTGCTTGCTTCCAAGAGATCAACGAGACAAGGATTAATTATTATTTGCTATAACAACAATAAGATATGTAATCCTGAAACCCTCTTTAGTAATTTTGATCATATATAGGGTTTCCTTTAGATGTTCTTATTTATATGTTCAATAGAGAAAACATAGATCCTTATAGGTTGCATGTGAACTTAATAATTAAGTTTATTGTTTGTCTGCCTATTCCCCATCATAAACTACCATTATATGATTCTTTTTTCAATTTTTATGTCAACATCAAATTTTAAAAAAATAACGTGATTTGATATTAACACTTAGTAAATAAAAAATGATTAAATAGTATATTACCGGAATGTTTTTTTTAATATTTGATATATGTATTAATCCAAAATTTTTGACAATTTTTTATAAAATAAAAATCTATAAAATAAATTTATGTCTATTTTTAATATTTAAACAAATAGATTAACTAATAAAAATAAATAGGTAATATCTAAATATAATTATGATGTAAAATAAATTGTTATGAAGTTTTAGGGTTAAAATAGACAATACATATAAGATTATTCAAATGTTAAGGAATAACTGGTGATTAGAGTAACCCATTGAAAAAGCTTAAACATTTCAATGGTAAACGCTTTTTAAAAAACTTTTCAAATAGTAAATTGTTTTAACAATCTACCGTTGGAGATGCTCTAAGGCCTACCATGTGTCGTGTAACGTCGGATGACATGCTCAATATTTTCTTTTTCTTTGTTGGTTGAGAGGTTTAGAACTCAAAATTTTAACTCAGTTTTAGATTTAACAAGAGAATTATTTTGCCAACTTTCGATAACAATAATGCCTACGATATTTTCTATTTAAAAATCTAGAAAAACAAAGCAAACCAGATGAAAAACATGTGCGAGGTATGTGGGTTGTGACCAATGTCCTGTGGTGGTTTGGGTTGCCTGTTGTGCGTGTTGGGCCAAGACCGAGGTGCGTGAAGGGGTGAGTTTAAGCCTCATTGGTCTACATTCATTTTCAATTTCTAATACTATGTTAAGGCTATGTTTGACATGTTACGTCTAGCTTAATTTTATGCATTTTAGATTGTCGTATTTGGTAAGCCAAAAAGTAGTTTATAAGCTATATTATAAGTTAGTTTTTTAAAAAGCTACCCAAACTACTGTTTCAACAAACTTATTGAATGTTTTTAAAATTCTCCCGGTTATACCCTTATGGTTTATTTTTTATAACTAAATATATTAGTCGCATATATTTGATAAGAGGTTATTTTTCCTTTTCTTAGTGACACGTCATATAAGAATATCTAATTACCATGTTGATTTATTATCTAAAGAATGTATCGTCAAAATTTGGTGTGTATATAGTTAAGTATATGTGGAGTCTAATCTGAACTAATGAAGTCTAGGCGTCCGAAGAAGATGACATGACGTGCCAGTGCGGTTGAGTTCTACACTTTGGTCGGATCCTTTCCCTCCATTCAAAGAAGTTTCTCACCTTGGTTGGGAAAACCAATGTGGATCGACAGAAGTAAAGTAATATAATGAGTCTGAGGCATTCAACCCATCTTGTCATTACTACTTTTGTGGATCAATAGCTCGATTGGTACCTGTAATGACCCACTTTTTTTAAATAACTAATAATATACATTTTTTATTAATTTCTAAAACAAAATCAGAGTACATTAAAAAGGAAATGCGGAAGTATAAACTCAGGTTACAATCATAATGTCTAATGGGAACTATACAATATGAGAATGCAAGCTGCGAACAGTCACAACGGGTAAGCACAATATTTAGTGAGCACACAACAACTACACATTCTATCATATGACATGCAATCATAATACATATAAACATGTAAACTGATCCTTTCATTGCCCCCCTTTCTAGAAACAAGGATAATAAAACTAAACGTTACATTGCTCCATATCATGGGAACAAGGATAATAAGACTGAACCTTTCCTTGCTCCCCCTTCTGGGAACAAGGATAATAAAATTAAACAAGCATATAAACGAGCATACACCATATAAACACATAATAGTATGTATATGGTAGTGTAACTAAGCTGATATTGAATGTCTGAATAATCCCACACATAAGGACTACTAGAAACTCTCACTAATCACCTACAATCATAAACAATTACCACAACTTAGATTGTATTTCAATTCATTACTTAATATTACTTATACAATATTCTTTGTAAATTTACTTTTGGTATAATAGTCTCTTCCTAGATTGGTATGTCCCCCTTATACCCATACTTTTATTAAGATTATTATGTATTATTGAATTAGGCTCTTTTAGCTTTCTAGGGATCTAAGGTACACCATCACACTGTTCTTGGTTGATTTATATTACAAATTTTACAAGTTGACTACTGAAATCTGTCAAATTTCTAGACCAGTCAGTAAAAAGTACAACTTCCACTATACTTAAGGTTAGAACTAAGTCAAGGCCATTGTATGGATGAAACTAGACAAAAGTACTAATCTACGGCCCTGATTTCATGTCATTCAATTTTCTAGAGTTTCTAATGAAATTTACAATTTGACTAATGCAATCAATCAATTTGGTGGGCTAGTTCGGGGAAAAACAATCCTAGCTCCTAATGGGTTGATAATTAAGTTCTAATTTTTCATAGGAATAAACTAGAGTCCAACCACAAGTTAATGCCACTAGTTTTACTTAACAAGGACTTTTCTATGTTTAGTTATGATTTTCACAAGTTAGAGTATCACAATTGACTATTCACTAGACATCTTGTAAAAAACTATAATTTGGTCACCTTCGGTTTGGAATCACCTGAGTGCTCTTAAGGAAATAGGTTCGACACATTCTTATCTTTCTAATGGCAATGGTCTCATCCTCTCATGACCCTTGGTTGATTTATTATGATTTTATGAAGTTCTGTCCAGATTACTTAAGTTACATTATAATCTTTGGTTCAAGTTTTCTTACCCCCACCCATTAAGTTCTTAATTAATCTTCAACGAGGATTTGCTGTCGCGCGTTGCGGCGAAATTTAAACAAAAAAATGTTATATACAAAATTGTTCCAAAATTTTTTTTGTACAAATTACCAAAATAGAAACAACCAAAATCTAAATAAATAGTAACAAATTAGTCATATGCTAAATAAGATCTAAAAAAAGATAGAATGCAAATTGAAATAAAAGCATTATCTCAAAACCTAAATCCAGATGATTTTGCCTCTTGCTTCAAAGAAGCTGTGTCATTTGTGTGATCAACCAAACCCAAATACAACCAATAATTCAAAATCAAACAGTTAACCAAAGATAAAAATCACACTATCCTTCGTTTTTATCCATTCTTAAGGGGTTTAGGATCTAAAAATAAAGTAGAACACAAACCAAAATCAAAAGAAAAGAACAAATTAGTCACTTCCTATAGAAGACTTAAAAACAAAATAGAACAAAACAAACATCAAAAGTCCATAATCAGATCTAATTACAAATTAGAATGTGTCAAAATATAGTAATAACATCTAACAGAGATTAGAAAAACCTTTAACATATCAGATGACGAAGATTTTACAATACATTTATCAAAGGACCCAGATCTTTGGATCAAATAAAATCTTTAGGGTGGGGGGAGTAGATCCCTCCCATCCCACTGAACCCACGCGCCACGTCAGCTTTTCTCTCTCCTCTCACTTCCATTTTCCCCATCTTTCACCAATCTTTCACCAATCTTTCACCCATGGAACCAGTACCCACTGAACCCACTGAACCCACAATGCCACATCATATATTTGATATTTAAATTCATTTATTAATTTAATAAATGATTTTTAATATTTAATTTAATATTATAAATAATGATAATATGCAATTAATAAAATAAAAATCACAAATAACATAAAATTAAAGAACCACACCATTACATAAATTAAAAAGAAAATTCATACCTAGAAATAAAATCCTAAATACGGAATAATAAAACCTAAATAACGGAAATGAAATACTAAAAACGTTAAAACACCTAGTGATCCAAAGTAGCTATGTATGTATGCTCGATGTGGTCTACAAGATCCGCAAGAAGTTTTTGGTGAATTCCTTGATTGCGTATTTCGAGAATCAAGTCAGGGCTAACTTCTTGTTCGTTTGGGGAATCTGGAACATGTACTGGACATATAGCCCTACCTTCATCCTGGATGATCATGTTGTGTAAAATTAGGCAAGCGTACATGATATCTTTACATCGATCGACATCGACGGACCGTGCAGGCTGTCTGATAATAGCCCATTTTGCTTTTAGAACGCCAAAGGCTCGTTTAACGTCCTTTCTTGCCGCTTCTTGGGCCGCCTTGAAACACTTCTTTTTGGGGGTAATAGGGTGTGAAAATGATTTCACAAATGTTGCCCAGTTAGGGTATATCCCATCAGCAAGATAGTACCCATGCTTGTATTCTTCCCCCTCCAAAACAAATGAACATGATGGTGCTGTACCAAGAATGGTATCATTGAATAGCGGTGATTGGTACAACACATTTAGATCGTTGTTGCCCCCGGCAACACCAAAATATGAATGCCATATCCATAAATCATTTGATGCTACTGCTTCAAGTATAATTGTAGGATACCTGTGATCACCTCTCATGTACTGGCCTCGTAGATACGTTGGACAACTCCGCCAATCCCAATGTGTACAGTCAATGCTACCCAACATACCAGGAAAGCCATGTTTGGCTTCGTGTGCAGCATACAACAGTTGAATGTCACTGGTTGTTGGTCTACGCATGTATTCTGCACCATATAACTGAACAACACCAGAGCAATAGTTGTAGAGGCTTTCACGGGAAGTTCGTTCTGACATATTCAAGTATTCATCAAGTGAATCGGGGGTGCTACCGCCACCCAATTGGCGGATAGCTGATGTGCATTTCTGCAATCCAGTGAACCCTTTAACTCCACCGGCATTATAAGTTGTCTGGAAAATTGGATAATTCATTTCCAAGTCTTGAGCAATCCGCACAAATAGTCGTCTACTCCTTCGGAACCTATTTCTGAAATTAACATCCCCAAACTTTGAATTGGGGACAAAGTAATCTGCCATAAGCTGCTGCTCAGCAGTTTCTCGATCTCTGTGGAGAAAAGTTCTATGACGAGGAACGCTAGAACTTGCGGTATTTTGGAACATGAAATGTGCAGCTTCAGCAATAACCGCGATCGTATTCACATCGGTATCGTCATCAGACGATGACGATACCAACGGCATAGGTTCATCCAGTAGTTTACTGTGAACATACGAACCGGAAGAACTGGAAGAATCAGAAGAATCGGAAGAACTCATTTCAATTTAAAATAAATTTGAAATGAGGGTTTTTTTTTTGGAAAGGGGAAAATAGAGTTAATGTTGAGAGGAAGAAAGAAGGGTAAAGGTGTGAGTTTTGAAGGAGTGAAGATGTGGTATTTATAGAGTTGAGGAAGGATAATATTTGGAAGATTAAATTTTTTTTTTTAATTGAAAGTGGGATCATCGGCTTCACCAACCCAAGCCTCACCCCTCCACACCCGAACCCGCTCATCCCGAAAGAGAAGGGGCAGCGGTACCGGAGGTACCGGCGGTACCGCACCCTACTTTTCCTATCCCGCTGCGAGCCCGAACCACTACTCCGTCCACCCTTAGAACTAAATTTGAATATCGTACAATGTATACCAGAGAAGAAGGTGAAGTAAAAAGTGACGTACAATCAAGAAAATTACTCAAGAAGGTGATTTACCCTTTTTAGAGCATATAGAACCCTAAAATGGAGAAAGAGAATAGATATTTATATATAATACATGTTTAATATTCCGAATCTATCAACATTATAATGAAATTTTACGAAACACAACAGCAAAAATCCATATTCACCTGGATCAATTTACATTAAATAGAAGAACCATACTTCACTTAGCTTCGTTTGGGTTCCTTTCAACTCTACACCTGCCATTGTAGCAAAAAAGCCATATCGACACCATTCCTTGATTTTATTTTATGCCCGTCATTAACACTCATCAATAAGGTCATGCATACGATAGTGTGTCTTCGATTGAAAGAATAAAATAGTGCATGATATGGTTTTTAATTAGAGAGAGAAGATGCAAAATTAAATATCAACCAAACCATGTTTGCAACTGAATCCTCCACCAATAACAAATCATAGAGAAGATCCAACGATTCCCTTCCACCTTATCCACCAATCAGAAATAAAAAAAACCAACAATCAAGAAATTAGTACCTCACCCGTACAAACCGAAAGTTTTCAATCAAAACTAACTCGATCGTGGGAAATCAGAAAATCAAAATTGAGGAACATTAGAAATCCAAAATTGATGGAAAATCGAATCAAAACTTACCTCCCCCTGCGATTTTTGAAACCAACATCAAACTGAAACTCAAACCCTCGTGGGTATGTGCGTCTAATTGGAATGGTCAAGTCGTAGTCGTGGTGGTGACTGGTGCGATAGCTGGCGGCTGATGTGGCGATGGCATTCCTGATGCTCTGCTCCAAAAAAATCAGTCATGAGTAGTGTTGGTGCCTTGGTGGTGGTTGAGACGGAGGTGGTGGAGATAAAGGATATTAGGGCTTTAGAGCAGTGTAGCAGCGGTGGTTCTGAGGCGGTGACAATGGTTGCAGTGGCTAGGGTTTTGGTGAGAGATTATCCATGGCATCATTTAGTCAAGCAGTAGGTGAGGGTGGTTGAAGACGTGAAGAGCTTGATCTGCATTTCAGTGTTGAAAAAGAAAGGATAAGAAAGCCTTTAAGCACAGTGATATAAACTGTTTCTTGATTTGATATTAGGAACAGTTCCACAACATTTGATAAATGTTATGTTTTATAATTAATCAAAATTCTTAATTTAATAGTTCTTACAGAGGTAATTCAAATACACATTATACCAGTTAATGGGTTAAGTCAAGTTTAACTTATAAGGTAACAATTGGAAACTTTCCATATAAATCATGAATTTGACTATGGTTTTGCCTTCACCTAAGCCCATACTTATACAACCATCACATACCCCTGCAAACTTCTTAAAACATGTCTTATATGTTAAAATATCTGATTCATTATGTCTTGATGCATTAAGGACTTAATAGGGAAATTTCAAGAATTTTCTCAATTAAGACGTCTTAGACCATTGTCTAGTGTTGTGACCATAACTTTGAAATGTAACTCCAAATGAGATGACCCAAGTATTTATAGAAACTAGATTAAATTTCCAACAACTTCTATTTATGGTAAATTTCTTAATTCAGCTTCTAATGTTTACAAAACAGTCTACAAGTTCAGTGACAGAAACTGCTACGAACTTTCAAGTACATCTCATATATTTTCAAGTTTGGACAGAAATAAACACTATAAAAACCCATCCTCAAGGTTTGATATCAGATTCTTTACACAAACACTACACACAGTAGTGTCGCAAAGGTTTCTTGATAAAACGACTGGTCATATATGGTAACATAACAAACATAGATAGCGGAAGCGAAAACTAAAACTGTATCGCACCACGGATCACAAGAACATGCGAGATGCAATTGTAAATCTAATCTAAAAGATCAAGGGTTACCTTTTTACTGTAGATCTATGAAGTCTAGGATGAACAAGGCCCATAGTACAGGCATCTCTAATGTAGATGCACCCAAGACAATGATTCAACGCCCGTTAAAGTAGAATAGCACATTGCTTAAAAACAAGCAACCTTTCTTAGGGTTTGTGAAAGATATTGACTTGGGAGAGAATGGGTATTTATAATATCCATCATGCTTATCTTATCCTCTTTTGGGTAAAGACTTTTGAAATTCAAATTCTTGATATTTTTCACTTAAGCAATTTATCCACTTCTAGTTTCCAATTAATATACCTTTAGTTTTGAAGGGATTTGATCATAGTAACAAAAACAATGTGTACAACAGAAGACTTAACAAGATCAAATCACAAGTTGATACAAAATTCAAGCAAGGATCAACATTTTCATAACCAGGATCATGCAGTTTATAGTAATTGCAACAACTTAAAGTTAAATTAGAAATTCATACCTTAGTTTAGATGTAAGGACCCATAGTAGGAATTCCTCTAATGATTCACACCTAAGAACACCAGAAAACCAGACTGACAGAGGTTCCAATTACTCGTTAGGATTTTAGTCTCAATCTGAATCTGTCGACTTCTGCTATACTCCTATTATCTTAGTGGTGATTGGTTTGATTGCTAAGGAATTGATCCTATCAATCACAACCAAAATCACGCCACGGGAATAAAGCCATGCACGACGTGCCACGTCAAAAGTTGAGGCAGTGAAGAGAATTCAAATAGCGAAAAAACGGGGATAAGGCAGTACGCGCTACGCGGCTAGAGGTCTTACGCGTCGCTGGTTCTAATTTTCCACAAGTATAAATAGAGCCCATTATGTCGAATTCTAGAGGCGAAGATCAGACCCTAAGGTGGACTTACGGTGACTTTGACTCATTTTTCAATATTCCAGCAGCCCTTTGTGGTATTTTTATGTTTTCACTTTAATTTCAATATTAGTTTAGTTCTTTTAGCTTTTAGCTTGGTGTTTCTGGAGTGTGACAACCAGTAACAGTAGGTTAAAGCTCTTTATTTTCATAGTTGAATGTTTTGGATCTTCTGGTTTTGAGTTTAATGCAAGTAATCATTCAGTTCATGTTTATTGCACTTTTTACCTTTATTTATGTTTGAATGAGTTTTGAATGCTTTTGGTTTGTGTTATTGTTTCTGGATTTTGAATATAGTTTCTGATTTCAGTAAGCAATCTAGGGTTAAACTTTAATTTAGTTTCATTTAGTTTATGTTTGGTTTTGATTTTGGATTTGAGATTTCTGTGTGTTTTGGGAAAGTGGAAGTTAGTCCCTCTGGCTGTGGCATGCACTACAGTTGGTAAGCTATCGTCTTGTCTTGACCACCAAACTCCCGTGGATCGACCCTTACTACCACTGTACTAGTGTGTGTGAGGTTTTATTTTCTTATTTTTGACCGCACGACGACCTAGGCGTGTCAAATTTTGGCGCCGTTGCCGGGGAGTTGTGAGCTTAGGATAAGACGATCTGTAGGGAGTTATTTTCTGATTTTGTGATTTAGTTTGGTATTTGAGTTTGGTTAGTAATTTTATTTTGGTTTTGGCGGGTGTGTTGCACTAGTGCATGCGTACCCGTCGGTTTGGTATTTGAGTTTGGTAGTAATTTTATTTTCTGATTCAAGCACCTACGATACACATCTAACCTTTTTATACGGTTCTTATCGCAAAATCATGCCAAAAATCGCGTTTTTGCTCGGTTTGGGGGTTCGACCGAACCGAAGGTTCCACCCCCGATTCGGGATATTTCAGTTAGTTTTTTGCGAATCTAGCTACTAGGGTTTGTTAATCGTGGCTTTAGGAACATAGGGGTATAATCAATTTGATGAAAACAGGTCGGATTCAAGAATCAAGAAACTAGGGCTCGGTTTTCGGGGTTTTTTAACCAAACGAGAAATTGAGGCATTTTTAGTTCATTTTTCCTGAAATAACCATAGGGCTTTTGCTAGTTGCTATGCGAGGAATAGATTGGTATCATCAATTTGAAAATAGGACTAAAATTCGAAAACCGAAAAATTTGGGGCTGTGTTTATCATTTAGCGGGGGTAACCTTTTTGTAATACCGTGTTATTGAATTTTTGAGATTTTGAGTTAATCTTAGTGTAATTAATATTTATTAGGCTATTGTATGAGTTTGGGTAGTTAAAATCCCATTTGGTAGAAGTTTGAGGCTGAAAAATGCTAAAAAGAGGTTACACGGGTCGTGTTGGAGTTACACGGGTCGTGTAGGAGTCCATTGTGATTTTTTTGAGCATACCGTGAGTTACACGGGTCGTGTCTTGTTGACACGGGTCGTGTAAACCTGTAGACTAAAACTAAAATGCATACAGTGGATTACACGGGTCGTGTAATATTAACACGGGTCGTGTAAAGTGTACAGCACGGGTCGTGTAATATGGACACGGGTCATGTAGTTCTGCAGACCAAACTCTAATTTCATACCGTGAGTTACACAGGCCGTGTAACTTTTACACGGGCCATGTTACGCGTGCAGAGCCTTTAAATGTGCAGAAATGCTCATTACGGGAAAAACATTTCCTTTTCGACCTTGAGAGCTCCAAATGGCGATTTTGGGTCAAATTGAAGCTAGAGAATCGTAGGAAAACATGGGGAGATGCGGATCTAATCCCGTACACGCGTTCTTGCTTCCTAATTCGTCGAGGTGAGTGATTTCTTCGGTTTGGGATTTTTGAAACCCTAACTTTGATTTCGTGATTTCGTTATATATTGTTATATATGTTGATAGTAGATTGTTAGTGGATGCCTTTAGAGTTATTGGTGAGAGTATTGTCGAGTTTCTACGGTTGAATGAATAGAACCGCAGAATTGGGGATTTCGGTAAATATTGAGTTGATATTTACCGTATATACTCCTTTTTTCCTCTTTTGATTGATACATCTTTGAGATAGATGATATTGAAATGATTGTGGATGTTGAAGAATTGATTTAGACTATGGTGATATAGCCAAGTCTAGCGAACAGAAGCCCGATACGCGCAAATTGGGAGTTCCACGTACCAAGCCGATATTAGGTGAGTAATTATAATTCATTATATATAGTTTGACTATATCTAAATTGAATTATGGTACATGTTAATTGATTGAGATACTAAGTTGTATGAGTTAAACAAGGTTTAGAATTCACTGTTATATACGAGTACTTGGTTTGAATGAATATACTGAATGACTGAGATAATCATAGAGATTGAGTTAATACATATGTTGTACATATATGTGTGTTGTATTGATATTGCGGTAGCTTAGAGTTAAAGTGGTTATGTTAATTGTGGATAACAAGAGACGAGTTATGTTAATTGTGGATAACAAGAGACGAGTTATAGTCTATACTTGAGCATAAGATCAGAGTATATGCTAGAGTGAGTAACTTAAAGAGTCTTTGAGTTTGATTGCTACAACCATGATAACTGTTATAATTGAGCATAATTAACAGTGAAATGAGTTTATATGTGTATGTAGGATTGAGTTTATGAGTAGTATCAGTTGAGATACTTATTTATTGAGTTGATATTACTACTAATTAGCTGGTGTTTGTAAAGCCAATATGTTTGTAGGTTTCAGAGTTTAGAGAGAGTGAATATTGCTAATGAGACTAGCAAAAAGAAGAATGAGAAGAGAGTTTACTAAAAGAGATTGTGGAGTATGATTGGGATTTCTCACTAAGCTTTATAAGCTTACACTTGAGTTGTTTGTTGTTTTGCAGGTATCTGTAGCAGTGATAGGGGAAGGCATGTGATAAAGAGAGATAGACAACTCAGAGCATGTCCTTTAGTTGTGTTAGGTTTATTTGTAATGTCTGGTCAAAATTTAAGGACCTTTTGGGTAATTAATGTTTGATAACATCTTGTTTTTCCTGGGTTGAGTGCAAGTATACCCATTTTTAATGTATAATTGTTTGCAAAATTTTGGGTGTACTTTGTATGAGAAACTGGGTGTTACAAGTTGGTATCAGAGCATGGTTTAAGTGAACTAGGTCTTTGAGTGTAGAGTCCTAGACTTGAACCGAGGTGAGAAAGAGCCCCTATCACATGCTTGGAAAAAGATACTGCTGCTGATTTTAGTTTATGAGTTAATTATAACTTTTATCTCATATTTGTTATTGTTATATTCTGTGTGTGAATACAGATATGGAGACAGATGAGGACGAGTTGATGAATTGGTCATAGCCGGTTGGACCAATATTGGATGATGATACGAGATTTTGACTGATAAGAGATATCAACCAACAAGGAGACGAGAAATTCAGCTAATTATGAGATGTTAGTTGAATATGAGATGAGATTCTGCTGATGGCGAATTTCCAGATGATGATGAGCTGATAAGATGAGATCCCGGTTGAGGCGAAATTCCAGCTGATGATGAAACGAGTTTCTGGCTGATGGTGAAATTTCAGTTGAAGATGAAATGAGATCCCGGTTGAGGCGAAATTCCAACCAATGATGAGGAAGAGTATGAGTATAAGCTGAGCATGAGCTATGAGTTGAGATATGTGAGTGTAGTCGAGTACACTCGAGAGTTGAGATCCGAAGTATGCAGGTTTCAGCTAATGAGAAAATAAGATTATGTTGCTATGAGGTATGTAAGTAATTTACTTAAAATGTTAGATGTAACGAGTATATGTGTTTAATTGTTGATAATACATGTGTTAGAGAACCGTTATTATAATGTGTAGTAACCGATATCGAGATGAGAATCTCGTGTCCACTTGAGGTAAGATTTACATATCACATAACGAGTGTTTTGTGATTATATATAATTGAGAATATATGTGGTTGATTAACGAGTATTTAACAACCATGGAGAAGTGTGTATAATGAGAATATACACGATGAAAAATATATAAATCTTTTGATATTGTATATATATGTATATATATGTTGCTTGTTGTTTCACAGATGTGATGAGATTTCTGTGCACGGGTATTTTGTGGTTGAGACTACATATTGTGGGGCCACATGACTAGTGCTTATGATTGATCAAAATAAATGGTTGAGATAGCCAAAAGAGTATGAGTTGAGAAAGACAATGAGTGTGTAGTTGATTGCACACAATAACTGATTATGAGTTGACATGCTGAGAGATGAATTGTGTAGTTTAGAGTTGTCACATAATGAGATATTTGTGACAGAGTTGTCAGAGGATACTCGAGTAACAACATAAAGAGTACCTTGTGGTTATAATTGAGAGAACCTAGAGTGGTTCAAGTAGGCCTAATTGGCCTAGAGATTGGGTTAATTACCTAATAAATGTGATTGAGACCACATATTCAGTGGGGTCACATATTGAGTAAATGTGATCGAGACCACATATTCAGTGGGGTCACATATTGAGTAAATGTGATCGAGACCACATATTCAGTGGGGTCACATATTGAGTAAATGTGATCGAGACCACATATTCAGTGGGGTCACATATTGAGTAAATGTGATCGAGACCACATATTCAGTGGGGTCACATATTGAGTAAATGTGATCGAGACCACATATTCAGTGGGGTCACATACTGAGTAAATGTGATCGAGACCACATATTCAGTGGGGTCACATATTGAGTAAATGTGATCGAGACCACATATTCAGTGGGGTCACATATTGAGTAAATGTGATCGAGACCACATATTCAGTGGGGTCACATATTGAGTAAATGTGATCGAGACCACATATTCAGTGGGTTCACATATTGAGTAAATGTGATCGAGACCACATATTCGGTGGGGTCACATATTGAGTAAACGTGATTGAGACCACATAATTGGTGGGGTCACATATTGAGTAAACGTGATTGAGACCACATATTTGGTGGGGTCACATATTGAGTAAAGGTGGTTGAGACTACATATATTGTGGGACCACATAGCGAATAAACGTGGTGGAGACCACATATTCTGTGGGGCCACGTATTGAGTAGTTGAGGTTAAGATCACATATTTTTGTGAGAGCACATAACAAGTACCTTGTGGTTGGAGTAATGAAAATTGTTATGTCTCAAATAAAAGGAGGAGTGACGGTGAGTCTATATGACTCGAGACCGTAGTGGAGACTCGCTAGAGTCAAAGAGGAGATGGATTCAAATCGGAAAATGGTACGAGGTACCATGATCTGATCAGAGGACGGTCCGAGGTACCGTGAGATAGTGTTGAATGATGAGACCAAAGTATGGTACGAGGTACCAAGAGTCGAAGCAGAATGGTGCTATAGTGATTGTGTTTGTGTGTAAACAGGCATGTACTTTATGATGATGCGAAGTAATGAGACATATAATATCCTTGCGTGTGGATAGTTATGAACGTAGCAATAAGCTTGTGTGGCTTGAAACCTACGGGTTGAGAAGAGGACGAAACATAGGTAGATTAACAGTACGGAAGTACTGTGAGATAATACAGTGATTTATACTGTTGAGAAGTGATGCTATGAGTAAATATGTTTGTAATGTAGTCGTGTTGAGAATGTGTGAGATTTCTTACATGCTGCACGAGATAAAGTTGTATAATTATGTAACGAGTTAAAAAGAGGAGAAAAATAATTGTGGTTGTGATTGATAGGATTCGTTCCTTAGCAATCAAACCCATTTACTGCCAATGAAGGAAATGTGTGAATGTCGAGATGATAAAACTATTTATTCGTATGAGACGATAGATAATAGATTTTGTTATAATAATCTTGAATCATTTATTGAGATTAACGAGTCAGTTGGGAGATGAGATATGATCTCACCGTAGAGATTGCGGTGTTAGATGTTATTATTTTGAGTCATGTGTAGAGATTACGATGAGCATTAAGTATGACCAAATTGTGTCATTCAGATGAATTAGATATTGCGGTGATAATGACGGAGAAGTGGCGAGAGGGAAAATCCTTACTGATGGTATGTCAGGAGGAATATATGCAGTTGTGTTGAGAATTTATTGGATGATAAATTATCCAGTTTGATAGAGCTAATGATTTAGTGAGAATGTGATGTGGAATTGTCCACATAAGAGAAAATATAATGAGTGAGTACATCGAGAGAAACAACATGAGGTATGTTGTTAAATTGGTATGAAGAGGAGCCACTTTGGTGAAGGATTGTTAGTTGTATATTGGGTAAAAACCTAATATGTGTGTTGAGGTGGAAACAGAGATGAATGAGCTTTCGGATAAGTTGCAATCAGTTGTAGCGATAACACAACTGAAAAGAGTGTTATGTAACCAAAGGGTCGAGGGTTAAATACCAAATTAGAGGAGACGTGAGTGAAACTCGAAATAGTTTCTGATATTTTATTATTGTTGGATTTACATCCTAGTGTTGATGAGTTATGCAACATGGGTGAGACAATTGAATATATGTGTCTTTTATGTTGTATGAGTGTTTCTCCTACTCTAAACAATGAGAATGTGCAAGTCGGAGAAATCAATAACTAGCGTATTGTTATTGGAGGAATAAATGGAGAGACAAAATGAGCTTGAGATCGGTGAGACCATTTTCTTATTGAGATAGAGTAAGATCATTTTGAGAAAATTTGAAATGAAAGTTGAGTTCCAGATGGCTATATGAGACAAGTTGGTGATTGGAGTATCACTTGAGGAGTGAGGTGAGATACCTTAATGTCAATGATGCTATAGAAAAGTGTGTGCCCTGCAAGAGTGAGTATTTTCCCACATGGAAATGATGATAGCCAATATGGCTATAGAAATCATCTTACGAGAATGATGGCGAGCGTTAAAATTTTGCGGTCAAAATATCCCTTTTTGTTTCAAGAGATTCCGAGGACGGAATCTTTTGAAGGGGGTAAGAACTTGTAATACCGTGTTATTGAATTTTTGAGATTTTGAGTTAATCTTAGTGTAATTAAGATTTATTAGGCTATTGTATGAGTTTGGGTAGTTAAAATCCCATTTGGTAGAAGTTTGAGGCTGAAAAATGCTAAAAAGAGGTTACACGGGTCGTGTTGGAGTTACACGGGTCGTGTAGGAGTCCATTGTGATTGTTTTGAGCATACCGTGAGTTACACGGGTCGTGTAAACCTGTAGACTAAAACTAAAATGCATACAGTGGATTACACGGGTCATGTAATATTAACACAGGTCGTGTAAAGTGTACAGCACGGGTCGTGTAATATGGGCACGGGTCGTGTAGTTGCAGGTTTTCACCCATATCAACCACAACTAGCTCGAACCCAACAATAATCAACAAGAAATTCGAAGCTAGTATATAAGAGATTACCTTTTAACCGTAAGGTATTGAATTCTAACTTTAATTCTTGAGTTATGGGCTTCAAAATTGAGTTTAGGGGTTTGGAATTTAGTTTCTAGGTTTTTTGGGAGTGTTTTCACGAAATGGGTTTTTCCCCAAATGAAGAAAACTTAACATTAAAAAGTGGGTCTGCACGCGTAACACGGCCCGTGTATATAAAACACGGCCCGTGTAACTTATTGATTTCTTTTGAAATGGGTTTGCAGCGAAACACGACCCGTGTTAATAAAACACGGCCAGTGTAAGTTACTGAATTCTCAAATAGTCCCAAAAGGCCTCCTACACGACCCATGTAACTACAACACAGCCCGTGTAACATCTTTTGACATTTTAAAGGTTTAAACCTCTCCTAATTGATTTCTAATCATCCTAACTCATATAACAACCTAGATTTTTCTTAATTATACTAAGAATAACTCAAACTTATTTACCTAAAGTATTACGGCATTACAAGTTATCTCCCCCTTCAAAAGATTCCGTCCTCGGAATCTCTTGAAATAAAAGAGGGTATTTAAATCACATCTCTTCCTCGGGTTCCCATGTAACATCTGTGCCTCTGTGGTGTCTCCATTGTACTTTCACGATCCTAATCTCTTTATTCCGCAATTTCTTGATCTTTCTATCTAGAATTTTCTCTCATTGTTCTTGATACTACAGTTTCTTGTCTAATTGGACCTCTGCCAAGGAAACTCGTGCAGACTCGTCATATAAAGTCTTACGAATATGTGATATATGAAAAACGTTATGAATTCCTCGTAATTTGTCAGGAAGTTCGAGTTTATAATTGTAGATCAGATTGGTGAAAGATACTAGATCGGATCTTCGAGACTCGCCGGACGCGTCAATTCCAGCGGATTATCCGTAACGGCAAGGTCACGCTTCTCTGCTTGGTTCTCACCATCGTTGTTCTTCGCAGAAACCTCGGCGCCGGCAAGTTTGGCACGCCGGAGCAGGATTTTAAGGAGATCCGAGAAACGTTCTATCAGTACCACAGCAAACGCGCCGAGCCCCGCCGCGTCCTCGAAGAATTACAGACCGCCACTGAGCAGACAACGGCGTCGGCGACCAATAATTACTCGGAATTCGACATCAACAAGCTATTCGTCGACGAAGAAGACGATGTAAAGAAGAATCCAAACGAACCCTACAATATAGGGCCCAAGATCTCGGATTGGGACGAACAAAGAGGTGAATGGCTGAAAGAAAACCCTAATTTCCCTAATTTTATCAATGCTAATAAACCTAGGGTTTTTTTGTCACCGAGTCTTCACCAAAACCTTGTGAGAATCCCGTTGGCGATAATTACCTCCTAAAATAGATAAAAAACAAGATCGATTACTGTTGCGTACACGGGATCGAAATTTTCTACAACATGGCTTTACTCGATGTTGAAATGGCCGGGTTTTGGGCAAAACTCCCATTGATTCGCAAGCTTCTCTTATGCCATCCCGAAGTAGAGTTCTTATGGTGGATGGACAGTGACGCCATGTTTACAGACATGGCATTTGAAGTACCATGGGAGAGATACAAAGACAAGAACTTAGTCCTCCATGGTTGGAACGAAATGGTGTATGATCAAAAGAACTGGATCGGTTTAAACACATATAGCTTTCTATTACGAAACTGTCAATGGTCTTTAGATTTAATCGATGTTTGGGCTCCAATGGGTCCGAAAGGTAAAATCAGAGAAGAAGCTGGTAAGCTTTTGACCCGTGAACTCAAAGATCGACCCGTTTTTAAAGCACATGATCAATCTGTCATGGTATGGTTATTAGCTTCACAAAAAGGAAAATGGGCTAACAAAGTTTATTTAGAAAATGATTATTATCTTCATGGGTATTGGGGGATTTTGGTTGATCGATATGAAGAAATGATAGCAAGTTATCATCCGGGTCTTGGTGATCATAGATGGCCACTTGTCACTCATTTTGTGGGTTGTAAACCTTGCGGGAAATTCGGTGATTACCCGGTTGAAAGATGTTTGAAACAAATGGATCGCACGTTTAATTTTGGGGATAATCAAATTCTACAAATGTATGGATTTACTCGTAAATCACTTGCAAGTAGGAGAGTGAAAAGAACAAGAAATGATACGAGTAATCCACTTGATGTGAAAGATGAACTTGGTTTGTTACATCCCGCGTATAAAGTTGTTAAGGTATCGAGTTCTTGAAATGGATGATTAATTAGTTTGTTGTTTTTGGTCACGAATTGGTATTTTGTGGTCAATTAAGTTATGATGATACATTTGAGTTTTGTATGGTTGTTCTTTTATTTGTCAAATGTCATAGCATGTTGATTGTATTGGATTTTTTGTTGTCATTAGAATGTTAAGAAAAAAAAGTTACATGGAAGGTGAACAAATAGAATGTTGAGCCGACTTTTGTTACATGGGTACTATCTAAATTATCATAAAAGTTTGTTTCTTGTATGTGTTTTGAAATTGTTGTTTGATTATATATGGTTAGATGATTATGGAAGGATGTTTTATGTCTAATTTTCTTGTATCATTGTATTTTTGGTGATTAGTTTGTGATGGTTCTTTTTTGGGAAATAAGTTGTTCAGGAGAATGAATGTGTTGCATCATCTTTGTGGACTAAATATGATAGGTCCACGTCTTTTTGGATGAACTATAAATCATACAACTGTTTTTGAAAAAATTCTTGTTTTTTCTCTTTTGGAATGCTTTTTTTAAAACAACTAATGTGTTTTTTAAAATGTTTTATATGTTATCAAAATGGAGTTAACTCATGCGATATTTGTTTTATCTCTTTTGGAATGCTTTTTTTAAAACAACTAATGTGTTTTTTAAAATGTTTTATATGTTATCAAAATGGAGTTAATTTATGCAATATTAAAACATAAGATAAATTGTTTTTTAATGTTGGATAAATTATGTTTATACATGTAAAATGATCTAAAAAATATAATCAACAGATAAGTTGTTTTTTTTTTTTTTTTTTGGGTTGGACAGATTTCGTTTATACATGTAAAATGACTTGAAAAGACGGATAAAAAAGTAAATTGGTATGTGTGTTGGTGGTCATGAAAAAGGAAAAACTAGGCTACCATTCTCTTGGGGTTAAGACTCCGTTCGTAAACGAGTAAAAATTTGTTTTTATGAATAATAAGCATTTTCAAATAAATTAGAAGGAAACAACATATCATAAACGGTTTAATTTAAATTAGTAAGTATATTTTTATTTCATTCGATACAAACACTAAAAAGAAAAATACCTCTTAACACGGTACCAAAATGCAATAAGCTAACAATCTTAAATAAGAAAATCTCAAACACAGCTAAACATAAGAAAATAAGAACATTTTGTTGCTAAGCTATAAAGTTGGGACTCTTTCTTAGGAAACTATTAAAGATCCTTAAAGGGTCTTGGTTTGAAAACTTGTCATTTTATATACTTACTACATGGAGAATTAGACTATGGAAATAACTTGTTCCCACGGCTCTTGATATTATGAATTGTTAAATGGAAGGCTAGCCCATTTGGCTAACAAGGAGTGTTACTAACAAGGAGGTCCAGGGTTCAAACCCTGACACTAACATAACAAGGAGTAATTTAGGAGTAGGATAGATTTGCCGTTCAAAAAAAAAAAAAAAAATGGAAGAACATGGTGATCATAAGTCAACTCAAATGAGATATTGATTCATTTGCAATCGTCATTGACCTAGCTAAACTTCAAATGAGATCTTGATTCATGAAAATTATTTATTATTGTTGTATTTAAGTCAATTGGGTAGATTTAAGATCCAACAGAAGTGATTAGTGAGTGGGTATTAAGGGTCCAACATGATGTAGATCTCGCATTAATTGCACATGGCTCTTAGTAGCATTTTTTTCCCCGCGAATAACATAATTTATTATGTTGATGATAGTGAGATTAGGCCGAAGGGTGTGCAAGACTCTCAGGCTGTGGGGTATGCCGTACGCGGCCCCCCATGTGTCCTCCACCTCAGCAGGAAAGACGCGGCAAACACCGCGCCCCCCTCGCGTCCTCGACAGGCTGCATCCAAGGGTTGTCTTCCGGTGGACGTTTGAAGACGGGCGAAATTCAAAATGTAGCCGTTGGATTTGAACGTTGGATATAAAAAAAATCAATTTTTTTTTTAAATTTCATTCTATATAGCTTTCAAACACATATCACACACAACTTCAAATACAACTTCAAATACAAAATTACATTTTCTCTCAATATACATATGGATTTCCATTCGGATTCTGAAGACTCGGGTGATGATTTGGTATTCACGACAATGATGGAAGTCGTGTCTATTTACGTGAACCGAGCAGAAACTCCGGAAAAAAGGCGGCGATTAGCGGCGAAAAATAGAAACCGCGAAGAAGGACACGAAAAATTTATTCGCGGCTATTTTTCCGAAGATTGCGTGTATGACGACAAGGATTTAAAAAGCCGGTTTCGTTTGACCCGATCGATGTTTCTACGGATCGTGCACGATTTGGAAGCCAACTACGAACTTTTCCAATTGCGATACGACGGACGAGGCAAAAGGGGTTTTACGCCATGTGGAGCGGCTCTTCGTCTTTTGGGTTATGGATACACTTTTGACGCCGTGGACGAATATTTGCGGATGTCGGCAAAAACCGCTCGGGAAAGTATGTATGTTTTTTGTGAATATATTTATGAGTTATACGGTCCTATTTATTTGCGAAAACCTACACGAAACGATGTTGAAGAACTATATGCGGCACATCACCAGTCACATGGTCTACCGGGTATGCTCGGGAGCATAGATTGTATGCATTGGGATTGGGCAAATTGTCCAAACGCGTGGAAAGGACAATAAACCGGGGGTCATCACGGCACACCTTCCCTAATACTAGAAGCGGTGGCGTCACAAGATTTATGGATTTGGCATGCGTACTTCGGGGTTCCGGGGGCGAACAACGACCTAAACGTTCTAGATTCATCGCCGATATTCAACAATATCCTACTAGGCAAATCGGCCGACGTTCCGTTTAAAGTGAACGACTCCGAATACCCACGTGGGTATTTACTCACCGACGATATATATCAAAATTATTCCACATTTGTAAAAGCGTACCAACACCCGATTGACGAGAAACGGGTACTATTCACGCAACGTCAAGAGTCCGCACGGAAAGATGTGGAACGTGCATTCGGTGTCCTAAAAAAGAGATGGACTATAGTGCAAAACCCGTCACGAGCATGGCACCTCGACAACATACGCAAAGTAATGTACGGTGTTATCATATTACACAATATGATAATTGAAGAAAAAGGTCGGAATATTTGCATCTATCAACCTCATCATATGACACAGGAGCCGACACAATTTGTTCCCAGTAGCGAGGCATACTTTACTCGTGTACTAGAAATACACAATGCGGAAATGAATGCCATTCTCCGACACGATTTGACGGAGTACGTGTACGCGACTCGCAACGACGAAACCGACGACTAGGAAATGCTTTTTATTTTAAATTAATTTAGGAGATGTTTAATTTTTTTATGTCTTTTTTAATTTAATGTAATGTTTTTTTATTTTAATATTATGGTTTTAATTAATATAATGTTTTTATTTAAATTTAATTTAATGTTTGGTCTTAATTAAAAAAATTGAAAATTAAAATGTGATGTGGAAATTAAAATGGTAGTCATGGGAGTCTTGCACACCCCTAGTGGAAGTCTTGGAAGTCTTTGTGACGTGGCGATGACGTGGCGGGAGTCTTGGGTTGTCATGAATGTCTTGCACACCCTTCAGCCTCATGACAACTCAAGACTCCCGCCACATCACCGTCATGTCACCAAGACTCCCAAGGCTTCCACTAGGGGTGTGCAAGACTCCTATGACTATCCTTTTAATTTCCACGTCACATTTTTATTTTACGTTTTTTTAATTAAAACCAAACATTAAAAATTAAATAAAACCCACAATATTCAAATTAAAAATAAAAGACATTACATAAAATTAAAAATAAAAAAGCGACATTGCATGAAATTAAAAAACGACAATTCCTAAATTTAAAAAAACATAAAAACCGAAAATTCCTAAATTTTTTTAAAAAAAAAATACGTGTTCAAATATTTCTTGCGTGCTCTTTCCGTCATCAATCGGATCGCCTCGAGGTCGTCTTCGGTCCCGGAGCGGCTCAACAACACGTAATCCAACCGCGATTCCGCAATTTCGTTGTGGCGGTAGAATTGTTCAACGAGCCGGTCGACCTTTTCCTCGACATCGTCTTTCGAAGACGAGCAGGAGGCATCTCGGCTTGCTCTTTTCGCTCGGTCGCGGCCGATGGGGCGTCGAGGCGGAGGCATCTCGGGTTGTGGTTCGGTGTCGTCATCGAGGTCGATCGGGTCTCGAGCATCCGAAAGATCGTCATCCGGGGTCCTCCCACGTTTGGAACCCGAGCTCGTACGAGGGGAATCGGGAGTTAGTAGCCATTTAGGACCGGTACGCATCAACTCCCAACCTCGCATATGTTTAAACGGCTTCCCGACAACTCGCGCATATTGTTCCATAGCCGTTGTGAAAATCCCAAAATCGTTCTCGCAGCTTCGTCGTATGTTCACCAAGTTGTTGTAAAGACCGTTGAACTTGGTACATTCGACACGAAGTTTTCGCCACTTTCTCGTAATACCGTCGTTGTTGCGGTACACCCCACGACCCATCGTCTCGTGATAGTGGTTTAAAATGCGTTCCCACAACGATGTGGAAGTTTGGCTATTTCCTTTTCCCGAATCCATGGAAATAGCGAGCCACGATTTGACCACTTGGACCTCTTCGTCGGTCGTCCATGGAACATTCGCCTCTTGCGTGTTTCGAGTTTTGTTCCTTTGACTATTATTTTTCTTTTTCTTTTTGGAGGAAGACGCGGGGGCTTGTGTTTCCATAACGACCTCTTCGGGTGACGCTTGTGGCGGTGGAGATGGAAGCGGTGGCGATTGTGATAGAAAAGGTTGTTGGAAGGGTGCGTACGGGTAAGGTTGTGGCGGGTATTGATATTGGTTCGGTGGTGGATATGGAAACGGGTATTGCGGTTGTTGGGACGAACCCGAAAGCATACTCGTAAAAGTGCAATTCAGGGAAAAGTTGAAGTTGTATTCGCCGCGGGGCGTGTTTGGATTTGACGGGGGGTTGTTCGGATCGTTATCCATAATTTCAAAATATGAAATGTGTGTAATATGTGTGGTTGTATGTGTGTAAAATGTTGATAATTGTGTGTAAAAATGAATAGACTGTGGTTTATATTTATAGTTGGTAAAAAAATTAATTTTTTTTAATGTTTCAACGGCTACGTATAACGGTTATAAATTTGAATTTTTCGTTGTCTTCACGCGTTCGCCGGAAGACTACCCTTGGACGCCGGGCTTTGAGGACGCGGGGGGAGGGGGGGGGGGGGAGGGCGGTGTTTGCCGCGTCCTTCTGCTGATGTGGAGAACGCGCCTATGGCCGCGTGTGGCACACCCCATGACCTTACTTGTTTCTCTAATTATAACTCAATGAAGAACTTTGAATTATAGAATCAATGGTATCTAAGTGTTCAATCAAGTGTGTCTAATTGTTCAAAGTGTATTTCTTGTTGTTAGAGTTGATCACAATTCGATACAATTTGAATTTTGCGTGTGAATTAATAGTTTGAATTATACAAAGGAAAAAAAAGGAAATTTTGGTTTTAGCCCCCTAAGAACAGATTATTATAGTTTCTTCGGGTCTTTTTGGCTTTATAATTATTTGATATTTGAGTATATGAAGCAAGAAATAACGATCGGATACATTTGATATGAAGAAGTCAAACCCATGAAAGTATGAAAGAAGATGTTTTTTGATTTACAAATATATAATATCAAGAAAACATTCTAGAAATTCATATGTTAAAAAAAAAAAAAAAAAAAAAAAAAAAAACCTAATTGGAGTTTATTGAAACCGGAAATATATTAAATAGTTAGTCAAGTAAACAATGTATGTATGCAATAAAAATAAGTAAACAACTTTGCACTTAGATAATTTTGTTCGTTGTTAATACAAAATGTCTCACTTTTCAAAAACAAAAACTAATTTAGTTTTCTTACAGTTTATTTGTTTTTTGGTTTGTTTGTTTGTTTTTTTTCATATCCTTGAAGTTGTGCTAAAATTATATTTTTGATTTTTAGACAAGAACATTTATTCTTGATACATTTTGATAGTTAATTCATAAGATTTATTTAAGAGAAAAAGACTAAACTAGCCTAATCTCATAAGAGATTTTCTCAAAAGAGCACAATTTTTGACCTTTACATCAAAATAGCCAAGCATTATGCAGTGCCACCTGCAAACTTCTCGTGTCACTTGCTTACTCCTTCATAATCCACACCATCACCTGCTTTTTGCCCATAGTGGGCTGCGTAATCCTCCCTTGGGATGTGTTTTGGTGGTGGGCATGACCCAATAACCTAGGTATATAAACCTAGAACAAACCCTCATATTTTTCATTACTACCGACAAAAATTGCTCTCTAATGGCTTCAGAGAATTTTTCGTATTGGAATCTCAAATGTTATGTTGTTTTTATGTATTAGATGTCCCTAGTTAATAATTTAACGTTTTAAGCTTTAGATAAGCGTATGTACAAGTTTTTTTTGCCTATTTTACAAGCCTTTAATGCACAAAATCGTAGGGTTTATGAATTGGAGAGCATTTAGCAGGTGATAGGCATCACCTGCATTTTCCTCAAGAGGATTTCGCAAGAGGAATGTGGTTCTGGTTGAGGCTTTCTTTTCCTTATTAGTAAAGGGGCTAGGGATGTTCCTAGAGTCCGTGCCTTCCGTACCACCGGAAGGTTATTCTTGGGCGGATCCCGCTCCTAAACATAAGGGATAGGGTCCTAGGGCCGGAAAACGCAGGTGATGCCTATCACCTGCTAAATGCTCAAAAATTTTTCTGAAAAACCATAAAAATTAAAACCTTATGCATATATGTAATACCGTAATTTTAATTTATGGTAGAGTTATTTTAATTTTTGATATAAACGAGATTAGATGAGTTAAAACACGAGTTAAGATGTTTAGAAACCCATCTATGAGAAGTTGGATGTTAAAAAGAGTAAAAGAAACAACTTGGGTTCTTGAAAGGTCAAACCGGGTCGAGCTTTAAAACCCGGGTCGGGTTAGAGAAACCGGACCGTGCTGCGCCTTAGGACTGAAAACGTGAATTTTTCGTAGATGGACCCCGGGTCGGGTTCTGTAACCCGGGTCGGGTTACGCCTGCAGAGTCATTTAAATGGGCAGCAAAACCCATTTCGAAGAAAACAGCCCCTTTTGCGATTTTGAGAGCATCTATGGCGATTTTTGGTCAAATTACACCTGGAGGTTCGTGGGGATGCATATAGAAGCGTGGATCTAACCCCGTAAACGTGTTCTTGCTTCCTAATTCGTCGAGGTGAGTGATTTCTTCGGTTTGGGGTTTTTGAAACCCTAACTTTGATTTTGTGATTTCGTTATATATTGTTATATATGTTGATAGTAGATTGTTAGTGGATGCCTTTAGAGTTATTGGTGAGAGTATTGTCGAGTTTCTACGGTTGAATGAGTAGAACCGCGAAATTTGGGGGTTTCGGTAAACATTGAGTTGATATTTACCGTTTACACACCTTTTTCCTCTTTTGATTGATATATCTTTGAGATAGATGATATTGAGATGATTGTGGATGTTGAAGAATTGATTTAGACTATGGTGATATAACCAAGTCTAGCGAACAGAAGCCTGGTACGCGCAAATTGGGAGTTCCACGTACCAAGCCGATATTAGGTGAGTAGTTATAATTCATTATGTATAGTTTGACTATATCTAAATTGAATTATGGTACATGTTAATTGGTTGAGATAACTAAGCTGTATGAGTTAAACAAGGTTTAGAATTCACTGTTATATACGAGTACTTGGTTTGAATGAATATACTGAATGACTGAGACAATCATAGAGATTGAGTTAATACATATGTTGTACATATAACTGTGTTGTATTGATATTGCGGTAGCTTAGAATTAAAGTGATTATGTTAATTGTGGAGAACAAGAGACGAGTTATAGGCTATACTTGAGCATAAGATCAGAGTATATTGAGTTGATATTACTACTAATTAGCTGGTGTTTGTAAAGCTAATATGTTTGCAGGTTTCAGAGTTTAGAGAGAGTGACTATTGCTAATGAGACTAGCAAGAAGAAGAATGAGAATAGAGTTTACTAAAAGAGATTGTGGAGTATGATTGAGATTTCTCACTAAGCTTTATAAGCTTACACTTGAATGTTGTGTTGTTTTGCAGGTATTTGTAGCTGTGATAGGGGAAGGCATGTGATAAGGAAAGACAGACAAGTTTAGAGCCTGTCCTTAGCTGAAGTAGATTTAATTGTAACACTTGGTCATTTATTTTGTAAGGACCTTTTTGTGTAATTATTGTAATGATAACAGCTTGATCCTTGGTTTGAGTGCAAATATACCCAATTAAATGTGTAATTGTTTGAAAATATTTGGGTGTACTTTGTATGAGAAACCGGGTGTTACAAGTTGGTATCAGAGCATGGTTTAAGCGAACTAGGTCTTTGAGTGTAGAGTCCTAGACTTGAACCGAGAAGAGAGAGCCCTTATCACATGCTTGGAAAAGATACGGCTGCAGATGTTAGTGTATGAGTTAAGTATAACTATTCTGTTATATTATTATTTGTTGTTTTCTGTGTGTAAATACAGATATGGAGTCAGATGAAGGATGAGTTGAGAAATTGGTAAGAGCCGGTTGGACCAATAGTGGATGATGAGACGAGATTTTGGCTAATATGAGATATCAGCCAACGAGAAGAAAAGAAATTCAACTAATTATGAGATGTTAACTGAATATGAGATGATATTCTGTTGATGGCAAATTTCCAGATGATGATGAGATGTTAAGATGAGATCCCGGTCGAGGCAAAATTTTAACTGATGATGAGAAAGAGTTTGAGCATATGTTGAGCATGAGCTAAGAGTTGAGATATGTGAGTGTAGCCGAGTACACTCAGGATTTGAGAACCGCGGTACGCAAGGTTCAACTAATGAGGAGACAAGATTTTGTTGCTATGAGGTATGCAAGTAATTTTACTTAACATGTTAGCTGTAACGTGTCGCGCGTGTTTAATTATTGATAATACATGTAATAGAATATGTATAAATACATGTAATAGAATATGTATAAAATATGTAGACATGTAAAAGATCAATTGAGATTACATGTATTAGAGAATTGTGGTTATAAAATGTAGTAATCGGCATTGAGATGAGAATCTCATGTCCATTTGAGGTAATGTTTACATATCACATAACGAGTGCTTTGTGATTGTATATAACTGAGATTATAAGTGGTTGCTTGATGAGTACTTAACAACCTTAGAGAAGTGTGTATAAAGAGTATATACATGGTAAATATATATATATATATATATATATATATATATATATATATATATATATATATATATATATATATATATATATATATATATAAATTTTGATATTGTATATATAGTGTTTGTTGTTTCACAGATGTGACGAGACTTTTATGTACAAGTACTTTGTGGTTGAGACCACATGTTTTGTGGGGCCACATGACTAGTACTTGTGATTGATCAAAATAAATGGCTGAGATAGCCAAAAGAGTATGAGTTGAGAAAGACGGTGAGTGTGTAGTTGATTGCACACGATAACTGATTATGAGTTGACATACTGAGAATTGAACTGTGTGGTTTGGAGTTGTCACAGAATGAGATATTTGTGACAGCGTTATCAGAGGACACTTGAGTAACCACATAAAGAGTACCTTGTGGTTATAAACTGAGAGAACCTAGAGTGGTTCATCTAGGCCTTATTGGCTTAGAGATTGAGTTAGTTACTGAGTAAATATGGTTGAGACCACATAATTATGGGACCATATATCGAGTAAATGTGGTTGAGACCACATATTTTGTGGGACCATATATCGAGTAAATGTGGTTGAGACCACATATTTTGTGGGACCATATATCGAGTAAAGTGGTTGAGACCACATACTTTGTTGGGCCACATAATGAGTAAATGTGATTGAGACCACATATTTCATGGGGCTACATATTGAGTAGCTGAGGTTGAGGCCACATATTTCTGTGGAACCACAAGACGAGTATCTTGTGGTTAGAGCAGTGAGGATCTTTGTGACTCAAACGAAAGGAGGAGTGACGGTGAGTCTATATGGCTTGAGACCGTAAGGGAGAATTCCTAGAGTAAAAGAGGAGATGGATTGAAATCAGAAAATGGTACGAGGTACCATGATTTGATCAGAGGACGGTATGAGATACCGTAACACAGCGTTGAGTACTGAGAACAGAGAACGGCACGAGGTACCGTGAGAGAGTGTTGAGTAATGAGGTCGACGAATGGTACGAAGTACTATGAGATAGTGTTGATTAGTGAGTTTGGAGAGCAGTACGGGGTACTGTAAGATACTATGAATGATGAGACCAAATGATGGTACGGGGGTACCAAGAGTTGAGCCAGAGTGGTGCTATAGTGTTGTGCTTGTGTGTAGACAGGCATGTATGTTATGATGATGCAGAGTAATGAGACATGTACTGTAACGCCAAGACATGTTTTATTATATAATTATAATAAAAGGGCAAAATGGTCATTTTACCTTGGAAGGGTAAATTGGTCTTTTGGACAGAAAAGTATTTGGTTTGAAATAATATTTTGAGTTTTGGACTTAAAATGTTATAAAAACTGAATTTGGGTCGTTTTACCGAAAAAGGGTATTTTGGTCATTTGACCATGTGAAAGACCAAATATGAAAATATTGTTGGTTGTGGCAAAAATGTAAGAAATGAAAGTTTTATTGTAATAAAACTTGATTTTGTGGTCAAAGTTCAAGAAAATGAACTTTAGGACCAAAATTGTAAAATTTTGTGGTATAAATAAGAGAGAGTTGACTCTCTCATTGACTAACCAATTGTGCAGCAACGGGAGAAGAATTGGAGATGCGATTTCAGCAAGTTTTGAAGGATTGAAGCATGGAATTGGAATCATAGCATGGAATTGATGATTCCTAAGCTTGAAAGGTTAGTTTTAACCAAATTCTTGAAGTGTTCTTGATTTGGTTTTAAAGAAACTGAAATTTGTAAATTTCAGTTGTAATTATGTGTTTAAATGGATGTTATACTTCCATTAAGTCATGCTAATAAGGACTTAGTTCAAGGAAATGGAAGTAGGTTGCCATTTTTGATGAAATTGAGAATTTTGCCAAGAACCCTAAATCATGAATTGGTGTGATTAAGGTGTTTTTAATGGTTTAAAACCTGTTACTAGACAAAGGTTTTAGTCCTGGAACAATCCTTGATCATTAAGTAGAGTATTAAGGGCTTAAAATGTGAAAATGAGATTTTATAGCTTGAAAATCGGAGATTTCTGGACTGTCTGTTCAAAGATCGCGACCCGACCACAGGGTAGGTCGCGACCCGAAGGGCAAGGCCTTCGCGACCCGACCCGCATGGTCGTCGCGACCCGAAGACTGGGTCTTCGCGACCCGACCAGCATGGTCGTCGCGACCCGACTCCTGGGCAGAAGCTAATTTCTTCCCTGTTAAATTTTGGTGCATTTTCCAAGTTTGATTCTTGTGCTAGGCTTATCCGATTGACCTGAAATTTTAAACATAGGTTTAATATGTTGTAAAACTTCATGGAAAATTATCGGAATACGAATACGATCTCCCGAAAGTACTGTAGTAGAATACGTGTATTTCGGGAAGTGTATTAAATTATATAACGATGGTTATTGATTGGAAATACTTGGAAATGGTTCCCAATTGAATTGTATAGGACTCTTGTGTAGTAGAGTCAACTAAAATGATTATTAACCTATTATCATTTGGTATATAAATGAATATATAGGTATGAGACAAAATGGTTGTGGTGCACGCAAAGGCAATAAACAACCGGAATGTAAATGCAGCTAGCATCCAGGTGAGTAATCTCACTGATACCATATGTGATATATGATGATTGAGTTGTTACAGGTTGAAAATGATTGTGGGACGAAAAAGATACGTTTGAAGAGACAAGACCGGATAAGCCGTGAGTCATTGCGATGACAATAACGGAACCGTGAGTCTAGGCAATAGCGGCTAATCCGTGAGCCTCAACTAATTCTGGATTTTTATATCCAATGGGTGCGGCCTATATGGCTATGAATTTTGGATTGTATATCCAACCGGTGCGGCCTCCGGGCTATGTCTCCGATGCGGCCTTCGGGCTATGATTTGATGCGGCCTGTTGGCTATGACTCCGGTGCGGCCTTCGGGCTATGTCTCCGATGTGGCCTTCGGGCGAGGACTCCGGTGCGGCCTATGGGCTATGTCTCCGATGCGGCCTTCGGGCTATGATGTTTGGTGCAGCCTGTTTGGCTATGATTTTGTTACAGGTACACGATACAGCCTGTTTGGCTATAATATTGTTACAGGTACATGGTGCAGCCATTTGGCTATGATATCGGGTTATCAAACCCAGTTGGTGCAGCCTGCGGGCTATGACTTGTATATAAATTGTTTTGGTGCAGCTTATATAGCTATGACACAAGGTACGGCTGTTAGCCATGAAATATGATGCAGTCCGGTGTGACTAAGTAATATGGGACAGAAATAGTTGTATATGATTATACGTGCAAATAACTGACGTGGATTGATAAATGCAGGTTATTATGTCATAGTCTGTAAGACTATAACTTAGGATGTGAAATCCTAAAGAGATATTCGGTCAGCCAGTAAGGCTAGGAGTTTGGATTCGATATCCAGACAAATACATGATTGTATTTAATACGTGTTATTGTAGATTTGATTATTCACTGAGCTTTGTAGCTCATACCGTTTGTTACTGTCCCTGCAGGTTAACATGATACTGATAGGGGACAAGATAGAGTCCGTGACTCGTGAAGTAGGACTCGTAGATGCTGTCAGTAGCAGCCCGGCTTTAAAGGAGTTATGGTATTTTATACTCTCCTTGATACACTTGTACCCGTATTTATTAAAATATACCCCTTGTTATGGTTTTATGTATTGAAACCAGTGTTTTAAATGAAAAATTTTTCAGGGGTGTTTTTGTTTTAAAAGCCGGGTGTTACAAGTTGGTATCAGAGCCGAGGTTTAAGTGAACTAGGTGTCTATAGAGTAGATTCCTGGACTTAAACCCTGAAACAGTAGATATTATGAACTGTTAGGTGTATATAGTTGTTATTATACATATATAACCTAACTATTGCTGACTTCTAACGTATAAGAAGTATGAGCAGCGGATATTACTGGGAGAAATTTAGTGCGTGTAACTTTAAGAGGCGGATCAGCCTTTTCTCAAGACTCCATCGAACGAGGGGCAACGAGACAAGTAGCGGAAAAATCCACATGACAAGCAATGTTAGCTGATGTGGTCAGATAAAGGAATCGGTTGCTCACCTTGGCTGATATTCAAGGTGAAAGAAAAGTAGCTGGGACTACAAGAAAAAGCAGAAAACGATTAGTGGATGCTTCGGGAGAAGTTACCACAGACTGGGTCCAACCTTATAGGGAAAGGACCAAAACAGAGCCACTATGTATAGTGATCAGTGCAGGAAAGGCACTAAGGAAAATTGTAGAGTTGAGACTCTACCGTGACATGCTGAAATTGCAGATGATAGGAGCAGATTGCTCGAGCTTGTTGTATGGGACGGAAGTGATTCCAGTGTGGAACTATAGATCACTTCTTATTGAAATACTCACGTGCTGAATGTAGAGTGACGGGTGATGAACCCAGGAAAGAAAGAAGGAACGAATGGTTAAAAAGGACCCATGGTACCATGAGCATCCCAGTAGATTGTGGAAGAAGCTCGTGAGGAGACTGATATAGTCGCAAATGTCATTGTTCTGAATATAACTCGTGTATGTTATATTTGATCCATGAAGTTATGCTTTGGATCGATGACTGATGTCTTGTTTGAATTTTTCATCAACGATTTTGGATGAAATATTTGAAATAGCTATTGTAGATAGCAAGTATGTTCAAAGATATTGAACACCTGGAATGTAGTCTGCCTAAGATTTACGGGACCATTTTTCCCTATGAATCTGAAGCCGATGACTACCAGTAAATCTGAAGCAATTGTGCTTATGAATTTGTTAGCAATGAATTATGCTAACATGAATTGTAGAAATATGAACATGATGGTTCAGAAAGCAGAAATGAGCGGATGAAAATCCATGGTAAATGACCGTTGTTGAGAATACCGGTTAGCTTCTTTGCTTAAACTCGGAAAAGAGTTAGTAAAGGAATGATGTTGTAGTTGGCATACGTGGTATGGGCCAAGCTAAATAAAGTGGTGAAAGTAGTGTACTACTTTAAATAATTTTCGGATGATTCTTTTGAAAAGAACTTCCAAGATTTCTGCCAGATTGGCAAGAAAAGCTTATGATTAAGCTGGTATTGGGAGCCGTTCCTGTTATCTAGGCTCTGTGTTGATTGGCCTCTGCAGAGATGGCAGAGTGGTAAAACAATTGGAAGAAATTGTTTTTAAATTGGGATCTCATATGACTGTAGGTGTCATCAGAGGAAGCCCTATCTTGTTTGAAAAGAAGAAAGATAAGTTAATGTGTATGTACATTGACTACTGAGAATATGATATTCTTGAAACCTGATTGAATATGAGGTACATTGTACCAGATACTGGAGTTACTTCACTGAGTTCAGTGATATGTAAGATTCTCCAAGTATGAAAATTTGGTTAAAAGAAGTTTCAACTCCTTGGGCATGATAATACTGCCAAAGATGATGAAATAAATCCAGTGGGATAGATGATGTGGTAAAACTGGAACCGCCTGAGGAATCCGACTGACATTGTAGTTCCTTAGATTTGGCGGGTTATTATAGGAGAGTTGTAGAAAACTGCTCCTTGATTGCTGGTTAGCTGACTGGAGTTGACCAAGAAAAAGTGTAAAATCTGAGTGGTAGAAAGACCACAGATATGTTGTAAAGGTTTGGAATAAACCTTGTGTGAACCTCTAACATTAGCAATGATGCTAAGTAGAGAAGATAGATTGGATCATTGAAATGTATCCAACGTTGACTGTGGATGCATGACATTGCGGTAGCAATTATGAACGTGGCATTTAAGCTTTGGAAACACTACTTGTATGGTGTAGAGCTTATTGCGATAAGATCATAAAAGTTGAAATACTTAATTGATCAAAAGAAGCTGAAGACGAGATAGCAAAGATAGAGTTACTTAGAGATTTCGGGTATGAAATCTTGTACCATCTCAGAAAGGCGTATGTGATTATAGATGCCTTGGATTGGAAAGAGTAACCTTTGAGGGTTACATCCACATGCGTGAATGTGGCAAATTGATTACCTGAGTTGATTCGGGTAGCACAGAAAGAAGTGTGCAAGTCTGAAATTGTGAAAAGTAAATGAATGATTAGCTATTGAAAGAAGCTAGTTAGAAATTCACAGAGTTTGAAAAACCTTGGTGATTGTGTATGTGAGTTCCAAAGCCAAATGAAACATCAAAATCATCTTGAAAAGATGTATTTTGTATCAGATATGCAGCATACCCGGGGAAATACCAAACTGTATAGGTCGATAAAACCTATGTGTTGGTGGCCGGGGCTGAAGAAAGACATTGAAAGACATGTGAAAAGTGTTTGACTTGTGTGTAACTACAGTCAAATCATTAGAAGTATGTGGACTGTCGGTCCCAAAAATGAAATGGGACGAAAATTATCATAGACTTTGTAGTAAAGTCTTTGCAAATACCGTATGGGTATGACACCATATGGGTGAATTACAGGTTGATTGATGAAATCAGTATAGATTTATACTGACTAAGAAGAAATTAAGAGTGGAAAAGTAGTGAAAAACTACAAAGATAAAGAAAATTGTTGACGTGCACTACAGGTGACGGCTGTATCGGATCGAGATACTAGAATTATTTGCTGAATTTAGCATTAATTCTTAGAGTTTTTAGCTCAAAAGTACTAGTAAGTACTGTGTGCGAATCCCAGATGGATTGATGAGGTGAGATAATGATGCAGACCTTAGGAGTTATGCCTGAAATCGGCATAACAGATCCTAGTGGAAAACTAGACGACCGTCTATCCTTGGTAGAAGTTGTAGATTAGTATAGGTATTATACTAGTGTTTTATTGACTCGTAGGAAGTATTTTATAGACTACCGTGTTGCACGCTGATTTGCTAGACAGAAGTTGGGGTGAAGCCGTTGACTAAACCTGAAATTGTATCTCAAACAGAAGAAAAGATTTGGCAAGGTCGAAAAAGCTTGGAAATAGACCAAGATCGACAAGAGTAGTATGTGGATTGTCGAGTAAAACCATTGAAACCCCAAGTAAGGGAAGATAGTGGAACTCAAAGTGACCTTCCGGAAAGACTAGTAATTGATGTGGGACAAAAAGGAAAGTTGAGTCCTTGTTGATTGGACCTTTCTGTATATCCCAAACGCAAGAAATTGCGATGTGTTGATTGAATATCCTTGATGAACTTCAAGATGATTGTAAAGTTTTCTATGGGTCTCAGGGTTCTGAGAACATAGATTGATAGATGTTAACGAATCCCTCATGTGAAATGAGGAAGATAAGTGATTATAGTGCCCGGGACAACCGGATGAGTGATATGCGAGTGGTGATATAACCACGAGATAAGGAGACTGGTATGGTTAAAGAGCTGTAGCAAAACCATGAAGGTTTCCATATGATATGAGAAACCGGAATTGTAACGAGAAAGAAATACCCTCGCGTGATAATATGATTTCGGGGACGAAATCTTTGAAGGAGGGGAGAATTTGTAACGCCAAGACATGTTTTATTATATAATTATAATAAAAGGGCAAAATGGTCATTTTACCTTGGAAGGGTAAATTGGTCTTTTGGACAGAAAAGTATTTGGTTTGAAATAATATTTTGAGTTTTGGACTTAAAATGTTATAAAAACTGAATTTGGGTCGTTTTACCGAAAAAGGGTATTTTGGTCATTTGACCATGTGAAAGACCAAATATGAAAATATTGTTGGTTGTGGCAAAAATGTAAGAAATGAAAGTTTTATTGTAATAAAACTTGATTTTGTGGTCAAAGTTCAAGAAAATGAACTTTAGGACCAAAATTGTAAAATTTTGTGGTATAAATAAGAGAGAGTTGACTCTCTCATTGACTAACCAATTGTGCAGCAACGGGAGAAGAATTGGAGATGCGATTTCAGCAAGTTTTGAAGGATTGAAGCATGGAATTGGAATCATAGCATGGAATTGATGATTCCTAAGCTTGAAAGGTTAGTTTTAACCAAATTCTTGAAGTGTTCTTGATTTGGTTTTAAAGAAACTGAAATTTGTAAATTTCAGTTGTAATTATGTGTTTAAATGGATGTTATACTTCCATTAAGTCATGCTAATAAGGACTTAGTTCAAGGAAATGGAAGTAGGTTGCCATTTTTGATGAAATTGAGAATTTTGCCAAGAACCCTAAATCATGAATTGGTGTGATTAAGGTGTTTTTAATGGTTTAAAACCTGTTACTAGACAAAGGTTTTAGTCCTGGAACAATCCTTGATCATTAAGTAGAGTATTAAGGGCTTAAAATGTGAAAATGAGATTTTATAGCTTGAAAATCGGAGATTTCTGGACTGTCTGTTCAAAGATCGCGACCCGACCACAGGGTAGGTCGCGACCCGAAGGGCAAGGCCTTCGCGACCCGACCCGCATGGTCGTCGCGACCCGAAGACTGGGTCTTCGCGACCCGACCAGCATGGTCGTCGCGACCCGACTCCTGGGCAGAAGCTAATTTCTTCCCTGTTAAATTTTGGTGCATTTTCCAAGTTTGATTCTTGTGCTAGGCTTATCCGATTGACCTGAAATTTTAAACATAGGTTTAATATGTTGTAAAACTTCATGGAAAATTATCGGAATACGAATACGATCTCCCGAAAGTACTGTAGTAGAATACGTGTATTTCGGGAAGTGTATTAAATTATATAACGATGGTTATTGATTGGAAATACTTGGAAATGGTTCCCAATTGAATTGTATAGGACTCTTGTGTAGTAGAGTCAACTAAAATGATTATTAACCTATTATCATTTGGTATATAAATGAATATATAGGTATGAGACAAAATGGTTGTGGTGCACGCAAAGGCAATAAACAACCGGAATGTAAATGCAGCTAGCATCCAGGTGAGTAATCTCACTGATACCATATGTGATATATGATGATTGAGTTGTTACAGGTTGAAAATGATTGTGGGACGAAAAAGATACGTTTGAAGAGACAAGACCGGATAAGCCGTGAGTCATTGCGATGACAATAACGGAACCGTGAGTCTAGGCAATAGCGGCTAATCCGTGAGCCTCAACTAATTCTGGATTTTTATATCCAATGGGTGCGGCCTATATGGCTATGAATTTTGGATTGTATATCCAACCGGTGCGGCCTCCGGGCTATGTCTCCGATGCGGCCTTCGGGCTATGATTTGATGCGGCCTGTTGGCTATGACTCCGGTGCGGCCTTCGGGCTATGTCTCCGATGTGGCCTTCGGGCGAGGACTCCGGTGCGGCCTATGGGCTATGTCTCCGATGCGGCCTTCGGGCTATGATGTTTGGTGCAGCCTGTTTGGCTATGATTTTGTTACAGGTACACGATACAGCCTGTTTGGCTATAATATTGTTACAGGTACATGGTGCAGCCATTTGGCTATGATATCGGGTTATCAAACCCAGTTGGTGCAGCCTGCGGGCTATGACTTGTATATAAATTGTTTTGGTGCAGCTTATATAGCTATGACACAAGGTACGGCTGTTAGCCATGAAATATGATGCAGTCCGGTGTGACTAAGTAATATGGGACAGAAATAGTTGTATATGATTATACGTGCAAATAACTGACGTGGATTGATAAATGCAGGTTATTATGTCATAGTCTGTAAGACTATAACTTAGGATGTGAAATCCTAAAGAGATATTCGGTCAGCCAGTAAGGCTAGGAGTTTGGATTCGATATCCAGACAAATACATGATTGTATTTAATACGTGTTATTGTAGATTTGATTATTCACTGAGCTTTGTAGCTCATACCGTTTGTTACTGTCCCTGCAGGTTAACATGATACTGATAGGGGACAAGATAGAGTCCGTGACTCGTGAAGTAGGACTCGTAGATGCTGTCAGTAGCAGCCCGGCTTTAAAGGAGTTATGGTATTTTATACTCTCCTTGATACACTTGTACCCGTATTTATTAAAATATACCCCTTGTTATGGTTTTATGTATTGAAACCAGTGTTTTAAATGAAAAATTTTTCAGGGGTGTTTTTGTTTTAAAAGCCGGGTGTTACATGTACTATCCTTGTGTATGGATAGATATGAATGTAGCAGTAAGCTTGTGTGGCTTGAAACCTACGGGTTTAGAAGAGGACGAATCAGAGGCTGAGTAACAGTAAAGAGGTATTGTGAGATAATACAATGAGTAATACTATTGAGAAATGTTATTGTGAGTATGTGTGTTTATCAAATAATCGTGTTGAGAATGTGTGAGATATCTTTCATGTTGAATGAGACAGAATTCTATAAATGCATGATGAAAAGATATGAGTTGAAAAGAGGAGAAAAGTAATTGTAATTGTGATTGATAGGATTCGTTCCTTAGCAATCAAATCGATTACTGCCAATGAGAGAAATTTGTGAATGTCGAGATAACAAAACTACTTATTCGTATGAGACGATGGATAGTAGATTTTGTTATAATAATGTTGAGTTATTTTCTTGAGATTAATGAGTTAGTCGAGTGATGAGATATGATCTCACCGTAGAGATTGCGGTGTTGAACATTATTAATTCTTTGCGAGTTGTGTGTAGAGATTACGGTGAGCCGTATGTATGTACGATTTATTTTGTGTCATTATAATGAATTAGAAATTCAGATGAGAATGACGGAAAAATGGCAAGGGGAGAATTCTTACTAATGATGTGTCGGGAGAAATATATGCAATTGTGTTGAAAATTTATCTGATAATAAATTATCGAGTTTGATATAGATCTAATGATTATCGATTGAGTGAGAGCGTGATGTGGATTGTCCACATAAGAGATTATATAATAAGCGAGTACATTGTGAGAAACAACATGAGGTATGCTGTTGAACTGAGATAAAAAGGAGTTAATTGGTGGAAGATTGTTAGTTGTATATTGGGTGAAAACCTAATATGTGTGATGAGGAGGGAGCAGAGATGAATGTGTTTTTCAGAGAAGTTGAAGTCGGTTGTGGTGATGAGACAACTGAAACGGATTTTGTGTGATTAAAGTGTCGAGAGTTAAATAACAAATTCAGAGGAGGCGTCAGTGAAACTTGAGATAGTTTCTAATATTTTATTATTTCTGGATTTTTATCCTAGTATTATGAGCTATGTTGATGAGAAATCAATTATTCACATGTTGCAATATGAGAAGTAAATTAAGAGAGAATGTGAGCTTGGAATCGGTGAGACCGTTTTCTTTATTGAGTTAGAGTAAACCAATTTAAGGAGATTGGAAATGGAAGTTGAATCTCAAATAGTTATTGAGATTAATGTTATAGAAAGAGTGGATGGTACGCTGAGAATATTGCTCGATGTGAACCATAGATATAGGTGTGTGTAAGTGATGATAGTGATTGGAGTATCACTTAAAGAGGGAGGTGAGATACCTTCATATCGGCAAAGCTATAACAAGGGAGTGCCCTGAAAGAGTGAGTGGTTGTCCATGTGAAATGGTAACAACCAATGTGGTTATAGAGATCATAATATGAGAATAATGGCGGGCGTAAAGATTTTGCGGAAAGAGAAGTCGAATGAGAAAGTTTCTAAATGTAATGTGAATCGAGGGAGCTTGAGTTCTATAGCTATATTATGAGTAAATAAGATGCGAGAGTATGTACATGTTATATGAGTTGACGAGAGGATAATATCATTATCATACGTAATGATTGATTGCGGTGGTGATATGATTGTATAAGCCATGCCTAGTCTAAGAGATTCCGAGGACGGAATCTTTTGAAGGGGGTAAGAACTTGTAATACCGTAATTTTAATTTATGGTAGAGTTATTTTAATTTTTGATATAAACGAGATTAGATGAGTTAAAACACGAGTTAAGATGTTTAGAAACCCATATATGAGAAGTTGGATGTTAAAAAGAGTAAAAGAAACAACTTGGGTTCTTGAAAGGTCAAACCGGGTCGAGCTTTAAAACCCGGGTCGGGTTAGAGAAACCGGACCGTGCTACGCCTTAGGACTGAAAACGTGAATTTTTCGTAGATGGACCCGGGTCGGGTTCTGTAACCCGGGTCGGGTTACGCCTGCAGAGTCATTTAAATGGGCAGCAAAACCCATTTCGAAGAAAACAACCCCTTTTGCGATTTTGAGAGCATCTATGGCGATTTTTGGTCAAATTACACCTGGAGGTTCATGGGGATGCATATAGAAGCGTGGATCTAACCCCGTAAACGTGTTCTTGCTTCCTAATTCGTCGAGGTGAGTGATTTCTTCGGTTTGGGGTTTTTGAAACCCTAACTTTGATTTTGTGATTTCGTTATATATTGTTATATATGTTGATAGTAGATTGTTAGTGGATGCCTTTAGAGTTATTGGTGAGAGTATTGTCGAGTTTCTACGGTTGAATGAGTAGAACCGCGAAATTTGGGGGTTTCGGTAAACATTGAGTTGATATTTGCCGTTTACACTCCTTTTTCCTCTTTTGATTGATATATCTTTGAGATAGATGATATTGAGATGATTGTGGATGTTGAAGAATTGATTTAGACTATGGTGATATAACCAAGTCTAGCGAACAGAAGCTTGGTACGCGCAAATTGGGAGTTCCACGTACCAAGCCGATATTAGGTGAGTAGTTATAATTCATTATGTATAGTTTGACTATATCTAAATTGAATTATGGTACATGTTAATTGGTTGAGATAACTAAGCTGTATGAGTTAAACAAGGTTTAGAATTCACTGTTATATACGAGTACTTGGTTTGAATGAATATACTGAATGACTGAGACAATCATAGAGATTGAGTTAATACATATGTTGTACATATATCTGTGTGTTGTATTGATATTGCGGTAGCTTAGAATTAAAGTGATTATGTTAATTGTGGAGAACAAGAGACGAGTTATAGGCTATACTTGAGCATAAGATCAGAGTATATGCTAGAGTGAGTGACTTAAAGAGTCTTTGAGTTTGATTGCTACAACCATGATAACTGTTATTATTGAGCATAATTAATAGTGAAATGAGTTCATACGAGTATGTAGGATTGAGTTTATGAGTAGTATCAGTTGAGATACTTATTTATTGAGTTGATATTACTACTAATTAGCTGGTGTTTGTAAAGCTAATATGTTTGCAGGTTTCAGAGTTTAGAGAGAGTGACTATTGCTAATGAGACTAGCAAGAAGAAGAATGAGAAGAGAGTTTACTAAAAGAGATTGTGGAGTATGATTGAGATTTCTCACTAAGCTTTATAAGCTTACACTTGAATGTTGTGTTGTTTTGCAGGTATTTGTAGCTGTGATAGGGGAAGGCATGTGATAAGGAAAGACGGACAAGTTTAGAGCCTGTCCTTAGCTGAAGTAGATTTAATTGTAACACTTGGTCATTTATTTTGTAAGGACCTTTTTGTGTAATTATTGTAATGATAACAGCTTGATCCTTGGTTTGAGTGCAAATATACCCAATTAAATGTGTAATTGTTTGAAAATATTTGGGTGTATTTTGTATGAGAAACCGGGTGTTACAATATAACATTTTCCGACATCAAATTTTTGTGTTTTTGATGTTTATTAACACATCTACTAATATACTTCACGTTACAAAAAAAACCAGCTAACTCGGAGTTCGTATGAACAAACTATGAGCGTTCAAACTCAGACAATCCTTAACCCTAAACCTATGAATCACAAAGAACCCTAACCCTAAATCCATGAGCATTTTGTAGGTGGCTAAGAGGATTACGCATGTGGCTAGAAGCATTTTGCTGGTGAAGCTTAAAAAAATGAGGCTTTCGATTTTTTTTATAATGGTCCCATGAGCATTTCGTAGGTGGCACTAGCCACCTATTTGGAGAAAAAGACTTATAGAAATAGACTACTTTAGTCTTTTTTTTTCTATTAAAGAGAAATTTGTTATAAACGAAACAAACTTTAGGTCTTTTGATCGACTCTCAGACATAACTTTTAAAAAGTTAATAACATATGTAAAAATTTCTAGTCGAAATCTTCTAAACTAATGTCTAAGGGCACTAGTGGTTAATTTTTTTTTATTTTTTAGTTTTGCTATATCAAATTTTCATAAATTTTTACTAATCAGAAATCTTTTGTTATAAACGTACTTCAATGGTTATCTTTTAAAAAACATTTTTTTTTTCTAAAACTTAACTAATTTATATTTAATTTTCTCATATGGTATATAAACTACCCTCATATGTTTTTTTTAAAATTTTTAAGTCTACATCAAATTTTGGAAAAAAAAAAACAATATTAGTTGATGTTAATACCTTGATAAATAAAAAATGATAAAATAATATATTATGTGAATCTTTTTTAATCTTTGGTATATTTATTACTTCGAACTTTTTAACAAAATCTTTTTTATAATATAAATTCCTATAAACTATATTTATATTTATAGTGTATATTTAAGTAAATAGATTAACTAATTAAAAAGAATATTTAGTATCTAAGTATAATAATATGTAAAATAAATTGTTATGAAGTGCACGGGTTAAAATAGACAAACATATAAGATGATTAAAAGCTTAGAAAATAACAAATGGTTGAATATCATATTGAAAAAGCTCAAGATTTCAATGGTAAAAACTTTTCAAAAAAAATTTCAAATAGTAAAAAGCTTTTGAACAATATACCACTATAGATGCTCTAAGGCCTATCCTGTGTCGTGTAATGTCGGGTGAAATGCTCAATATTTTCTTTTTCTTTGTTGGGTTAGAGGTTTAAAACTCAAAATTTAACTCCGATTTAGATTTAACAAGACAATTATTTTGCCAAATTTGGATAAAAATGATGCCAACGTTATTCTATTACAAAATGTAGAAAAACAAAGCAAAACAGATGAAAAAGGTGTGTCATGTGTGTGGGTTATGGCCAATATCCTGTGGTGGTGTGGGTTGCCTATTGTGCGTGGTGGGCCAAGACCGGGGTGCACGAAGGGGCGAGTTTAACCCCATCAGTCTACGTTTCTTGCAATTTCTAATACTTCGTTAAGACTATGTTTGACATGCTATGTCTAGCTTATTCTTATGCTTTTTAGATTCTTATGTTTGGTAAGCCAAAAAGTAGCTTATGAGCTACATTATAAGTTAGCTTTTAAAAGAACTACTGAGAGTAGTGTTTCAACAAGGATATTGAATGTTTTTGAAATTCTTTTAGTTATACCCTTATGGTTTATTTTTTATCACTAACACATATACTTGACATGAGGTTATTTTTTCCTTTTCTTATTGACACGTCAAACGTCACGTAAGAATATCTAGATACCATGTTGATTTATTATCTAAAGAATATATCATCAAAATTTGGTGTGTATATTTCATTAATACCATTAATTAATGTCTATTCATAAGTTCATGCTTATTCATAAGCAAGAGCATTATAATATACTTTTTGTAGCCTTCATTGTAATACATGTAAGAGTAAATGGCAAAACAATACGGAAATGTAATCAACATGCAAAGTAAATATCAACGAAAGCTCTATTGATTGGTCGGAGAATGATTACAAGGGAAGGCTCAACTCTAATATGAATTACATGAATACACAAAAGTTAGTAAATAAACTCTGATAAAGACCTATATATACATGTATAAGGGAGTCAGTGTAAATCTACAACCAATCACAAAAATACAACTGGAAGTACCCACATGATGTAAATAGCTTCTCACAGTACCCTCATATGTTTTTTTTTTTTTTTTTTTCAATTTTTAAGTCTACATCAAATTTTGGAAAAAAAAAAAACAATATTAGTTGATGTTAATACCTTGATAAATAAAAAATGATAAAATAATATATTATGTGAATCTTTGGTATATTTATTACTTCAAAATTTTTAACAATATTTTTTTTATAATATAAATTTCTGTAAAATATATTTATATTTATTTTATATATTTAATTAAATAGATTAATTAATTAAAAAGAATATTTAGTATCTAAGTATAATAATGTGTAAAATAAATTGTTATGAAGTGCAATTGTTTTAATGATGATAGTGCTCTTCACTGTGCTTCGATTTCTGTTCAGCTCACTTGTTCTTTCAGTCAAGGAGTTCTTTAACTTTTGAAGAGCCAGATGAAGATCTCCAGTCTTTTAATGCCGCCTTCAATTTTTCTGAAATTTTCCTGTCTGCTATACCTCTTGCAATATCAAGTCCCACACATTTCTCACCACCGAATTAAGAGTCATCTAGTAACCACGAATTGTAGAACCGAAACGGCGGTGGACCGTAATCTTCAGAATTACTAATGAATACCAATGGATAGTGATCAGAATACTCCCTCTAAAGAGCCGCAACCGAAGCAGATGACCATTGATTAAAAAAATTCGCACAGGCCAAGACTCGATCTATTTTACTTGGACTTGTGCCATCATCACCGATTCTTGTGAACCGTCTTCCCCCACGTTGTACTCGACTATCATCACACATGTGTTTTTCCTAGATTGCTTTAAATTGGGCATGGAACTTCTACCTTAATTTTCTGATCCACTCCACATTCCTGGAATTACCCGACCATGATTATTTATTGATAATTTGATAGGGTTATTGTCATAAAAGCCCTTAAGTTTGTAAGAAATGTTCGGGTTTACCCTTTTATGTATTTTTTGTTCATAAAAGCCCTTGAATTTATGTAAGTTTCATTAAAACCCTTAAGTTTGGCCGGAATGTTCGGTTTTACCCTTAAGTTTGATAGGTTCTATAACAGGACACAAGGGTAAAACCGAACATTCCTGCCAAACTTAAGGGTTTTAATGAAACATACATAAATATAAGGACTTTTATGAACAAAAAATACATAAAAGGGTAAACCCGAATATTTCTTACAAACTTAAGGGCTTTTATGACATAAACCCAATTTGATATGATGTTCATGGATGACTTGTGATTCCCCTTTCCCTCTTAATTGCTTCTAACAAGTTGGAAGCCACAACATTTCCCGATTTACAACGTTTTTTCACTTCCAAATTTAAAGCGTCTATCGACATACCTTGCTCCATAGATTCCGATCTTTCATCTATTTTCGAACCAACACTGTCGCCCAAATTTTCTACAATTTCCTTTGCCAGCTGCATCGATTGATCTTCGAAGTTCTCGTGAGCGTTATTTTCTCCCGCTTCCAAATTAACCATCGCGTTTGGGCCACCAACAGTTTTAACGCTTTCTACAGCTACCGTCCTTTTTCTATGTGTCTAGGTGGGGGGAAGAATTGCTATTTAGTATTTCCCATTGAAAATGACGAAGTGCCCATCGGAGGATTATTTACGTCGAAATTTATTTTAGTATTGAAATCTATTCCATAATGAAGTGGTAAAATGGGCTATATTAAAATCGGGTTCATTGTAGTCCACATCTTTAAGGGCCGGGTATGAATTCGGATGAGTTTACCCGAATTTCACCTCCTTCTAGAATGTATTCGTCATTGACATTGTCTCCCAACTCCGCTTGGTTTGTGACTTTTTGCAAAGAAAGAAAAGAAAGAGATACGAAAAGAAGAGAAAATAAAACTATTTTCGTGTTTCCGAATTAAAAGAAAAATCAAAAGAAAATAAATATTTTATGTGTTTTTGAGGAAAAAGGAAAAGAATGAAAATTTATATTTAGCCCTTATACTCCATTTCTGTCTCCTTTAAAATCAAAGGAAAGCTAGGATACAAATCTTATGTAATTATTTGATTCTGATGAATTTTTTTTTATCTTTCCACACCACTTCCATGATCCATTTCCTCATCAATATTTGCACGCTGGTTTGCCAGGATACAAATCTGTTGCATTGATACATCACTGTCATCCCATACCGAATTACTAGGGATTAATAATTTTCCATATTTCTCAGCAACCAGATTGATTTAGTTTGTGTTGGACAAAAGTCAAATACGTTAATAGTTTGAAGACTCTTATATAAGTAAACAATGAAATCAAGGAAAAATTATCTCCAATTAAACCTATTTTAAAAGAAACACTCTTACTTGACTCTAAAGTTGCTTTTATAAATATGAACGATAATTGATGAGTTGTTCAAAGTAGCTACGCGACAGATTTTTATAGGTAAGACCAATTGTTTTTTATATTTATTTTGAAATAAAGGTTAGCGTGTGGTCCCCGATATGTGAACATCCTAAGAACATGTATTATATACCCTTACCTAATAAAATTATTGAGCCCTATAATTAAAATAAATTAGTTTTGAATTGAATAGAATATAATAGATTTGACTATTCAAAATGAATAAAAAAAGAAACTTTTATGAACTGCAGTTGTCTTTTATGTGGGAGAAAGAGAGATAAATAAGACTACAGGTTGATTCTTTCCGTTTTATTTCTACTATCAAGCTTTTCCTTGAAACTCTCAACCTTGTTTCCGGTTTTATTTTTTACCATCAAAATGACACATCTCCTAACTAAGTTTGAACACCTGAAGATACAATTAGAAGCTATAAAGTTAGCAACCAACAACTTTGCTGATGAAAATTGCATCGGTAGAGGAGGCTTTGGAAAAGTATACAAAGGAGAGCTTGTTCATTCCAAAAGGAAAATAGTTGCCGCTTTAAAGCGATTAGATCCAACATTTGGGCAAGGAAACCCCGAGTTTTGGAGGGAGATCATTATGCTTTCGCTTTACAAGCATGAAAATATTGTTTCCCTGCTAGGATTTTGTGACGAGAGTAACGAGAAGATCCTTGTGTACGAGTACGCATCTAGGAGAAGTCTTGACTCGTATCTCAATAACGATGATCTAACTTGGATTCGACGACTTAAAATTTGCATCGGGGCAGCTCGTGGACTAGCATACCTTCATAATCCTGGTGGGACCCAACAAAGAGTGTTACATCGTGATATTAAGAGCTCCAACATTCTAATAGATGAGAGCTGGAACGCAAAGATCTCAGATCTTGGTCTGTCCAAATTTGGTCCTGCCAATCAACAATACACATTTCTTGTCTCCAACACCGTAGGCACTCTTGGTTATATTGATCCCGTATATGTCGAAACAGGGATATTAACAAAAGAATCAGACGTGTATTCTTTTGGGGTAGTGTTGTTTGAAGTGTTGTGTGGGAGGTTGTGTATTAGTAACAAGAATGGTATCCATCAATCATTAACAGGGTTGGTGCGACAATACTACCCAAAAAACAAAATAAGTGAAATTATTTATGGTAATATAAAAGATGGAATGAATCCTAAATCACTGGATACATTTATCACAATAGCTTATCGGTGTTTGAAGAGAGACTTGGAAGAACGCCCATTGATGTACGACGTCGTGAGGTTACTTGAAAGTGCGCTCGAATATCAAGTAAGTTATGTGTTTCCTTTATACTTATTGTTATTGTAATATGATACATATTTTTCATTCTGAACTAAAGTGGCTTGAAGTTGAATTTAGTTTTGGGTATTAAAATGAATTTGTCTTTGTATTTGGGCAAGTAAACATTCTTTGATATTCATATTTTAAAATGTAAATTTTACAGATTTTGATTTATCAAAATCAAGGGTTAAGGTCACGTATCATCTATCATGGCCACCAACTATCTCCATTTTCATGCTAGTGTCCTCATTTATTACTTGTACTCAATAATTCAATAATAATTTATTCACTAACATTATTTCTGTTGAAATATGTACTTCTGATGGGACCTTTAAAAAACCATTACATATTCATTACAAACTCGTTTTACATTTATTTTGCTAAGGATATTCAATGATTTAAATTGGGGGATACATAAAACTGATATCGTTGAATGACTATGAATTGGTAATGCTATACAGCTAGCTAGGTAAATACGTGAAATTGGTTTTCAATATTGTTTCTAGATGTTAAGAGCTTTATTTATTTTTGTGACATTTGAAAATTAGCACGGTGCTGGTTCAAGATTGATCATCACTAAGCAGCCACATAGCCATCCAAATAGTGTTGGTAGTGATACATGGTTTAAACTAAAACGGGCAAATTTAAAGGTGTGTATATTCATGAGCTCTCGTATCTCTTTCTCTCTCTCTCTCTAACTCTCTCTCTCTCTCTCTCTCTCTCTATATATATATATATATATATATATATATATATATATATATATATATATATATATATATATATATATATATATATATATATATATATATATATGAGACCATGCAAATTTTGTAAGACATGTAGACGCAATTCTAGTCACTCATTTTGAAGATCAGAAAAATAAAAAATAAATAAAATATGCTAAAATAACGAGAATTAAAATAATTTGTACTAATTTTCGTTATTTATTCTATCTAAAAAAATAAAAATCAAAAAAATCAAAAAATCAAAAAAAAATAATTAGTGGAATGTTGTTGGATGTTGAATATTCTAATATAATATTACACAGAATAGTGTAATATTATACTAGAATGTGAAAAAAAGCTAACTTTTTTTATGTTTTTATTTTTTTTAATAAAAAATGACGAAAATAATAAAAAAATTATTTATTTTCAATTTTTTTAATTTATTTTGTATTTTTAATTTTTTTTGTTTTACACCCAAAATGAATGGCTAGGAATACGTCTCCCAGTCTCATGAAATATAATGGTCTCATATGAACTTAACCATATATATATATATATATATATATATATATATATATATATATATATATATATATATATATATATATATATATATATATATATATATATATATATATATATATATATATATATATATATATATATATTAGACACATTGCAAAAAAGTGGACAAATAGAATACTTTTGACCAAGTAAAAGCATACAAATGGTATAATTGTTGGTTATTTTTAACATTTTCTTCTAAAGTTTAATAGGTATTATGAATGATATTCACTTAAAAATACTAAAATGAGATGATTTAGAAAAAAATCCGTTACCTAGAAATGAACACATGTTAAAATTAATACTAGAATATATAATGTTTGAAAATGTTAAAATTATTTTTATGACATATATATATATATATATATATATATATATATATATATATATATATATATATATATATATATATATATATATATATATATATATATATATATATATATATATATATATATATATATATATATATATATATATATATATATATATATATATATATATATATATATATATATATATATATATATATATATATATATATATATATATATATATATATATATATATATATATATATATATATATATATATATATATATATATATATATATATATATATATATATATATATATATATAGGAGGCATGTTCGTGCCATTTGGCACTATTTTAAGCCCATTCATCCACGTGTTAGTCTTATATGCATTCTCAATTAGGAGATAATTATACGATTTCTTTGAAAATTTCAAAGCTAATCCTTTAAAAAAAAAAAGTGAAGTTGTATCACCCTTTGATTCACGATTTTCCACTGCTTCTTAAATTTTTTTTTTAAAATACAATGTATTGGTTTGTTAACCATTCAATATTAAAACGGTTTGTTTTTTTATTAAAAACAAAAACAAACAAAAAGTTTGGTCAAATTAGCTAAAATCATTCATCTTTGGGTCGAAGCGTTCAATCCTCACTGATTTTTCAGTTCTTTTTACCGTGTGAAGCTAATTGTTTAATAGTACGAATTTTGTTCAAATGTACAAACTGAACATGTAACTCGGATAATATGGAATTTTAATCTAAATGATTTTAGCTAATTTGAATTCTTAACAAACTGGTTATACGAATATCGGGTTTTTGAATTGGATAAACCATTATTTAAGCAATTCTCAATTAGGAGATAATTATACGATTTCTTTGAAAATTTCAATAAATCAACGTCGTTTTCAAAATTCAGCAAGCTAATCCTATAAAAAAAAGGTAAGTTATATCACCCTTTGATTCACGATTTCCCACTGCTTCAATTGCTTTAAATTTTACAATTATATTATAGTTGCTTACAGGAATCCATTTTGAGTTTTTTTGCAATAGGAAATTATTTTGAAACATTTCATATCATAGTTGTTTACAGGAATATATCTTTTTTAAGTGAAGTACGATGCTATTATATATATAAAATTGAAAGTACATTGTTATTTGTTGCATATTGTATTTCAAACTATTTCAATTTTAATCCTCAACCGTGTAACACACAGGATTTAAACTGGTATATATATATATATATATATATATATATATATATATATATATATATATATATATATATATATATATATATATATATATATATATATAGGGTCGAGATCATTAGAGAACCTAAAAAAACCTAGGAACTTTTTTTCTACACAATATTTTTAAAAAAAAATTGCATCCAATTTTTTATTTAAAGCGTCTAAGAGATTTCTAAACCCTAAACCCTAAACACTAAACCTAAACCCTAAACCCTAAACCCATATGAAAAAAAATAAAAAAAATGATTTTTTGCATCCACTTTTTTTATTTATAGTGTCTAAGTGATTTCTAAACCCTAAACCTAAACCCTAAACCCTAAAACTAAACCCTAAACCCTAAACCCTATACCTAGACCCTCAACCTAAACCCTAAACCCTAAACCCATATGAAAAAAAAATTAAAAAAATGATTTTTTTTGAAATTTGTTTTTGATATCTTCTAGATGCATCATAACAAAAATTTTGGTATATTTTTTTTTGAAAAATATTGTGTAGAAAAAAAGTTCATAAAATGGGTTCTTAGGTTCGTAGGCGTTTTTAGGTTCTCAATTGAACTTTACTCTATATATATATATATATATATATATATATATATATATATATATATATATATATATATATATATATATATATATATATATATATATATATATATATATATATATATATATATATATATATATATATATATATATATATATATATATATATTGGGCTGGATTAATAAAATATAATTTTATTCGTTCGTTTGTTACATAGTTGCGGCTTGATTCATCCGATTCAACACATAACCGAAACCAATCAAGTAGCAATGATAAAGGAATCACAAATCAGAAAAAAAGTAGCGCAAGCATACGTGATAAATTGTTCAAAGCACATAAGGGAAAGGTTTGTTTCTTTTACTTCATAGTTGTTTTTAAATGTTATAGATGTCTTTTTTCAAGGTGTCCACTGCGCATTATTCAACTTCTCATTACCCAAGTAAACCACGTTTATGAACAATATATTATAAATGTATTTTTAAAGATGTCAACCGCATATTATTCAAGGGTAATCTTAAATAAACTCATAGGTGTGGATGTGTATGTGTGTGGGTTGATCCTATCACACATATGTCATATCATGATATTTTTTTAACCTACTTTTTTTTCAACTTCCAATTTCGCAAGTAAACCACATTTATGATCAATGTAACAATTTCTCTATTTCTCTCTCTCTCTCTCTCTATATATATATATATATATATATATATATATATATATATATATATATATATATATATATATATATATATATATATATATATAGGGTCAGGATTTTGTTAGATCCAAAATATTCGTGAGATTTTGAGATCTCTTAAACTAATTTTTATTTTTCAAAAAAAATGACTTAATACACTAAGTCGATTATATTTAAGACCTTTTTAAAAAAAATTAAAAATACGAAAATACGAAATGTGCATATGTGCATCTTAAAAAAATCAACTTTTTTTAAAGATTTTTTTGATGAAATGTATTATATATAAGCGACTTAATGCATTAAGTCACAACTTTGAAAAAAAAATTATATTCTAGGAGTTCTCAAGATCTCATGAATATTTTGGATTTCACATGAACCTAATTCTCTCTCTCTCTCTCTCTATATATATATATATATATATATATATATATATATATATATATATATATATATATATATATATATATATATATATATATATATATATATATATATATATATATATATATATATATATATATATATATATATATATATATATATATATATATATATATATATATATATATATATATATATATATAAGTGTTGTAAAAGTCGGCTTAGGCGATAGGCGGACTGGTTTTGCCTACGATTAGTTGTAGGTGGTTAAGTAAGGCGAATTTGGTCAAAGGCGCTCTAAATCGGGTTTCGGCGAATCTAGATGGCAAAATTTTCAAATATTTTCAAAATTCCAAAATTTTAAAAAAATTTCAAATTTTCAAAAATAATCAAATTTTTAGATTTTTAGAATTTCAAATTTTTAGGATAATAATATACACTATATATCTTATTATATTAATAATATATATTTTATTTTATTAGTAATTTCAATTTTTTATTATATATGTAAATTATGATAATATGTGGCTAAGTTATGATTATTGATTAGAATTGCCAAAAATATTATTATTAGTCTAAATATTCTGATGTTTGATGACTTACATATTTAAACTCTTAGATTTCTTAACTTTTTATACTTATTTATTAATTTTTACGGATATATGTAATATTTAAATTTTAAAAAAATAAGATTTATTATAATTAACACTCCCCGCCAAGGCGCCGAGTAGTCCTCGCATAGACCGACTACTCCGAGGCCCCAGTCGACCCCCAACTACCGCCTATTGACTTCTACAACCTTTATATATATATATATATATATATATATATATATATATATATATATATATATATATATATATATATATATATATATATATATATATATATATATATATATATATATATATATATATATATATAATGAAGTGATAATCATGTTTTTGATGTGTTGTATGGTACTTTGGGACATGAATCCACTTAATTCAATTGGTTTGTTGTGTAGTATGATGAAATGCAGCCAAACTCTGATGCTATTAATGTGAACCCCTTCGATCAAGGTACTTCCAAACCCACTAACATTAATCTTATGCCATTGGTTTTCTAGATGTGATTTTATGAGGAGCAAGCTATGTAAATATAAAAAGTAAAAAACATACTATAAATTTATTTCAGGTGCCTTCTTTTTTCTTGGTGCTAATTATATGCATATCATAGCCTTTTATGTCTCTTCTTTATGTCACATTATCCAAATGTTGAGAAAATGCCTTAGCCCTGGACAACGTAGCTTAATCCTACAATTTTTCATACATATACGTGTAGCATCCATGACTATGTTTTGATCATATATAGACAGGTAAGATGTTATGAGTTGAAACAACCTTTAACAAGTATTTGTATGAGTTGACATAACCTTTAACAAGTATTTGTACATTGTGTGCAAACGATGCTAGAGATGAATACAAAGTGAATGTATATTGTTCGATTGACCAAAAAAGTGATGACTCGATCGAGCTTATTTAAACGATAATATTCTTGTCCAATGGCACACACACACCCACACACACACGCACGTGCACGCACGCGCGCGCGCACGCATGCACAGATAAGATCACAAACAGAAAAACCCAAATTTCTTGCAATTAGAACCACTAGTATTTCCTTATAATGTAGAAAACCAGCAACCAAGCATATATACCGGAAGAATAACCGAGGGGAAAAAATCACTTACAGTGTACCTCCTATTCATATGGTATTGGTCAATACCCTCAAAAGAATCTCAAAGTCGAAACTGATGCACCCAAGTATATACTTGCCTTTTTTAATTGTTGACCGCTCCTAGTAAAAATTAGCTTCAATGCAAATGGAATTGACGTTTTTGCAAAATGATTACCAAATAGTTGTTTATGCCACCTGCATGCTAGAGGTAGGGACCTAATATCATTACACTCACAATAAACGCATCACATACTAGAAACGTTGCTCGTAAGTAAACTTCAAGGTAGTATGCTAAAAAGAAAATCTTTTGCCATGAAATGAGTAAGAAAATCATTGTTTTCTTTTTGTCGATAGAGGAAAGGGATCATGAGTTGGTTACACAATTGTGAAGAAGAATACATACACAAAAGTCTTATGATGATGGCCATTTATTTACCAAATAATAACAACATCATATCCTTACATTCATTTACCATCAACATCTTGGAAATTGTAAAAGATACCTTATATATAACAATAACCATACAATGCAGGATATCACACCACAGAGGCCACACCAAAGGGAAAACAGGCTGTAGCTGTCCAACCTATTGCTATCCCAGCTCTTCAGGTGGACGAGTTGAAGGAAATCACTGATAACTTTGGTTCAGTGTCACAAATTGGTGAGGGAACGTACGGAAAAGTGTACTATGGTGTCTTAAGAAGTGGGCAGGTTGCAGCTATTAAAAATTTACACTCTATAGAGCAAACAGACATAGACTTTTTAGCTCATGTTTCTATGATATCGAGGCTTAAACACAATAATCTCGTCGAGCTACTTGGATATTGTATAGATGGTGATTGGAGAATACTTGCTTATGAATTCGCTTCACTTGGATCTCTTCATGATGTACTTCATGGAAGGAGAATTAGTGTTCGAGGTGCAGAACCACGTCCTGTTTTATCATGGTTCCAAAGAGTTAAAATTGCTGTTGGGGCTGCAAAAGGGCTTGAATACTTACATGAAAACTCACATGCTCGAATTATACATCATAATATCAGTTCCAGTAATGTTCTGCTTTTCGAAGACCATGTAGCTAAGATTGCAGATATTGATTTAGTAGACCAAAACCAAGACGTGGCACGTACTCTTCTTCCCACCTGGGTTCCTGGTACCTTTGGTTATATCGCACCTGAATATGCAATGACTGGAGAGATGACTTCAAAGAGCGATGTTTATAGCTATGGAGTTGTACTCCTTGAACTTCTGACTGGACGAAGGCCTGTTGACAATAATTTGCCGCGTGCTCAACAGAATCTAGTCAGCTGGGCAACACCAAAACTCAGAGAAGATAAGGTGAACCAGTGTGTTGATGCAAGACTGAATGGAGAGTATCCGCTCAAAGCAGTTGCCAAGATGGCAGCAGTGGCAGCGTTGTGTGTGCATTATAAAGCTGATTCTAGGCCAAACATGGGCATTGTTGTTAAAGCACTGCAGCCATTGTTGAATGTTCATGGTGGATCCCACAATTGAAGTGGCACACTTGTAAATTCCCCTATCTACTACTTGTGATTAATTATGTTGTTCCAGATGATTATCTATTAGAATTATTCTTTTGATTAAGCTGTGTTAAAAAGGTTCGAATTTTTTTTTTTCAAAATTAAGCATTTGGCGTATTTTCTATAAAATAAGTAAGAATCTCTTAAGGTGAACCAAAGTCCAAGTTAGTGGTTAGAGATGAAACACGTCTTACAATGCCTCAAAAGTATGGAATTATATATTATTAACCAACAGAAAAGCAATTGTTGAGTGAACCACCCGCTCTATATTTCTTTTAGAAAAGATTTATAAATAAAAATACGAGAGCACCAGAAAAATTGCATATGGATAAAAAAATGGAGGGATAATTATAATGAAATAAGTTGCGTATAAACTGAAAAATAAGAATACCCTGCTCTTGGTGTCCAAACACGTACATTGAAGTTTCAAAGCAAAATTTTAAAAAATCACCACAATATAGTCTCTTAAACACTGCAACGGCATGAATAATTGGTTTAGATATTAATTGAGTGGAATAAACAAAAATAAATTGTTGAGAATTAATGGCTACATAGATGATGCGTATTGCCAATTTCACGAGCCCTAATCAACCAAGGTTAGCGATTCACCAACGATGGTCAATTCTCTCAAATTACAGGAGAATGGTATCTCGAATAATATGATAATTGCAGAAAGAAAAAGAGAAGGGAAAAGAGAAGAGAAAGAATAGAGATACGGAAAACAATAATTTTTTCATACATACGTGTTTATCTCAAGTGATATATATATATATATATATATATATATATATATATATATATATATATATATATATATATATATATATATATATATATATATATATATATATATATATATATATATATATATATATATATATATATATATATATATAGGGCTAGGTTATAATAAGAATAACAATTATTGTGTTACCATGTAACCAAATCCTGGCCATCAGATTTCATTTTCGTAACAATGAAAAAAACACATTCTTGACAGAATAAGTTCTTGACAGAATGAGTTCTTACCATTCTTAAAAGAATGAACTAAATTTTGTACATTCTTAACAGAATGTGTTTTAAATGAGTGGTCCAGATTGAGTTTCAAGGTTACACAATACTTGTATGGATATATTTGATCCTAGCTATATATATATATATATATATATATATATATATATATATATATATATATATATATATATATATATATATATATATATATATATATATATATATATATATATATATATATATATATATATATATATATATATATATATATATATATATATATATATATATATATATATATATATATATATATATATATATATATATATATATATATATATATATATATATATATATATATATATATATATATATATATATATATATCGAGATTCACTTGCTATCCTAACAAACCAATAAGATAACTATTGCTGAAATAAAAATAAATAATAAGACGTAAATGCCCTTGGGCTACTCCTACAGTACTTGGGCTTGGTTCTGGTACGTATCAGTACTCCCCTCTTCAGATAATCCTTGACCCCAAGGATTAAAAGTTGGAAATGACTCCACAATCTTTTCTGCAGCTTCCCATGTAGCCTCTTCAGCTGGTTGGTTTTTCCATTGGATCTGCCATTCTACCGCCACTCTATTATGCTTCTTAACAATTCTTTTGTCAATCAAAGCATCTAGTTCTTTTTCTGTGGTGCCTTCATTTGGTGAGGTGTTGCACTTCCCACACTAGTACGGATACCAAAATACTTCTTAAGTCTTGACACATGGAAGGTTGGGTGAATTTGTGAGCCTACATGTAACTTTAGTTTATTAGCAACAGGACCAACCCTTTCCAGAATTTGATATGGGCCATAATCATTGGCGGACCTTTAGAAGAGCTTGGGTAGCCTGTGCTACCCCTGAAAAAATTAATATTAATAGTAAATTTTTCGATTATTTTTTTTAATATATGAGGCTACCCCTGAAATTAAATGAGTGCTACCCCTAAATTGCTCAGTCCAAAATCAAGCTTTATAGTCCAGTCCAATCATCTAAACAATGAGCCCAACTGTGAAAACCATCTGAAAGTTAGCCCAATTTAAACGAAAACTATTTGAAAAGTCGGAAGTCAAAAAGTAAGCTAGAGATTTTCTAAATTTCTTTGGTTCTTCCCTGCCCTCGTTGCCGCTGCCCGCTGCCGGCGTTTTCCAAATTCTACCCCTCCAATTCTCCTCGACTCCTCCCGGCTCGTGTCCTCCGGCTCTGGCCAACTGAAAGTCTCGCCAGTCGCCTCTTGGTTAATGTTATTGTTCGTTTATTTTTAGTTCTCGGTTCCTCCTGGCTCCAGTCCTCCAACATGAAACAAGTAAATCACTAATTCCCGTTTCTCCTCTCCTATGTTATTTTTAGTTTATTTATAGTTTAGGTTTTTTTTAACTTTTTCTGCTTTAATATTTTGCTGAAAATATCAACAAAACAGTGGAAATCGATGTCAACAAAACTGTAAAAACATTGTGGAATTGTGGAATTGTGAAATCTGATGCTTTAATTTTTTAACTTTTTATGCTTTAATATTTTCTAACTTTTTACGCTTTAATATTTATAGTTGTTCACTGTTCTTGTTTAATTTTCTGGAAGTGGAATTGTTTGAAATCGATGTCAACAAAACTGTAAATACATTGATATTGATTATATAACACGTGTGAAATTGGTGGAAATTGGTTATTTTAAAATTGTAATTGATTATTGAAACCTTGAAATTTATTTAATATCGGTTGGATCGATGCCTAATTCATATACCTTGAAATTGATAATTATATTTATTTTTTATCATTTTATATACCATATAGTAAAATGTTGTGCTACCCCTAAACTAAAAGTCTAGGTCCACCACTGGCCATAATATCGAGCTGATAGCTTATAATTGGATCGGTATTCTACAGAAGATTGCCGGTAGGGTTGTAGCTTGAGGTACACCCAATCTCCCACTTCAAATTGCCTTTCAGTTCTCTTCCCATCAGCTAGTTGTTTCATTCTATTTTGAGCCTTGGCCATATGATGTTTCAACAACCGAATAGTTTGTTCTCTTGCTAGCAAAAGTCTATCCACAGTTTCAACGCTACTCTTTCCGGCTAGATAAGGCAAATGGATTGGTGGTGGTTGCCCATAGACGACCTCAAAAGGTGTTGTTTTATTGGTGGAATGGTAACGGGTATTATACCAATATTCTGCTAACGGTATCCATTTTATCCAATCTGTGGGTTTATCACTACACATGCACCTTAGATAAACTTCCAAACATCGGTTTACAACCTGTGCTTGTCCATCTAACTGAGGATGGTAAGCAGTTGTCAAATTTTGATCCATACCCTGTATGGCTAGCAATTCTGTCCAAAAAGTACTTACGAAAACCTTATCCCTATCTGATAAAATGCTTTTTGGGAACCCATATAGCTTAAAAATATGGTCCATAAAAACCTGTGCTACTGTAAAAGCAGTGAAAGGGTGTGAAAATGCAACAAAGTGAGCATATTTACTAAGTCTATCAACCACCACTAAAATTACTTCTTTACCTTCCGACTTAGGTAACCCGTCAATAAAATCCATAGATATATCTTCCCATACTCCTTGCGGAATAGGTAATGGTTGAAGCATTCCCGGATAAGCAACTGTCTCGTTTTTGCACTTTTGACAGACTTCACACCTTTTAATGAATTCTGTAACATCTCGTTTAATTCCCTTCCAATAGAACAATCGAGTCAACCTTTTCCAGGTAGCTGTAACACCCGAATGACCTCCTTGAGCTGACGTGTGATGCCATTTTATTATCAGACTTCTTAGATCTTGCACATTACCTATTACAAGTTTTCCTTTTCTTCTTAGTTCATCTCCTTTCCACGAGTAGTTATTGTGCGACTGCGGATTATTTTTCTTATTCTTAATCAACATTTGAAGCTCGTTATCCAACTTCCAAGAAGCTGAAATCTCTCTCATGAGATCCGATTGTACAACTGATAAGGCCATTGTTAAAATTTCACTGTCTTGCACTCTCGATAAAGCATCAGCTACTTTATTGGTGACTCCCTGTTTATATCTGATCTCATAGTCAAACCCCAATAATTTGGATAACCACTTTTGTTGGAAGGGAGTCGATATGTTATTTTCCAACAAATGCTTAAGACTTTGCTAATCGGTTTGGATGATAAAGTGGCTATCTAGTAAATATTGGCTCCATTTTTTAACCGCAAAAATGATAGCCAATAATTCTCTTTCATATGTAGATAATTGTAGGTTCTTTGGGGATAAAGCCTTACTTATGTAAGCGATTGGATGTCCTTTTTGCATCAGCACTGCCCCTATACCGCACCCTGAAGCATCCGTTTCAATAACAAAGGTGGAATTAAAATCTGGGAGAGCTAGCACAGGTGGTGTAGTCATCACCCCTTTAATATCTTCATATGCAATGGTGGCAGCTCTGTTCCATCTAAAGGAATCCTTCTTAAGTAAATCAATAAGTGGTTTGCAAATCTTCCCGTAGTCCTTGACAAATCTTCTGTAGTACCCAGTTAAACCCAGAAAACCCATTAATTGTTTCAAATTTTAGGGCGTGGGCCAGTCACGTATAACTTGTATTTTAGTCGGATCTGTTGCCACACCGTCTGGAGTAATTACATGGCCTAGATACTCAATTTGCTGTACACCGAAACAACATTTGCTCATCATAGCTAACAGTTGTTGTTGCTCCATGGTCTTCAACACAATTTCTAAATGCTGGAGATGTTCCTTCCAACTTCTACTGTAGATCAATATGTCGTCAAAGAATACCAATACAAATTTTCTCAAATACGGTTTAAAAACACTGTTTATAAGCCCTTGGAAGGTTGACGGGGCATTTGTGAGGCCAAAGGGCATGACAAGAAACTTAAAATGCCCACAATGAGTCCTGAATGTTGTCTTGTATACATCTTCTTCTGCAACCCGTATTTGGTAATGACCAGATCGTAAGTCGATTTTTGAAAAAAAGTAGTTTCGCGTAGTTCATCCATTAATTCTTTAATTAAGGGTATAGGAAACCTATATTTTACAGTTTCTTTGTTCAACGCTCTATAATCTACACACATTCTCCACCCACCATCCTTCTATTTTACAAGTACCACATGAGAAGCAAACAGACTGCTACTTTCGCGAATTACTCCCTGTTCCAGCAGCTCTTCCGTAAGTTGTTCTATGGCATCTTTTTGAAGTAACGGGTACCGATAGGGTCTTAAATTAATTGGACTGCATCCTTCTTTAGGTGGTATTCGATGATCAAAACCCGTCTTGTTGGTGGCAAGGTTGTTGGCTCGGTAAAAACACTTGAATATTTAGACAGAAGAATTTGAAGTCCTGGTGAAAGTTTTTGGTTTTCTGATGGTAGCATCGTGTTCACCTGGTAGATAGGTAAGGAATCTCCCATCACACATAGTTGCATCATTGCCAGGCTACCTTGTGCATTTATTAATTTACCGAATTGTTGAGACTTAATGATACTTGGCTTCGGGCTCTTAGCTCCCCTTAAGACCATCTTCTTCCCCGGGTAGTTGAACTGCATTATAAGCTTTTTGAAATCCCATGTGATAGGGCCCAAAGATGATAACCACTGTATTCCCAAGACCATATCACACCCACCTAATGGAACTAGATAAATATCTGTTTTAAACTCGGTTCCTTGTATAGTCCAAGAAAAATCTCTTACCCATTCTGTACATGCTAATACACCACCCCCTGGTATTTTAACCTTCATGTTTGGTCCTGTTTGAATTGGACAATTCAATAAAGTAGCTACTTCTTTATCAATGAAGTTGTGAGTGCTACCGCTGTCCAACAATAACTGTAGGGGGTTCTTCCCACTCATACCAGCCACCCTCATTGTTTGGAAGGAAGATACTCCTGATATTGCGTTTAGGGAAATATGTGCCAACTCGGTATTGATTTAAATTTCTTCCTCTATCACTTCTTCTTCATCTTCTTCCTCAAACTCCAAATGATAGAGTTTTGGTTTTTTCCCTTGCATATGTGACCTCTTTCAAATTTTTCATCACAAAAGAAACACTGACCTTTCGATCTGATCTTTCAGCAAATTCCGCAGGAGAGAAGGTCCTTCTGGTGGTATGGGTTCTTGAGTGTGTTTGTGGACTTTTATTGGTGATTAGAGGTGTAGTTAGGGTCGGTAATAAAGGTGGTAAAGTTTTCTGGGCGTTAGGTAAATATTTTTGGGTGCTTGGTGAACTAAAGGATTGAATGTTGGGCTTGAAAGTGGGTTTGCTTTGTTTGTTTTGTTGGGTGGCTTCATGTAACTTGGCTAGGCAATAGGCTTGTTGGAGGGTAGTAGGATTGAACATCCGAATATGATATTGCATGTCACGTTGTAACCCTGCTAAGAACATATTCCTTCGAAAGGGTAAGTCTACTCACGATTGCATCAAAAGAGTTGTGGTATTCCTTCACAGAACTTGTGTGTTTTAAAGAGACTAGCTCTGACATGGGATTGTCATACAACTCACCAAACCTCCCATTCAACTCGAATACATACTCTGCCCATGTTGGTGTCGTATTTTCCCGTTGTCTCATATATGCCTGATGCCTCTGAAGAGCCTTACCTTCTAAATGAATTGCTGCTAGCTTCACCTTAGCTTCATCCCCCACATTATCCAACATAAAAAACTGCTCACACTTGTAGAACCAGGACTTCAAATCATCTCCCCAAAATTTTGGAAACTCAACCTTGGTCATCCTTGCAGAGTAAGACTAGTAATCATTGGGCTGGCTGTTGTTTTTTGTCACCAACGGTCCCTATCCGCAAGTATTATCACCTCTGGTCTTATTCCCACCATCCTCACCAATTAATTTGGTGATTTGTGTACTTAGACCAACAACCAGATCATTAATTTTAGAAATAGCATGAGTATTTTCAAAGATTGACATAGCATGTTGACTATTAACGGTGTCCCTTCTATGAGGTTTTTTAGCCTTACCTCAAGTTGATGTGGATCGCTTGAAGCTTCTCCTTCTATAGTTTGTTTTTGGTTATCAGTTTGGGGATTCTCACCTACTTTAGATGGTTTTACCACCGATTTTGTGTCTACCATCTTCAAGTTTCCGAGGACCACGTGCTCAGATACCAATGATGTGTATTGCCAATTTCACGAGCCCTAATCTACCAAGGTTAGTGATTCACCAACGATGGTCAATTCTCTTAAATTACATGAGAATGGTATCTCGAATAATATGAGAATTGCAGAAGGGAAAAGAGAAGAGAAAGAATAGAGATACGGAAAACAATAATTTTTTCATACCTACGTGTTTATCTCAAGTGATATATATATATATATATATATATATATATATATATATATATATATATATATATATATATATATATATATATATATATATATATATATATATATATATATATATATATATATATATATACATCTATCGAGATTCGCTTGCTATCCTAACAAACCAATAAGATAACTATTACTGAAATAAAAATAAATAATAAGACATAAATGCCCTTGGGCTACTCCTGCACTTGGGCTTGGTTCTGGTACGTATCGATAGAATGATTTGTCAACCCATTCAATATAATTTCATATAAATAGAGTGATGATTAACATAAGAACTTACCTTGTGGACAACAATGTTAATCTGTTGCCTTATGATCAATTGATTCGCCAAGATGATGCACTCTTATGATAAAGAATATTAGGCAATCAATTATAACTAGCGTTATACCCATCCAGTGGACGGGTGGGTCAATGAAAATACGTGTTTAGAGTTCACTCAAATGATTTGGGACCAAAACCGCAAAGTAAATAAATTAAGGGCATTTGTGACATATAATAACATCTTACTTATGCATTAAACAATTCTATTCCTTTTTTTGGTTGAAGAAGCACATATCTGGATGTGTTAAATGCAAAATGGTAATTACTTTAACTGATATGTTTATCATAACATCCTACTTTTACATATGCTTCTCCTTCTAAATCAAAATATGTCCCAGCCTACATAACAAAAAACCATCAACAAACAACTCATTCATCATTACTAAATGTAAGGGATACCACCATACATTCATTTATTTCTGAACAATTGATTCTTAGTTTCATTTCTTTCTATTGTAGAGTTTATAATCTCTATCAAGCTTCCTAAACGCACAGTCGTTTGAACATTTTTTCCCTTTTAGGCTCCGCCTATCTTAAAATGCTTGCATTGCACAAATAAAGCATCACATCAATAATAATGATGTTAATAAAATGATAATATGTTAAATATGGGGTAAAAATCTAACCTTGGTTGGTGTTGTTAAACATGCTTGCAATCTGACAATATAGAGACCAAAATCAAGAATAATCCCAAATAAATCACAACGACAATAAGTTTGGGACGATTTCGACTTTACTTTCATTTTTATTCACTATAGTCTCTTCAACCGTTTCCTTGTTTCTCCTTGATTGTGTTGTACACTTGTCAGTATTACTTAAGTTTCAGGAACAATGGTGTCCCTTCTAGTTCTTAAATAACCACACTACCGTGCATTATAGTTCTTTCTACTATGTGTAATCTTTCAGTCCCAAAATGGAATCAACGTTCTTTGGGTGCAGTTCTTGAATTAGAGACGATAGATTCATTTATATGGTAAGAGGATCGAGAGAGTAGGAGCATGGGGAGAAGCATTGTGGGTAGGGGAAGTTGAGAGCTTGTGTGAACGTGGGAGAATAGATGAATACACAGCCGAAGGTGGGAGGGTTTAGGTTAAAACTTAAATGTGATGGTGGTTGGAATCAGAAACCATAAATATAGATGGAACAGGACTGGGCAAATGATTTGCATAACGTTTGATAAGACTAAAACAGAACAGAACAAGTCGTCTGATTGTGTTTGGTGATGCTAGAACACAAAAAATAACAAGATGTTAAAATGACCAAATTGCCCTTTTTCAAAAATTATAGAAAAAACTCCATCTAACATACATAACAACAAAATTAACAATTGTAAAAAAAATATTTAAAATGCATTTGTTAAAAGCTGTTCTAATACCAAATAATCAAAATCGCTTCAAAATTAACAAAGTTCCTAACTCAAATGGTTTCAAAATCCATAACTTCAAATAAAATATAACGAACTTCAATTGCCTTCTTCTAATATAGCCATCGCAAAAAACGGTTTGCTAGCTGTGTCCAAGCTATTCCACATCGATAAAAAATTCGTGTTTTTGGTGAACTTTAAATAAACCTGCATGATTTCTAAAGTAGAAAAAGCCATGGTCTTCAACTCCTCATGTATAGCTTTTAACTCTGCTAGGTCGTTAAATAATATCTATGGCTTGAATACTTTTGTTTTTTGTGTGGTGTGCGAATATGTTTAGAAATATAGCTACTTGCTCATCAATTGACACGAAACCATCGTCTAGTAATCAACCATGAGTTTATAGTAACTGACACAAACTACAAATGCATTTCATTTCATACATAACTCCTTATTCAGTTAATATCGGATGCACATGTGATACGTTGTATTACTGTAGACCTTATCGAATGTGATTCTAATGTACTTTGACTCAGGTGTCTCCTTTGAGATTCTTTTTCCTCACATTCAATTAACCAAACTCTAATTGTAGCTATACACATTAACAACTTAGCGTAGATGCTTAATACTTTAACATATAGGAGCAAAATATTACGATCCATATCTACAAAGTTTATAAAAAATAAGTAAACGAATTAGGAACGTATCCCCATCCACAAAAATAAAAGGTAAAAAACGGCCAACAAACTTAGCTCATTAGTTACACATGTATCTAACACACTTGTAACCATTAGAAAAATTACCCGTGCTAAGACCGTGACCAATACTACAATAAGCTACACAAAAATACCCCCATCACAAAATACATATAGCTTAAAATTTCTTACAACATTCCCATCAAAAATTATATTTACATTGTAATAAATATATATTAACAAAATAAAAATCTATAACCACATATTAACAAAAACAAATTAAAGATCTATGTTCTTTTATAATTATCTCACACGTGAATAAATTAAACACTCCAAAAAGTAATCTCGTAAAAAAAGATTATCCATGTCTCCCCAACATAAACAAATAAACATACATATAAATCATCCTAATTGCATATAAGTCAACATGAAAGATAAATAGCATCTTGGTCTTCCATCCATCAAAATTTTTGAATTATATTGCATAGAAACAACATCATAAATACCAAATTACGCACATTTATATATACAAAATAGGTTAAATCAATTTCATAACGCTATGCTTTTTACTTTAAATTGATGCAGGTTTTCTAGATTCTTGCAGTCTGTGGGTGGCAATACTAGCGATCACAATTACAGCTACAAAAACAAAACAAAAAAAAAACATTTCTTCAAACATTTGGTGGGCACAAATAATATTCACATAATTTTGTACGTTTAACTTAGTTAATAATGACGACAACAGAGTTTCAAATGCACAGAGAAGCAAACATTATTAGGAAGATGAGAAGCTTACAACAACTAGATGAATCACAATAGCGTCAAAGAAATTCAGAATTTTAAACAAAAATCATACTTGGATGAGGATAAGCTTATGACATTGTGTGGATGGCTGGATAAATTGGAGCTGAGAAGAGTCAAAGTCGTCGTTGGCTGGGAATGATCACAAAAATCGAACCTGGATGAGAAACATACCACGGTGTGTGGATGGCAGGATAAACTGGAGTCGAGAAGCAAGAATCAAAAATTGTTGTTAGTTGGGGATGATGGATTATATGGAGAAGATAATGATTTGAAGAAGAAAGAAGAAGAGGATGACAATATTGGCGTAGAGGGTAACGAGAAAACTGGGAGACCCATTCCAACATAGGGCTATTTTAGACATTTGTGCAAACTACCAAATCGCGTTCCATTTTTAATGAATTGTTCCGTTGGACTGGGTCATACTTTCATTTAGTTCTTGTTCCATGTGTGCCAAACACTATCTAGATTTTTTAGTATCGGGTCATACTTTCATTTAATTCTTGTTCCATGTGTGCCAAACACTATCTAAATTTTTTAGTATTGTCTCATTCCATCTTGTTCTTCCCATCAAACGCACCCTGAAGGGTCAGGATTTCAAGTGAGTTTTCACCCGCTCACCATCCGTAAATATATGATTATTAGATTGTTGTATTATAGAGACATAAATGAAGAACCATGTACGTTCTCGTACAAATTGATACCATGTATTTGAAGTGAATCTCTTCGGAAAATCCACATTAGCCACTAATGTTTGTGTTAATACAATTAATCTCATCATTAATGTAAGCCATGAGACCTAATTAGTAATTTAGGCAAAACTTAGGATATCTGTAATAATTATACCATTATACCTTGTGAACTTATTTAATTACACAAATGATCCAAGAACATATGTAATTGGATTATTTTCCAACATTCTTCCTCTTGGGCTTGAGATCACCTATGTATAAGTTATGGCCATGTCTTGGCCAACTCAACTTCATCGAAAACACCATAATTATATCAAAGCAAACGGATACATCCAACAAGTCGTTTTTTATTAGGGACCCTCACCAATCAATACTTTGATACTTCTTAAGGAGCATAAGGATTACATTAAGTAAAAATAACGTATAACTTATGGATTTTATGGTTGTCTATTAGATAACTTAGTGTGCATAAATATAAGAATAGATGAACTAATCATTATGGCAAGACACGTTAGGGTGAATCTTAGCCATTGTAACTCATGATGAAAACATTATGCTATATTTAATTTTATATAAGGTCTTTTCTAAACCAATTATGGCGACATTTTGGTTGAACATACTCGAATTGCTAATGTTCGAAAATCTTAGGGTTGTAAAATTATTGCAATAAGTTCTTAGTGGCCTCTTAATGAAGATTATGGTTATGAGTCATCGAATTTATTTTTGTAAACGTCATTAAATGACACGTCTTAGAATATGTTGCAGCATGAAAATTGCCGTCGGTTATGGTTATGACTACTCCTGAAATTGCCCTTATTTGTTTTTTTGAACGGAAAACTAATCGACTCTTACTCTACACCTTTTTCGTATAAGAGGATTTGAAGCCTCGCCACTTGGGTTGATGGACACACCTTGGTACCGCTAGACTGTAATCCCTTTGGTATTGCCCTTATTAATAGTATAAGAATATGTCCCGATTTTGACTTCTTATCGTCTTTGATTTAGGTAAATTCGAGCCAATGTGTTGATTATTTTAAGTTAATTAGTCCCTTTTAATTATAATTTGTACTGCTTAGTACCTTATGAGTATGGCAAACCACCTTAGCGGATTTTCAGTTATCTAGATTAAAATTAGATTGATATTTGCATATCAAGCCAATTATTTATGCAACATAGGAATAAGTACCAAATCAAGAAAATGTAAGGCTTATAACTACAGAAGTAAAAGTAGTTAGTGTAAGTTTTGAGTGTGAGTGAGTAAGAGCAAGGTTATCAATATCGAGGTATTATATAGAATCGTTTTCGGCTTTGTGAAATCGTGATGGTATGATCGAATCGAGATCGTAAGATCATACCAAAAACATTTTAAAACGTAGAAAATATATTTTCATCAATCAGTTAACCAATCAATTAACAATAAATAGTTTAAAATACGAAAAATACATCTCCAAAACATAATTTAACAATAAAAAGTTCAAAATTGATTTATAGAGTTCATATTTGATTCACTTAGTTAATCCAAACAAAATATTACAAATTTTTAAAAAATAAATAGGAACAATATTATGATCTAACAATCGATCCTACAATCTGATCCTATACGATCCTATCTAAAAACGAATCACGAATGATCGCGATCGATTACCTACGTGGGATCGTAAGATCGTGTTGGAATTAGTGTTCAAATAATGATGTTCAAAACACATGAAATAAAAAAATTTGCAACGGAAACTAAAACTTTTGAACAAAACATAAAACAATTTTATTCTCACAAAGGATCTTAGTTTACATGCATACAAAGATAAAGTTCAACAAGATAAACAAATGAGAAGTTACAACATTTGTAGTCCTTTGGACCCAACTCAGGAGTTGGATGTTGTTGAAGTAGCAAGAATATCAAAATGATGATCTTCTGAAATGGTATCCACCATAAGTTGTACAAGACCTTGGAATCCTAGTTCCTTACTTGTATTTTTTTTACTATCTCTTAAGCTTAGAAACCAAAACAAATTGAGGTATGTGAGAGAGGTAAGTAAAAGAACAAAACCCACAACCGACTAGCTTGGAGAGGATGTATAGAGATGGGGGGAGGTTTCGGCCAAGATGACGTGAGAAGAATAAGAACTAATTTCTTTAAAATTATCAACACATCTTAAAACCCACACCTAAACACCCTTCCAAAACATCTTGGTCAAAGAGAGTGCATATAATGGATAAGTGAGGAGGTTAATACACTTTGATTGGACCTCCTTCTTCCCTATGTTTAGTCGTGAACATGGAAGGAGAGAGAGAGTCTCTCTCTCTTAGTGTTATATTGTATAAACATTAAGATTCATTCTTTATAAAATATAAAACCACTTATTAAATAAGTTTTCCAATATATCTAAACCTTTATATATATATATATATATATATATATATATATATATATATATATATATATATATATATATATATATATATATATATATATATATATATATAATTTTTTACATTTAAAATAAATAAGTGTTTAGCAAACTTTCTGAATCATTTAACCTTTAAATGATATAAATAATTAAACCAAATATCTATAATCTATTATGTTAATTCATACCATATGAATTAATCCTGGATTCCATATCATTTACACATAAAAAGATAAACACAAGTATTACAACATTTTATCATGAATTTAATTCGTTATGACAATATAATCATTAATGTAACATCATTAATTTAGGGTAGAAAACATACAGGATCAATTTACATAGGTAAGAATGATATTTACATATGTAAGAATGATATTTAAAACATACATAGGATGTTTTATAATGACAACCTTTGAAGCCTTTGATCCCACTTGGAATTAGAGAGTTGATGTAGATGGCAAAAACCAAGAAGCTTGATCTTCTCTACAACTATCCATCACTAAGAGTAAGGAACTTGGAATGCTAGTTCCTTTCTTGTATAAATAACTTTTTAAGCATTTAAGTACTCAACACAATTTAGCACTAAAGGAGAAGCACTTCTAGTCACTCAAACTTGCAACTAGCTTCAAAGAAAAGGCAATAGAGGGAGAGATGGAGGAAAACCACGACTTTAATGAGGGAGGGAGGAAAGAACTAACTCAAAATTTAGTCTTACACTCTTATATACTTACACATGAGATCCAAGAGTCATGCATTTAATTAAATGTAAATATATGACTTATAAGAGGCATGGGATGTGTAAGAGAAAGGTTGACAAGCAACCTCCATTCCCTTATGAAAATTTCAGCCAACTCATGAGAAAAGGACAAGGTGATATGTCCCACACACTACCTTAATAAACTAATTTATCTAGTAAAAGTTAGTGGAATCCAAAGTGTCCAAAAACTTGTACATGACTTAATATATCATACCATATTATATAATAACTAGTTTGTTCCCTTATAATTATTATTTTCATAAAAAAAATAATTATTCTCTAATTAAATACTAGAGTTGAATTTATTTATGAATTATCAAATACTTAATAAATATTCAATAAGTATCAACTTGATAAAGGTGTAACCCTGTAGTATCATATGTTATATTAAATATCATTCTATAATGATTTTTGAGCATATAGATCCAACAATCGGTATCTAGCTTTCAATTATCCATTGCACTTTATACTATATCAATCATAACTATTAGGTGTTATCAATTCTACTTATGTCTGCTTCATTTATTTCGAAGTTGTTTTACTTTATTTAATAAATATTTGTTGCTTCCCAATAAAAGATAATTCCCCTATGTTAGTTACCGTTTTTAAGAATAATTGATAATTTATACTTGCCTAGTTGTGTTATAATCTCTAACGTTGGTATTTTCATTTTATACACTTAAATGCACAACAAGTTTTTGGCACCATTTTCGGTGTCCAATTACTTACACGTTAGAACTGACATCGAGTTTGTGATGTCTTTTTTTCAGGAAACATCATTTACAAATTGTTCACCAATGTTGGTGTCTACAAGTACATTTGAGAAGAAGAGTTCGAACAGGATGGCCAAACAACCCATGATATTTAAAAGATTTGTTGTGATGAATCTAGTAGCAAAAATGGCAAAGGGACTTTACATGAAATGCGACAACAAATCACATCTAGTTATTGTTCTTTTAGTGAGAGATGAGAAAAAAGGCGAGTTAGAAGGGGAGAACCAACCATCAGTGAACATATGTACTTATGTGCTTGGATACAATTTACATATTATTGAACTTTGTCACAGGGTTCAACCTGCCATACACCATGAAGATCCATTGGCATTTGACGGCTGTTTCTCGATTTCCATTTTGAGCACAAGGTGGCTGTTTAGGAGGGGTGTGGTGATACGACAGCCTGTTTTGGTTGATTTTATCAGTGCCACAAATAAATAGCGATTATCTTTTATAGCTAATTAGATTATTATTTCCTCAATAGTTCTCTTTATCTTGGTATTTTTTATTATATTTTTTGTAAGTAGGGTTTGAGAAGAACTTTATAAGTAGGGACTTGGGATCATTTTTATGATGATTAATAATAATTTCTATGTTTTGAACTCTTTGGAGGATTCAATGTTTATTACAGGTTCTATCTAATCTTGTTTAAGTTCGTATCAAAATTTCACTCCATCTATGGATTTTTCAAAGTATAATTTCCTTATAAAAGAATTGAAGGTGCAAAGCTATAATATGATACATTTCTCAAGGTAGAATGTTTCTAATTGGAAAATTAAAATAAAACAAATAATATTTTAATGAAAAGAAATTAAAGTAGGATGCTTTGATAAACAAATAAATAGAAGTATGTTGCTATTGTTAGGTGAAGTTTGGTGAAGATTTTCCTTTTTTTTCAAAGATTAGGTGAAGACATTTTCAAATATTAGGTGAGAATTTATTATATTTTATACACTCAAATGTGTATATATAGGGGCCTTCAATTGAGGAAAATACACACAGCATCACACAAACACAAACACACAACAAACACAAATAGATAGATAGATATATCAATAGCCTTTTGTGCAGAGTCCAGTTTGGCAGCCAAAAGTGCGAGTGATATTTTCTTGTGAGTGGTCAGACTACATGTGCAGTTTAGCCTTGTATGATTGTAGTGTTTTCTTGGTGTTAATAAAACCCTCTCTCTCGTTCGCCCATGGACGTAGGTCGTGATCCCGTGACCGAACCACGTTAAATATCTTGTTCCGATTTTACATTTTCGTTTACCCTTTTTTGGTAATTTTATTCCGCTCGTGTCACCAAAATCAAATATCGATTTGTTTGAAGTGCTTAACTCGTTTTGTTATATCCCAACAAACTGGTATCAGAGCTCCGGGTTTAAAGGAAGTCGTATCTCGTGTATGCTCTGTGGTTGCAGCTTAGTCTGATCTTCCACATCAGAAACAAGGTTTCGATTGGCCTTATAAAATATTGTTTTTTTTTTCGAGCTATGGCTGAAGATGGGAGAGTTAGGATCGACAAATTCGATGGTCACGATTTCGGTTTCTAGAAAATGCAAATCGAAGACTATCTCTACCAAAAAGGGTTACATGAACCTCTGTCTGAAGAGAAGCCTTTTCACATGAGGTCGGAGGATTGGGAATTGTTAGACCGGCAGGCTCTTGGTGTGGTGAGGTTGTCATTGGCAAAGAACGTTGCTTACAACATTGTCAATGTGAAGACAACTCATGGGTTGATCAAGGCGCTATCTGACATGTACGAGAAACCCTCGGCGTCGAATAAAGTTTTTATGATCAGACAGTTGGTAAATTTGAAGATGATGGAGGGTAGTTCAGCAACTGATCATATAAATAAACTCAATTCAATATTGTCGAGGTTAATATCGGTTGATATTAAATTTGAAGATGAAGTTCAGGCATTACTGCTACTATCATCTTTGCCTGAAAGTTGGTCCGGTACGGTTACAGCAGTCAGGAGTTCAGTCGGAGGTGCTAAGCTGACGTTTGAAAGCATTCGAAATTTAATCCTTAGTGATGATGTGCGCAGACGGAGTACCGGGGAATCTTCCAGTAGTCTTCTAAGTGCTGAAGACAGGGGAAGGAAGACCAACAGAGGAGGCGGTGGTAGAGGAATATGAAAGTCGAGAAAGAAAGGTCAGTCAAAGAACAGGTCGGATATTACCTGTTGGAACTGCAAGGAGAAAGGTCACTTCAGAAATCAGTGCCCAAAGCCTTCGGCAGACAAAGGCAAGAAGGAAGTCAATATGGCAGTAGATTCTGAAGATGATGCGCTCATTTGTTGTGTTGAAAACTCAACAGAATCCTGAATCATGGATTCTGGTGCGTCGTTCCATGCTAGTCATTCCAGAGAAGTAATGCAGAATTTCCGGCAGTACAAAGGAAAGGTCAGACTAGCAGACAACAAGAGCCTAGATATTACAGGTATTGGGGATGTGGTCCTCAAGACAACTTTAGGTACAGATGGGACTTTGAAGAATGTCAAGTTCATTCCTGACTTGAAGAGGATGTTAATACCCGTGGGGAAGCTTGATGATGAAGGTCACCATGTTACATTTGGTGATCATCAGTGGAAGGTGACAAAAGGGAATTTAGTTGTTGCTAGAGGACAGAAGCGGGGTACACTTTACATGGTGGAAGTTTCTGATGCCGAAGCACACGCTGTTGAAGAAATTGGGACATCCACTCTATGGCACCAAAGACTTGGACATATGAGTGAGAAGGGAATGAAGATGCTAGCCTCCAAAGGAAGAATACCAGAGCTAAAGACTGTGAAAGTCGATTTCTATGAGCCATGTGTTTTTGGCAAACAGAAGAAAGTCACTTTCAAGAAGGTGGGTCATCAGCCCAAGTCGGTGAAGCTGGAGCTAGTTCATTCAGATGTGTACGGTCCCACTTCAGTTTCTTCAGTGGGAGGATCCCGATACTATGTCACATTCATAGACGATTGCACAAGGAAGGTTTGGGTTTATTTCTTGAAGCATAAGTCTGAAGTTTTCAGCACTTTCAAGAAATGGAAGGCTACTGTGTAAAATGAAACAGACTTGAAGATCAAGTATTTCAGATCAGATAATGGGGGCGAATACAGTAGCAAAGAATTTGTTGATTACTGTGCTGACCAAGGAATCAAAATGCAAAAGACGGTTCCAGAGACACCTCAGCAGAATGGAGTAGCTGAGAGAATGAACCGTACATTGAACGAAAGGGCTAAGAGCATGAGACTGCATGCAGGTTTACCCAAGATGTTCTGGGCAGATTCCGTCAACATAGCCGCGTATCTAATCAACAGAGGACCCTCAGTCCCCTTAGGGTTCAAGATTTCAGAAGAAGAATGGAGTGGTCGCGTGGTTTCACTGAAACACTTGAAAGTTTTCGGTTGTGTCTCATATGTGAAGGTGAAAGATTCTGAAAGAGAAAAGCTAGAAGCGAAGGCAAGGAAGTACACCTTTATAGGATATGGCTCGGATGACATGGGGTACCGCTTCTGGGATAACGAGACAAAGAAGGTTATCAGAAGTCGTGACGTGGTGTTCAACGAGAATGCTCTATATAAGGATGAACTTGCAGAGAGCTCAGGCAGAAACAAGCAACCAAAGAAAACAGAAAGTCAAGTCGAGTTTAAAGAAATCTCTGAAGATGACGTTGTGAAACCTATCAGTACTCCAGAGAAAGGTGAAAGTTCAGGAAGCAGTGGGAGCTCTGATGTATATGGAGATAGTGGGAGCACAGATGACAGTAGTTCTGAAGACGGGGTTGCAAATGATGCAGAGACCTCAACTCCTACTATTCGTAGATCCACTAGAGTACGAAGACCTCCAGTCAGGTATTCTCCTTCAGCAAATTACTTGTTGTAGACTGAGAATGGTGAACCTGAGTCCTATCCAGAGGCCTTAAGGATGAAAGATTCCATACAGTGGAAGAAGGCTATGGAAGACGAATTGAGCTCACTTGACAAGAACCAGACTTGGTCCTTGGTCAAGCTCCCAGCAGGGAAGAAAGCACTGCAGAACAAGTGGGTGTTCCGGGTAAAGGATGAGATTGATGACAGTAAAAGATACAAGGCACGATTAGTGGTCAAAGGGTTCCAACAGAAACGAGGGGTCGAATATAATGAGATCTTCTCCCCAGTTGTGATGATGACTACAATCAGAATGGTCTTGGGAATTGTAGCCTCTGAAGATCTCCATCTAGAGCAGCTAGATGTGAAAACAGCTTTTCTTCATGGTGACCTGGAAGAAGACATCTATATGGCACAGCCAGAAGGTTTTCCCACAGTCGATAAGGAAAATCTGGTGTGTAAGTTAAAGAAATGTCTGTATGGTTTGAAGCAAGCTCCAAGACAGTGGTACTTGAAGTTTGATAGCTTCATGCAGAGGAGTGGGTATCACAGATGTGAGATGGATCACTGTTGCTACTTGAAGAAATTCAACTCCTCTTACATCATCCTGTTATTATATGTTGATGACATGTTGATAGCTGGATCCGACATGTAGGATATCAACAAGCTTAAGAAGTAGTTGTCCAGAGAGTTCGAGATGAAGGACCTAGGGGCTGCTAAGCAGATATTGGGCATGATCATAGCAAGGAACAGAGTTATCGGTACATTAAAACTTTCGCAAACGAAGTACATCAAGAAAGTTTTAGAAAAGTTCAGCATGGCAGATGCTAAAGCAAGAAGTACACCTTTGGGAAGTCAGTTGAGACTCTCAAAGAAGCAATCCCCAAAGACGGAAGAAGACAAAGAACAGATGGCTAAAGTTCCTTATGCATCTGCAGTTGGTAGTTTGATGTATGCAATGGTATGCACAAGACCAGATATTGCTCATGCAGTGGGAGTAGTAAGCAGGTTTATGTCAAATCCAGGAAAAGAGCATTGGGAAGGAGTAAAGTGGCTGTTACGCTACTTGAAAGGAACAGCTGATATCGCCCTATGTTTCAGAAGAAAGGGGTAGTCTTAGAAGGGTTTGCCGATGCAGATTTGGGTGGATGTGCAGATTCGGGTAAGAGCACAACAGGTTATGTGTTCACAATCGGAGGTACGGCAATCAGTTGGATGTCCAGGTTACAGAAGAGTGTTGCTCTTTCAACCACAGAAGCAGAGTATATAGCTATTGCAGAAGCAGCCAAGGAGCTTATATGGTTGAAGAACTTCCTATCAGAACTTGGAATGCAACAGGAGGATTGTGTACTGCATTGTGACAACCAGAGTGCAGTTCACCTGGCAAAGAATCCGGTGTTTCATAGTAGAACGAAACACATTCAGATGAGGTACCATTTTATTTGAGAGTTAATCAATGATGGAACTTTGAATCTGAAGAAAATCCTTGGAACGAAGAATCCAGCAGATATGTTCACCAAGGTGGTTACCACAGACAAGTTGAAGTTTTGTATGACTTCAACTGGCCTTCTAGAAGTTTGAAAAGGAAGGATGGCAGGAACGAGAGAGATTGGAAAACCATTGTAAGAGTTGGACGGTAGAGAAAGACTACGTTGTTCAAAATCTTCAAGTGGGAGATTGTTAGGTGAAGTTTGGTGAAGATTTTCCTTTTTTTTTCAAAGATTAGGTGAAGACATTTTCAAATATTATGTGAGAATTTATTATATTTTATACACTCAAATGTGTATATATAGGGGCCTTCAATTGAGGAAAATACACACAGCATCACACAAACACAAACACGCAACAAACACAAATAGATAGATAGATATATCAATAGCCTTTTGTGCAGAGTCCAGTTTGGCAGCCAAAAGTGCGAGTGATATTTTCTTGTGAGTGGTCAGACTACATGTACAGTTTAGCCTTGTATGATTGTAGTGTTTTCTTGGTGTTAATAAAACCCTCTCTCTCGTTCGCCCGTGGACGTAGGTCATGATCCCGTGACCGAACCACGTTAAATATCTTGTTCCGATTTTACATTTTCGTTTACCTTTTTTTTGGTAATTTTATTCCGCTTGTGTCACCGAAATCAAATATCGATTTGTTTGAAGTGCTTAACTCGTTTTGTTATATCCCAACAGTTATTTTTTGCATTTTTCCCTTTACTAATATATGGAGGAAGTTTTGTTGATGTTACTACTCTAAAACATCCTTTGTTGAATAAGTTTTAATGGCTCAACCAAAGCAATAATGTGAAGATAACAAAAATAGAAATGAATTCACTATCAATTAGTTAATGATGATGAAGTTACTTGACATGTTATTCCATGCATGTCATGTAAATCAGTAGATGTCATGTTTTACATGGGACACCATAGTTATATGATAGGCATGTGTTGCATAATGGCCATATAAATATTTATTCCTAGTTTATCGAGAGTAAGAAATTGATAAAATTGCAAAAAATGGTCCTTGTGGTTTGCCAAAAATTGCACCTTCGGTCCAAAAATGTTTTGGACTAACACCACTGATCCAAAGAGTGTGTTTTTTCTTGTGGAATTGGTCCTTCGTGTCAAATGTCGTTTACCTATCTCCGTTAAGTGCAACATGTGCTACCCACATGAGGGTAATTCTATCATTTCAAAACATTGCCCTTATTATTTAATTATATCCGTTCACTTTTTAATCCCTTATTGCCAAAGTGATATTAAGTCGAGTTATTCGCATTAATAGTCCCTAATAGGTAGTTGTCTTTTCAAGTGCTTCTTCGTTGATTGCGATTGATAGCCCTAATCTGATTTCTAGTGTGGTAGTATGAATGTGGTCCTTGAGGCCGTCGACACAATCCTTGATACAAGGGTGGTTTAGGATAAGTATTTTTCTTTAGCTTGGTCGATTGTATATTTCTCTTAAATGATTATATTTGACGGTGTTTTTGTTCCTTTTGAAAATGGACACACCACTTTGTTTAGCATCAAGCTACACCATGGTGGTGAGTTCACGAAGTTTCTAGAAATCAATTACATTGATGGAATTGTCACCTATGTCGATATGGTGGATATATATAGAGTAGTTTTCAGTTCATGGGTGAATGTAAATAATTAAATAATAAGGGAAATATTTTGAAATGACAGAGTTACGCTCACGTGGGTAGCGCATGTTGCACTTAAACGGAGATAGGT
>CM042017.1:43386208-43551208 GCA_023525715.1 Cichorium intybus | reverse complement strand
GTGTGCGCACCAAAGCTGTTGAAAGCTGTTAACAGGAGGTGTAACAAGATATTATTAGTAAAATAAATATTAATTTTGAGCTTGTATTGTTGTAGATTGTCTAATTAAACCAAACAGTATATTTTTACCATGGTTAAAAATAATTTTGTACCACAATAACTAATTATTTGAGTGTTGAGGGACGGCTTGAGAGTGTAATCAATTAACTATGACAACAATAAACAAATATAATATTTTTTGGTTTTCTTGAAATTATAATGAAAATATGAATTAAGGTCATTATAGATATATGAATAAACAGAAGAGGGCAAAAAAAGAAACTTACTTGATATTCAAGCGCAGTTTCAAGTTGTGTCACCACCTCCATCATTAATGGACGTTTTTCATTGTTACTCTTTAAACATTGATATGCAATTGTTGAAAGCACCTTCAAAGAACTCGGATGTATTTCGTCTTTTATATTACGCCATATAATTTCATTCAGATTTTGTTTGTAATGTTTTCGTACCAATTGACTAAAAGACGTATGAGTGTTGTGAAAACACAACCTTCCACACAATACTTCAAATAGTACCACACCAAAGGAATAAACGTCTGACTCCTTTGTTAGTATCCCAGACTCTAAATACAACGGATCACAATAGCCAACGGTGCCTACAGTATTATTGGTGATAAGAAATGTGTATCTCTGGTTCGCAGGACCAAATTTGGAAAGACCTAGATCTGCGATTCTAGCATTCCAATTTTCATCTAACAAGATGTTGGAGCTTTTAATGTCTCTGTGCAATACCCTTTGTTGGGACTCACCCGGATCATGAAGGTAAGCAAGTCCGCGAGCAGCTCCAATACATATCCTAAGGCGCCCACCCCAAGTTAGATCGTTGCTGTCCAGATACAAGTCGAGACTCCTCCTAGATGCATACTCGTAAACCAGGATCTTCTCTCCTTCTTCATCACAAAACCCTAAAAGGGAGACAATATTTTCATGCCTGTAAACTGAGAGCATAATCACCTCCTTCCAAAACTCAGAATCTCCTTGTCCGAATTTACGATCTAAACGTTTTAAAGCAACCATGGTACGCCCCTTCGAATCGACGAGTTCTCCCTTATACACTTTTCCAAATCCTCCTCTCCCGATGCAGCATTCTTCAGCAAAATTGTTGGTTGCTGATTTTATAGCTTCTAGTGGTATTTTGAGGTGTTCGAACTGTTTTAGGACAGACATATCTTATGATCTATCCGAAACAGAAAACAAACCAAGACTTTGAAAGAATGAAGCTGAAGGGGCAGCGTTGGCGACTGGCGACGATATCTAGGGGAAAACAAAAGGCAGCGACGGCAAAAAAATGAGGAGAAAGACAAGCGGGAGAAAAAGTAAATTTTGGTGGCAGGGAATATTTCCAATAGTTTTTGTCTAATTATTATTTTGAAGTTTTATTTTGTTTCAATCTTGCTCGAGTTTGGATTCTCTTTCCGACATAAAACTTTTACCAAGATGTATATTTTTATGTATTAATTAGACGAAATTCTGCGTGTTGACCAGGTTAAAATTATGTATGAAAAACTTCGTCATTCACATTATCTATGAAATAATAACTCTTCCACTAAGTTGATATATAAACTTGTAACTACTTTGAACAATAAACATCTATTACAATCACAATACTCAATGATCGTTACCCGGGATTTGCGTTTGAATAATATTAAATATAATCCTCAATCTAGTGTTAATTTTACTATTCTGATTATTAACTAATTTGATTATTACTTATTTTACCATATTTGTATTTCTATCATAATGATTATTTAAAATAAGAATGCTTCTTTAAGTTAATGTAATATAATTTATGAATTTACGTTACTATATGTTATTATTATTATTGTCAATTAAGTTTAAAAACAAGTTGTTATTATTAAGTAGTTATATAAGACTTTTAAAAACCACTTATTAGTATTAAAAATTATAAAATTTTAAAGCCTAGATAGAAAGTTTTATTTTATTTGTAATCATATTACATTAACAAATGAATTCTGAATCGTTACTAAAAGAACATTTAAAAAATTGTGTCGATTTCAAATCAATATGATGTACATCTTTAATAAATTGTTAGTTACATCCACAATGATGAAACATAATCAAACAATCATATATGATATTGCAAAATAATAGCATACATCTTTAATAAATTGTTGGTTAAATGTATTGAAGTTTTATTAATATTACAACCCTTCAAATTCCAAATAAAAGTTATTTAGCATTAAACTACTACAATGAAGAGTTTTTTCTACTTATGGTATTTAATTGATACTTATGGTACTCAATTAAAGAGAATTGAAATATTTAAATTATATTTAGTTAACTAAATGAATAATATGATCATTTAATGTGTAGTATTATATTATATTTGAACATTAATATTGAACTATTTCTAATGCAAATAAAGCTAATAATATGTTAGTTCTATCTTTTTTGAATTTTTTCATATAGCTTATTTTTGTATATTTGTTTCAAAACAAAGTTTCAAACAATGTGTTCTAGAATATGATTAGCGAATGAGTGTGTGAGAAGTTATTTGACAATAAGGAATTTGTCGATGTTTAATGTATTTCATGGTAGGAACTGTGTTCATTATTTATTCATTAGTAGTATATAATAAATAAACAGTTAAAAAAATATCATATCAATTTTAAAAAACATAAAACTAATAGATTAAGAAAAAAACCTACAAACTCATTACTATAAACTTAACTATAATATTTATAAGTGTACATGTATCTATTTATTGATTTATATCAACCGATTCATGGAGACTTTGAATTTTTTTTATGAGTCAAAATACTTGAGAAATACAAATAAGTTCATCTTTAGTTTTTACAAATTCATGATTGTAGGTTGTTGTATGTATACGTTCACTTTTTACATTGTTGCACATTATTTTTTGAGCTTAAGCTCTTGTATTTGTGTTTTTTATGGTATATGATTTTTGACATTGTAGTTAATTTGCATATTTCATTGTCTACAGGAAAGTTATCATTAACATATATATGTATGAGATGTATCATTATCAACAAATTCTTAGAATGTAATAAAAAAAACCACAAATTATTAATGATGATTTGAAAATTACAATCTATTTTTATTTTCCAATAATTCCTTTATATTATATTGAAATTTGACATATTTTCATATTGTAATTATATTAGTTACATAACCAATGACGGAACTCAATCAAATAATTATATAAGATATTACAAAATAAGAACATACATCTTCAACATATTGTAACAAATAAATTGGAAAAGAATAAATTTCTTTTTGATCTAAATATACAACATAAATGTTTTCCTGAAATCTAAAGAAAGAAGAAGGAAAAAAAGAAATGAATACAAATTGAACCAAAAAATAACTAAAATATCTTCTAGTATTTTAAAATTTTGATAGTCATACCTGTCTTTATCTTACACATTTTGTCTTTATCTTACACATTTTCCCATCTTCTTGAATTTAGACAACAATAACAAAAACAGAAGAGAATAAAATACACGCATATATTAGTTTCAAAACGGACGACGGAACCCAATCAAACAATCATATAAGATATTACAAAATAAGAACAATCTTCAACATATTGTAACAAATAAATTGAAAAAGGGATAAATTTCTCTTTGATCTAAATGTACAACATAAATGTTTTCTTGAAATCTAAAGAAAGTAGAAGGAAAAAAGAAGTTAATACAAATTGAACCAAAAAATAACTAAAATAGCTTCTAGCATTTTAAATTTTTGATAGTCATACCCACATTTATGTTGCACATTTTTTCTCCATCTTCTTGAATTTAGACAACAATAACAAAAAAAGAAAATAAGAGAATGCATACAACCACACATGAAAATAATGTTCTTATATAGGAAAAATATTTCATTGAACTAAGTCATTAATTGAAAGAAGTTGAAAAGGTGAGAGTTTCAAATGAATATGGTGCAAGTATTTGAGTTATCTTGATCCACCTTCATGAATGGCCTCTATTATAAGAGTTATATAGATAGATATATAGATATAAATATAGATATATAGATATAGATATAGATATAGATATAGATTATATTTAAATTGTCGAAATGGTAGGCCAATCCCTCCCGAATTAATATGGGGTAATCTTAAATGAATATTTTATTGATTAGGGATGAGCATGGGTTCGGAACCGAGCCCAATTTAACTGATAGCCAATTAAGAGTAGAGGATGGAGTCGAAGACCGAACCATTTATGGAATCGGTTCTTGGTTCTGGTTTGGTTACGTGGGGAACCGAAAATGATAAATGAGTTTTGGGTAAATGGGTAACGGGTGTACGAACCAAATCTATGTATTAGATACGAAAAGTCCTTAATGATTAAGACACAGCCATATTAAGTTCAATAATTTACCGGCTAGTCATATGGGAGGCAGCTTAGGCGATAGCCCAGGGCCTCCAAATTCCTAGGGCCCATTTTTATATATGTTGCCTACTAGTCAGTTGCAGTTTGCGTAGGGCCTCCAAATTTCTAGGGCCCATTTTTCTATGTTGCCTATTAGTCCAATTGCAGTTTGCATAGTCATCAGGAAAATAATTCAAATTAAAATAGGTATCTCCTATAAACAGCTCGAGATTACAACAATGATTCTTCAGGGAATGATGACCCCCACTCGTGCCTTTCACACCAATTTATACATAACGGTAACAATACTGAAGATTGAAGAATCTAAAATTAAGTGCCCATTTGAATAATTAAATCTCGATTTTCTTGCTGATTTGAATCCCGAATTCTCGATTTGCTTAATGATTTTAAAAACAGTGAATCAAAAGTTTCTGAATAAATATTGCTTACCAGTTATGTCTCATCTCTCAAAGAATCACAATTTTGGTTTTAGTATTTTCTTTTTGTGAAATTAGTCAACTGCTAAAGGGTTTCTGATGGCTAAAATGAGTTTTGTAGTTATGTAATTTTAAGTAACTACTAACTAGATCTGATTTCTAAATGTTTCTTTCTAGATTTGATTCTAAAATTGTATGAAAACCAAATTCTGAGTTTTCCTTTCAGAAATTGAACTGACGAATTAATTCCATTCTGATTGACACCATGACTTGAGTATAATTTGTGAATAATATAAATTCAAATAAGTTCAAGTGATCACAAGCTCGTGTGTGAATCTGAATTGACAAAAAGTTGTGTGAATATGAAATTGTCTTTGAAATCTGATTTGATTTTTGTGACATTTGATTTCTGATTTTGTTTCTGATGGCAGTGGCTGAATTGTAATTGTTCAGTAGTTGAGCAATGAAAATTCTTGAACCCTAGAAGGGGGAGGACGAAATTTTGAAGAAACCCTTCAAAATTTTCATCCAAAAGGTGGAGAATACAAGGGTTTTGATTGTTGGTAAGTTTGGATTGTTTCCTTATATGTTACCATTCAAACCTGCCTTATTTTTGTCCCACCTTCAAGTATAAATAGAGGTCCCCTAGCACCATATTTTGCGCCTCATTCCAGAGCTCCTTAGACCTGGAATTTCTCTCTTCTCTCTTAAATAGAATATATAATCATTCTCTAAGGTTTTATAACGAGCCTTTCTTAAATACTTAAGAAAATAATTAACCTTGACATTTGAACTTTTGGGTGTGAACCATTAGAGGCATGACACTTTTGGTACTTGCTTCCAAATAAATCTACAATAAGAGGAATCATTGTCATTTGCTATAATAACAATAAGGTATATAATCCTAAAACCCTTTTTGAATTTCGATTTTAGCTATAGGGTTTATTTTGATGTTCTTAGTTTTATGTTCAATAGAGAAAACATAGATCATTTAGGTTGCATGTGAACTTAAGAGTTTAAGTTTGTTTGTTTGCCTAAAACCTTTTAGTGGTATCAGATCTTTAGTTTTATTTTCTATTGAATTGCTATAATAGGATAATTGATCAATTGGGGTTTAAAGAAATAAAACCCTAACCACAATGAATGTCGACTTGGGCTAGGGTTTTTGAAACCCTAGCCTCCTCCCCATATTTTTGATTTTTATGTAGGGTTTTTTGGGTTTTCTAATTTTGGTAATTATGATTAATTAATAATTGGATAACTCGTATACCCTAATTTTCGAAAATTAGAGGGTTAGGATTAGGATTAAATTATTTGATTAATTTAATTTGTTGATCCTAGTATTTTAAAAGGTTTAAAATACATCTTATACATATTATTATTAAATGTTAATATTTATATGTATAAGAATTAGTCAGTCAAATCGCTAGTATGCCTCATTCACGAAGCTGATCTATAAAAGGGGGCTATAAGGAAACTGCATATAAAATGGCTGTTGAATGGGTGTCCACTCTCACCCACCGCTTCATTGATTTGTGGAGGGTCGTTAGCAGAACGGATTTGATAGGACAACTTAATCTCATTAAAAGTATAATGCTATTAAAGAAAGTACTAGAACCTTTTTAATAAAATCCCAAATCTAGTTACTTTAGGAAAAATGTGAAAATTATGCTAACCCATGAAATTGCATATTACATTTCATAAGTCATTAGTGGAGCGTGTGTGGTTTACCAGCACACTGATAGGAACTAATAAAGAGTTGTAATGGGTATCTCATAATTATCATTGTTGATGGAGCGTGTATGGTTCACCAGCACATCAATCGAGATGATAAATGACATTGAGATTACCAAGCACATTTGCATGGCTATTCACATCTTGTTTGTGATCCTAGGTATCCAGTCACAAATAAAATAGCATAATCCGAGATTATTGAACATTTTCAATGAATCTCAAAAGACCTAGGAATTTCACTTAATTTGATTACTTTCTGCGGTGGAATTGGTAAATGTTCATTTACCTACCTTTATAAAATTGTACTTTACAATTAAATTACGACATCCCTCTTATAAGGTGTGAATTATATAGTTGGGTCCTGACCTTAATACTTATTTTAGGTTAATATATTAAGGATTATTCGTATCTAATTAAAACTATCTTCCTTTTATAGATGTCTACTTCTGCTAATGCTTCTGCTCCCCCATCCGCTTCCCACAATAACCATAACTTTTCTTCAATCCTTTCACTCTGCTCAAAGGTGGCATTAGATGGCACCAACTTCAATGACTAGATACGAAACATCAAAATGACTCTTAGATCGAGGACAAGGAGTATGTTATCGAGAAATAGCTCATAGAAATTGATGAACAAAATGATACTCCTAAAGAACTAGCCTCCTACAAGAAACACTGCGACGATGCAACCAAAGTGGCCTGCATCATGGTCGCCACTATGGTCCCTGAATTACAGAGATTTTTATGAGGACTATTGGCCGTATGAGATGAACAAAGAAAAGTTCCATAAGCGATCTCGTTAGGAAAAATACGAGGTAGTCAAAGCCCTCATAGAATGCAAATTGAAAGAGGTAGAGACTGTCTGCGGCCACGTGCAGAGAATGCAACGATACGTGGAATGCCTTGTCAAGCTTAATGTGCATTTTGATGAGGAGTTGGCTATTGACATAGTCCTGAACTCCTTACCAAGTTGTTATGATCAGTTCATTCTGGACTATCATCTGAACAACAGTGAGACCACCTTGGCTCAGCTGCACAACCTACTGCAGACCGCTGAAGCAGGAATGAAGGGTAAAGGTTTAGCCTCCACTTCTGCCAATGCTCCTGTTCTGGCTATTGGACAAGGAAAATGGAAGAAGAGGAAAGGTCCTCCATCAAAACTGGAAAGGCAAGGCCCATGTCGGATCATCTAGCAATGGACCTAAGGCCAGGTCCAGTTCTGATATTCCTCTCGTCTCAAATCCCAATGAGCCTGATTGCTTCTATTGCAACGATAAACGGCATTGGAAACAAAGTTTCCCCAAGTATCTGCAATACATCAAGGATGGCAAGGTAAAGCCATCGTCTGCAGGAATATACAATATCTCTAATAACTCATCATCTTCTCGTTCTTGGGTCCTTGATACAAGATGGTGTGTATGAAACTGTGGCGTGTGTAGATAATTTAGGCAATAATGTATTTAATATTGATTCATATAATGGTATAGACAAGGCATGCTTGTGGCATTGTCGTCTTGGCCACATCAACAAAAACGCATCGCCAAACTCCAACAGGATGGAGTGTTAGAATCATTTTACCTAAGGTCAGATGATGCATGCGAATCTTGTCTTTTAGGAAAGATGACAAAATCACTTTTCATAGGATCTTGTGAAAAAAGTGAAGGTTTGTTGGATATCATACACACGGATGTGTGTGGGCCCTTTAGATCATCCATAAGGGATGCTAATCGATTTTATGTGACTTTTACAAATGATTACAGCATATATGGCTATATCTACTAAATCAAGCACAAGTCGGAAACCTTTGAAAACTTCAAAGAATTCGAACATAAAGTCGAGAATCAATTAGGCAGGAAGATAAAGATGCTTAGATCCGATAGAGGCGGAGAGTATCTTAGTACCGAATTCCATGACTATCTAAAGGAATGTGGAATAGTTTCACAGTTGACTCCTCCTAGGACACCACCATTGAACGGTGTGGCTGAGAGGCATAATCAGACCTTGTTAGACATGGTTCGTTCCATGATGAGTGGAGCTTCTATTCCTATTAACTTTTGGGGGTATGCCCTAGAGACAGCCACCCACATCCTCAATCGAGTCCCTACAAAGAAGGTTGCCAAAACAACTCACGAGATGTGGGCGGGGAAAGCTCCCTCATTAGCACATATCAAAGTCTGGGGTTGTGAACCTTTCGTAAGATGAGAGACTCATGACAAACTAGCAGCTAGAAGTAAGAAGTTTATTTTCATTGGTTACCCGAAGTAGTCATTTGAATACTTGTTCTACAGACCTAGTGAGAACGTGGTCTTTGTAGCATGAAGATGAGTCTTTCAAGAGAGAGAGAGAGCTCATGTTCAAATAGGACAGTGGGAGTACCATTGACCTTCAAGAAATTCGAGAGTCAACCAATGAAGGAACCTTAGATGATACTAGCACTCAACCAGAGGAAGAAGTTCCTATTGAACCGATAAACAATTCATTACCTCTTAGGTAGTTAGCATGCCACCTGAGTTTTATGGTTTCCATATTACCACAGATGGTGACACGTTTGTCAGTGATAGGACACTTGGACAAATCTCGATGAGCTAGCTAACTACAAGGAAGTAGTGGTAGGCCCTGAGACTGCTAAATGGAAAGAGGCAATGGACATCGAGATCAAGTCCATGTATGACAACCAAGTTTGGAATTTGGTTGACAATGTACCAGGTCGAAAGACAGTTGAGTGCAAATGGATCTTCAAGAAGAAGACCGACATGGGTGGAAAGGTACACACTTTCAAGGCTCGACTGGTTGCGAAGGGATTCACTCAAACCCCTGGGGTTGACTATGATGAGACCTTCTCACCAATGGACAAGATAAAATCTATTAGGATAATGCTCGCCATAGCTGCATTTCGATGATTATGAAATTTGGCAGATGGATGTCAACACTGTTTTCCTTAACAGGAAGTTGGCTGAGGATGTTTACATGAATCAGCTAGGGGGTTTTGTAGATGCAAAGTTTCCCAATAGAATTTGCAAGCTTGAGAAATCCATCTCTGGATTGAAACAAGCATCTCGCAGCTGGAATCTTTGCTTCCATGAAAAAGTCAAAGAGTTTGGTTTCTTTAGGAGTGAAGATGAGCCATGCGTGTATATCAAGGCTAGTGGGAGTATAGTGACTTTTTTGGTATTGTATGTAGATGACATACTACTCATGGGAAATGACATTCTAACCTTGCAAGATGTTAAGTCTTGGCTTGGAAAGTGTTTTGCCATGAAAGACCTAGGAGAAGCAGCCTATATTCTCGGGATAAGGATTTTGAGAGATAGAAAGAAAAGACTGATTGGACTTAGTCAAAGTACATACTTGGATAAGACACTAAAGAGGTTTAGTATGGAAAATTCCAAGAAATGAGAGCTACCTATCCAGAGCAATGTCAAATTGAGTAAAACTCAAAGTCCTAGTACAGATGATGAGATAGCTGATATGTGTCGGTTACCTTATGACAACGCCTAGTAATATCAAGTATTTTAGTCATTGTTGAGCCCTATTTGTTGAGTATATTTGTGATGAAGTGCTGACGTATCCGAAGTCCTCCTCAGAAGACCTTTTGAAGAAAAACCCCGAAGTAATAAAGTAATAGAAGACCCCGAATTCTGAAGACTCCGAAGTGTTTCGCATGGAGGATCCGAAGACTTCACAGCCTGCCCATCTGTCTTTTGTGTGCATGCGTATAATACAATACGTGTTGCATGAATCTTCTATCATATTGGCTAGTACACTAATAGGATATTCTCTGTAAAAGTTGTACTATTCGTATCACTGATTTAGTATAAATATCAATGATACCTTGCCGTGTAGAATGTGAGATTACGAGATAGTAAAAATCACAAACATAGAAAACCCCATTGTAAAACCATATCTTATAATCAAGCATTCGGCACAAGTTATCCAATTCACCTTGTTCATTCAACTTACTTATATTATCCTTGTGTGATTGATTGTGATATTGGTATAATCTTTGTTTCTATTAATCTATCAACTGATTTCAACACTCAACAAGTGGTATCAGAGCGAGTCAGCTCAAAAACCTGATAGTAGAGCTTGAAATTCATTGCCTCAGTTCTAAATATGATTCGATTCTCAGATCTAGATTTCTGCAACTGTTGCAAATCTCTATTACTTGTTTTTACTGAAAAGATCCGGTTGAAATCTATCAAAATGACTGATTCCACAGCAACATATGTCAATATGCTCAATTATGCAAACCTCATTGGTTCTGCAACGAAGGCCCCAGTTCTAGTAACTTCTTACTATGATTACTGGGCTGGTCGAATGAAAGATTATCTTATTGGACTTGACAAAGACTTATGGAGGTCTGTGACTGACGATCCACACACAGACATTGCTGGTCGATTCGTTGTCCCTGACGGAGAAGAAGTCGTTGTCCTCAATGCTGCTGACATGAAGAAGCTTGAAAACGATGTGAGGGCCATGCGTGAATTGCGAAGTGGTTTAGGTCCTGACGTAAGCCATCACATTGCTGATGCGAAATCTGCAAAAGAGATGTGGGACAATCTCGAACTCCACTTTGGAGGAGATAAAATCCTTCATACCAGCAAAGTTCAAGAAATCCTTGCAGACTTCGGAAACTTTAAGCAATAAGAAAATGAATCCTTGGAAGCTTGCTATGAACGTCTGAGCAACATGATTTACACACTATACAAGTATGGGGAAACAAGAAGTCAACAAGAGATAAATATCAAATTTCTTTACAGTTTTCGCAAGGAGTGGAGGCCAATCATGCTCATGGTAAAGTCCTATGAGAATATTGAGAAATACAAACTGGCTGCCTTGTACAATCTGTTGAAATCACATGAACCTGATGTGGTGGGTCGAAGAAGTGAAATGGCTGGTTCTGGACCACTTGCCCTCGTTTCAAAAGAGGATGAAGAATCAAGTGATGAAGACATTGCTGCCTATATGGTAGACGATAATGGAGAGACTATTGCTCTCTATGCCGCCAACAATCGTAGATTCAAGAATCCCTTCTTCAAGAACAACTCTGGGAAGCCATTTGTGAAGAACTTCAACAAATCAAACTTCAACCCCAAACCCAAACCAGAAATATTCACTCTAAAGGATGACAACTCAAAATAGTCAACCCCGAAGCCATCTGAAAAATAGACTTCGGAGTCATCCAAAGAAAAGACAGAAGAGAAAAAGGTCTCATGTGATTTTGGCTATGACTGCAACTATTGCCATGGCAAGAATCATTTTGCGAAAGATTGCATGCTTCGCAAGCAAAACGAAAATAAACCACAAGTAAAGGACGAAGCATACTACGCAAGAAAAATGGAGGAAGTTAGAGTAAGGACCAAAGATCTAGCTCTAATAGCTGCTGATGATCGTCAAGGATCTTATCAGGTTTGGTCTTCGGACTCAGATGATGAGGAAGTGAGAAAGTCATCTCATAGTGCTTTCATGGCCTATGATGTCGATAAGAGCTTTCTAAATGACACTTTGGAGAAGTTTGAAGATGAAGAGAAGCTGGAGGTTGAGGCAAGTACAGGTCTTGGTTTTGTGACTTCGGAGGCACATGAGATGATTGCTGCTGGTACTCCGAAGACTTGGTTTGAAGATTCTTCTGATGACGATGAGGAGGTATGCTTGATGGCAAACGACACTCGCCTAACAATCCCAGAACAGGTATCAAAACTTCTTTCATCTTTTAAAATTCCTAGTTCTCAATCTACCCCTATTATAAATGAAATAACTCGTGATTGCTCTGTTATGCACAAATTACTTGTTGATGCTAAAAATAGGGAAGTACTCACTGAGCAGGAGCTTCTAAGCTTGAGGGGGAGAGTAGAGAGCCTAAAGCTAGCATTAGAAAAATCCAATCTTAGAATCTCTTTGTTAGAAGAAACTAGAGAAAAACTTTCAAATAACAATGATGTACTTTTGAGACAGCGAAACATATTCTGTGAAACTGCTAGACGACTGTATGCTCACATTACCCGTATTTATCATTCTCCTGATGTTTGCAATGTGCAACATAGAAAACTGTTACCCTTCATTGAATTCAAGCTTAAGAATGTTGATAGTGTTACTTATGAATGTGAATCCATAGTCTCAGGGTCCGAAGTGACTAACCCTTCGTACAAACATGGTTTAATCTCTATTGAAAAACACTTAACTGCGGATAATTTGTTAACACTGCTGCCTCAAGAGATTCCAATCTTGAAACAGCACGTACCTCAATGTGAAAACAAATCTGATGATGTGGTAGAAACTGTGTCTGAAAATGATTCTGAATCTGTTTCGAATTTGGAGGAAGTTGACTGTTCAACCATGTCCTTGCATAAATCATCCTCCACATCCGCATCACCATCCGAAGACATCTCACAATTGTCTTCGGAGGATAAAGGCAAGACTAAAATTGATTGTGAAAATGAAAATTCAGACAACTTGGAAATTGTTAAAACTAATACTTAAATTTCTGATGAATGTGAATCTTATGAAGATTATCTCAAAAACTCTTCCAAAAGACTAGTCCATGTTGCATGTGTTTATCCTAAGGTTTCTTATTTCAAAAACCCTATCTTTGTGAAACCTGGTGGTGTTCTTTTAGTTGACAATGATTTACAAAAGATGGTAGATAAGGATAACTCCACAGTAACTGAGGAAGGATTCTTCTCATCATCTAAAATGTTCAAAAATCAAGTAAACGAAAACATGGAAGTAAAAATCAACATAAGAAAGCATGAGTTGTATGGTCACAACATTTACAATCGTTTGTGTTATGAAAAGGAGAAAATACCAAAGAATTTGAAAAATCTTTTGAATACTAAAAACAACAATCATGTTTATACTAACCGAAACTACAAACAGATTCAAGTTATGGAAAACCCCTTAACTCCGAAGATGGATGTTTTTCAGTTAATGGAATCAAAAGAGAGTGTACCACATGCTGAATCTGCTGAAAATGAGGAATCAAAAATTAAATCTGAGATCTCTTATCCCTCAATGCTTTTCCTAAGTTTTAAAGATAAGAACAAAACACAAATCGCTCCAAAGCCTGTGGTATGCAACATCAAAATTTTTCAAAAACCTCTATTTCAAAATCAGGCATCAACTTCCAAAACAAACACTACTGTTGTAATTTCGAAACCAACAGTGACAATTTTAAAATCAAAACAAATCCAAAATCTTGCAAAAAGGAATACACCCTTCAAAGTTTCAATACCAACAAATGCAGTCGCTTCAACTTCTGGAACAAAAATCACTAATTCAAATTTATTAGAAGTCAAAAATCAATTTTCCAAACCAACATTTGTCCCAACAAAACCAAACTTTCCAAATCCCAAAGTTCAAAACTCAACTAAGAAAACTTTTTCAAAAGATTACAATTCGGTAGACATATTTCATCATTGGCTAGACAAAAACTTGGATCTGTTTAAAGATAAAAATCTTTCATTAATCAATTTCAAATTGGATTATGAAGAGTACCTATGTGCCTCTACATCATGCAGTCCAATGTCAAAGAAATCAACAACTGAATTTACAAAACAAAATTGGAAAAGAAATTATTTGAAAGAAAATCTTACCGTTAAAACCAAGTCTTTAAAATCATCGTCTTCTAAAGCAACTTCAAAAGCTTCAAAGTCAAAATTAATCAAACAAATATGGGTTCCGAAGTCTTGCACCTTGTCAGTCTCTTCGGACTCATCCGTTTTGTCAAAAAGCCTTTCAGAATCATGTTTAAACTCTTCGGAGTCATGTTCATCACATGAGGCTTCGGAGAATTTAATAAACTTAAATGCAAATGAAATTACCGAAGAGGCCGTAGAAAAATGGATTCAAGAATCCTTTGCTTACCCTGAGGACCCAAGATTGATTGGGTACCAACTTCTTCTTGATTGATTGCAGGTTATGTCTAATGAGCGGTATGATTCAAAATGGTACATGGATAGTGGCTGTTCAAGACATATGACTGGGAAGAAGGAATATCTCAGGGACTATAGAACCTTGGATGATGCTGGAAACGTTCGCTTCGGTAATAATGAAACATGTCCAATTCGGGGATATGGCAAGATAACAAATGGCCAATTCACAATCAGTCGAGTGGCATTTGTTGAAGGATTGAAACATAATCTTGTGAGTATATCTTAATTGGTGGTTGGAACGGGCAATGCTGTTACATTCAACAACCAAGGGAGTGTAATCACCAAAGAAGCAACAAAAGAAGTCTTACTGAAATCAGAAAGGAAGGGATCGATGTTTCCCTTAGATCTAAAGCCAGTAACCGGTGGGCAATCCCTATGTCTTCTCTCTAAAGCCAACACCGATGTCAGTTGGTTATGGCACCGAAGACTTGCCCATCTGAACTTCAAAGACTTGAACAAATTGGTGGCTATGGATTTGGTGCGAGGTATGCCTGCACTCAAATTCGATAATGACTCTCTTTGTTCTGCTTGTGAACATGGGAAGCAAACAAAACAAAGGCATCCAACGGTGATCAATCCCAAAATCACCGAACCCCTTTCACTTCTCTACATGGATTTGTGTGGGCCATCCGCAGTTGAGTCAATTGGAAAGAAGAAATATATTCTTGTGATAGTTGATGACTATTCAAGATTCACTTGGGTTTTATTCCTAAGAAACAAATCAGATACTGCTGAAGAAATCATCAACTTCATAAAGAAAATGGAATTGATGCTCAACAAGAAAGTCCGAACTATACACAGTGACAACGGTTCGGAGTTCAAAAATCATACTTTGGATGGATTCTTGAAAACAAAGGGAATTAGTCATAACTTCTCTGCACCCTATACTCCTCAACAAAATGGAGTTGTGGAAAGAAGAAATCGTTCCTTGTGTGAAGCAGCTAGAACCATGCTGAATTTCGCAAACTTGCCTATGTACTTCTGGGCCGAAGCAATTTCTACTGCATACTTCACTCAAAGCAGATCCTACATTCACAAACGATTCCACATCACACCTTACGAAGTGCTCAATCGAAGGAAACCAAATGTCAAATTTCTTCACATCTTCGGTTGTAGGTGTTTTATCTTGAACTTGAAGGATCATTTGACTAAGTTCGATGATAAATCAGAAGAAGGAATATTCCTTGGATACTCTCAAGACTCAAAAGCTTACAGAGTCATGAACAAGAGAACTCGCCAAATTGAAGAAACCTTTAATCTAAGGTTTGATGACTATTACATCAAGAAGTCCTTGCATCTATTCCCCGTGTCATCAATCTTTCCAAAGCCTGCTGAAGATGCTGTTCCAATCACAACATTTGACACAGACTTCGCACTTTTGTTCGATCCGCCTGTGAGAGCTGTGGACTCTGAAGCTAGGGCACCAGATAATTATGAATCCGAGCTATCCAAGCTCGCAGATGGACCTGATGACTCCTCTACAAGCAGTATACAAAGACCATCATCTGTTGAAGGGGAGCCATCTAACCAAAGTATGGGAAATGCAAGTGTTGAGGGGGAGCCATCACACCGAAGTGAAGGCTCAGCTGGTATTGAAGGGGAGCCAAACAATAGTCTAAGGAGAGTCCAGAGGGAGCCAGAGATTGCCACTCTGAATTCAGCCACAACAATCGCTTCGGATAGGGCTACCACCTCCTCAACACCAACACATGTCCAGGGGGAGCATACTCTAAACTCAACTTCACAAATACACACACCACAAACTAACACAAATTCAAATAATCACTTACTAGTGGGTGATTTCCCTTCCACTTCGGGATATACCTCAGACATCGAAGACGTCGATGCTGAAGGACGTCCTGACTTTGATCCAAATTATCCTCCTTTGGACAAATGGACGAGAAATCATCCTCCATAACTTGTCATCGGTAATGTTCATGATAAAGTATTGACTCGTGCACAACTTCATTAAAGACAAGTAGAACTTAACAAAACTTTGGAGTTGTGCATGTTCAATGTCTTTATTTCCAAGGTAGAACCTAAGAACGTTAAAGATGCATTTGATCACTCAGACTGGATTGAAGCAATGCAGTTGGAATTAGAAGAATTTGAAAGAAACAAAGTTTGGAGGCTAATTCCAAAACCTGCAAATGCCTCAATTGTCGGTCTCAAATGGGTATACCGTAACAAACTAGACACCGAAGGCAATGTAGTTCGGAACAAGGCTAGGCTGGTCGTCAAGGGTTATTGTCAACAGGAGGGGATTGATTATGAAGAAACTTTTGCTCCTGTTGCCAGACTCGAATCAGTTCGGATATTTTTAGCTTATGCTGCACACAAAAACTTTGATGTCTATCAAATGGATGTCAAATGTGCTTTTCTGAATGGTGATCTCAAAGAAACCATTTTTGTTGAACAGCCATCTAGTTTTGAAAGTAAAATCCATCCAAATCATTGCTATGTGCTAGACAACGCAGTCTATGGTTTAAAACAAGCACCAAAGGCTTGGTATGAGACCTTGACCAAATTTATAAAAGAATCAAACTTCAAACAGGGATCAGTGGATCCAACACTTTTCAGAAAGAAAGTTGGATCTCATTTGATGTCAGTCCAAATCTATGTGGATGACATAATCTTCGGATCCACTGACCCCAATTTGTCAAAAGATTTTGAAAAATTAATGAAAAGCAAGTTTCAAATGAGTATGATGGGGAAGATTAACTTCTTTCTTGGATTACAAATAAAACAATCCAAAGAGGGGATATTCATCAATCAACAAAAATACACAAAGAGTTTGCTTGAACGCTTCAGAATGACTAACTGCAAAAAAGCAAAAGTTCCATTGCCTGCAGGTACAAGGCTAAATCCTTCATTGGATAAAAAGAAGACAGACATACAGCAATACTGAAGTATGATTGGATCATTGCTCTATCTCACAGCCAGTCGTCCTAATATCATGTCCGCAGTCTGTAATTGTGCAAGATATCAGGCTGACCCAAGAGAACCTCACTTGGCTGCGGTTTCTCAACTTGTAATGCCCGGTTTCTCAATTTAAGGATACACCAATTTATTTGATCAAACATAAGTATTATATTGGTGTAAACCCAAAAGATGAGTCACAAGTTACAAAGTTGCATCAAAAGCCTAGTTTAAGTTACAAACTGTATATATATATATATATATATAACCAGTACTTCAAGTTTATACAAAAACCGGGACATTGAAAAGTTCAAACAACAACACAACTTCATTCCATAGTCCAAGTCCATTCCAGCTAACCCTCCGTGATGTGTTTTCCATGACCTGCACTACCAGAACCTAACACATACAAAAATAACAAATAATTTATGAGCTTTAAAAGCTCGGTGAGTAATTAGAAATAACTTGTTTATATATATTCCTACTTCTCTTCAAGTTAATCTCAATTGGCTATCTCAGCCATTATTGTATCATAACCAACACCACTTGGTAGTTCATACTCAACCTTGATTTATTCAATCAATTCAATGTAGTATATTTAATCTGTAACAAACATCTCAACAAAATATATAATTCATATAATGATAACTACTCACCTGATGTCGGGTCGGTGTATGATACTCCAGAACCTCGTGGACCGGGCTCCTGTCTAGCCTTGGCTGTAATATAACAGCCCGAGTCAATATTCAAAAGAAATCTCAATCATGCTCAAACAAAAGATAATAACACTATATTAGTTGTAGCTTCCAATTCTACCATTCCGACTCATCCAACCAAAGAATTACAACACAAACACTCTTTACTAGGTTGGGTTTAAGATTAGAACTCCATTACACACTCTAATTCATGCTAGTTGTAGGTGGTTCCTCAATACCACTTGGAACCATTTCAAATCAAGGAATTCAACCATCAAATTGAAGCTAAAACAAGGGAGATTACCTTTTGAATCGCAAGATATCAAACTCTAACTTCAATTCTCGAATTACAAGCCTTAATTTCAACTTTGGAGGGTTTAGGGTAAGTTCCTAGGGTTTTAGAGAGAGTTTAGAAGAGTTAATATTGACCCCAAATGAGAGAAATCCGATTTAAAGAAACAATTCTACGCGCGTCACACGCCCCGTGTGAGCTGACACGCCCCGTGTGGGCTCACACGCCCCGTGTAGGTCTGGAAGGGGGTATTGTCTGGTTCCTGATCAATTCCTACACACCCCGTGTAGGCTCACACGCCCCGTGTGGGTCTGAAAGGGGTACTGTTTGGTTTCATAAGCCTTTCTACACGACCCGTGTGGCTATACACGACCCGTGTAGCTCTGTTTTGATATTTTACAAGTCCAAACTTTACTCAATTGGGGTTTTAACCATCCTAACTCATATAGCAACCTATTTAATCTTAATTACACAAAGATTAACACAAAATCTCTATAAATTAATAATACGGTATTACAAGTTCTTACCCCCTTCAAAAGATTCCGTCCTCGGAATCTCTTGAAAAAAAAAGGGATACTTTGACCGCATCTCCTCCTCGGCTTCCCAAGTGACATCCGTACCTCTATGGTGTCGCCATTGCACTTTTACTACTCCAATCTCTTTGTTTTGTAACTTCTTAACCTCTCTATCCAAAATTTGCTCCGGCATCTCTTGGTATCTCAATTTTTCGTCTAATTGGATTCCGGTTAAAGGTACTTGAGTGGACTTTTCATATAATGTTTTTCTAAGATGTGACACATGGAACACATTGTGGATACCCCGAAACTCATCTGGAAGCTCAAGTTTATACGCGACCGCTCCAATTCTCACTATGACTTGGAAAGGTCCAATGAATCGTGGACTCAGCTTACCTCGTTTGCCAAACCGAATTATTCCCTTCCATGGGGACACCTTCAACATTACCATGTCCCCGACATGGAACTCTAACGGCTTTCTCCTCTTATCTGCATATTGCTTTTGGCGGTTTTGGGCTACTCGCATATGTTAGCGGATACTTTGTATCTTCTCTTCGGTTTCGGCTAAAATCTCTGGTCCCGCCAATGGCTTCTCTTCTGTTTCCGTCCAACATGTTGGCGTTCAACACGGTGCACCGTACAAAGCTTCAAAAGGTGCCATCTGTATACTGGAGTGATAAGTGTTATTATAGGCAAACTCTACTAAAGGCAGGTGATCTTCCCAGCTGCCCCCGAAATCAATTATACAAGCTCGGAGCATATATTCTAATGTCTATATCGTCCTTTCTGACTGTCCGTCTGTCTGAGGATGATAAGCAGTACTTAGCAAAGCTCTAGTGCCAAAATGTTTCTAAAAACTCTGCCGGTTATGTGAAGTGAAACGACTATCTCTATCCGAGACTATTGAAGTCGGCACTCCGTGTCGTCTCACCACTTCTCTAGTATAAATCTCAGCTAGCTTTGACACTTGATAATCTTCACGGATTGGAATGAAATGAGCGGATTTTGTCAACCTATCAACAATCACCCATATTGAATCATATCCTCGTGGAGTCTGAGGCAACTTTGTGATGAAATCCATGGTGATCTCATCCCATTTCTTCATTGGTACTGGCAATGGTTGCACTGCTCCATAAGGCTTTTGATGATTAGCTTTTACTTGAAGACATGTCAAGCAGTTCTCCACGAATCGTCCTATATCTCGCTTCATACCGGGCCACCAGTAATACAGCTTTAGATTATGATACATCCGTGTGCTACCAGGGTGAACCGAATATCTAGTACAATGGGCATCTTCTAGCAATAACTGTCTCGCCTCGCCATGCCTCGGAACCCAAACTCGCCCTTGGAAAGTCTTGATTCCTTGTGCATTTTCCACAAGTTTCTCCACATAACTAATCATTCTCTCTTTTTTCAAATCATTAGCTTCGCCTTGGCATCTACGTATCACCTCCGGTAGTCGACTCACAATCCCCATTCGAGCCGATACGACTCGAATAGGCGGCTCTTTACGGCTTAATGCATCCGCCACCACGTTAGCTTTACCGGGATGGTAAAGTATTTCACAATCACAATCTTTTAGCAGATCCATCCACCGTCTTTGTCTCATATTTAAGTCTTTTTGATTGAATAGGTATTTCAGGCTCTTGTGATCTGTGTAAATCTGGAACCGTACGCCATAAAGATAGTGTCGCCACATCTTCAATGCAAAGATTATTGCCGCCAACTCTAAATCATGCACCGGGTAAGCTTTCTCGTGTGATTTGAGTTGTTGAGACGCATAAGCGATTACTCGTCCTCGTTGCTTTAACACACATCCGAGACCACTCAGAGAGGCATCGTTGTAGAGAACAAAATCTTCCCCTCCTTGTGGTAGGGCCAACACCGGAGCTTTACACAAGCTATCTCGTAATTGTTCAAACACTGACTGTTGCGCCTCAATCCAATTGAACTTCTCCGTCTTCTTTGTAAATTTGGTTAGGGGTGTAGCGATTCGGGAAAAGTTTTCAATGAATCGCCGATAGTAACCCGCTAACCCCAAGAAACTGCGAACCTCTATCGGACTCTTTGGTGGCTCCCAACTCATTACAGCTTTGATCTATGTCGGGTCTACCTTTATACCGTCTTCATTTATCACATGGCCGAGAAATTGAATTTCCCGTAACCAAAACTCACACTTCGAAAATTTTGCATATAACTTTTCCTTACGAAGAAGATCCAACATTTGTTGTAAATGGAATCTATGCTCGTCTCGACTTTTTGAGTAAATCAAAATGTCGTCGATAAATACAATTACGAATTTATCGAGAAAGGGACGACAAATTCGATTCATCAAATCCATAAAAGCAGCTGGAGCATTAGTCAAACCGAATGGCATGACTAAGAACTCGTAATGGCCATACCTCGTGCGAAAAGCTGTCTTCGGAATATCAACTTCTTGTACTCTCAGTTGGTGATAACCGGATCTCAAATCAATCTTGGAAAAATACGTGGCTCCGTGTAATTGATCAAACAAATCATCAATCCTCGGCAACGGGTAACGATTCTTTATAGTAATCTTGTTGAGCTCTTGATAGTATATACACATTCTCATAGAACCATCTTTCTTTTTCACGAAAAGTATAGGCGCACCCCACGGAGACGAACTCGGACGAATGAATCCAAGTTCCAATAACTCTTGCAACTGTCTTTTTAATTCCTCCATCTCAGAAGGTGCCAATCGGTAAGTGGTCGAGCTACTGGCTTCGCTCCCGGTATAACATCGATTACAAACTCAACTTGTCGATTTGGTGGTAAACCTGGAAGGTCATCTGGGAATACATCGGGATAATCACCGACTATTTCTACTTCTTCAATTTTGGGAAGTTTTGATTCGACACTAATCACATGTGCCAAAATCAATTCACCTCCTTTTTCCAAATATCTCCGAGCCATCGCTAATGATACTATCGGCACCTTTCGGGAACGTCGTTCACCCCGTATCAAAATTCGGGAACCACTCGGCGTTTTTATTGAAAGTGTTTTCTCATGACAATCCATTTGACCTCTATTATCATCCATCCAATCCATCCCAACTATCACATCAAACTCATAATTAGTAATCAGCTTCAGATCAATAAGGTACACAATCCCATAGATCTCAAGCCGACACTGTTCATAAGGACTCTTTACAAAAACACATCTCCCATCCGCTACATCTACTATCACTTTTTCACGTAAATTGACTAACGAGATATCTAACTTAGAAGCAAAGGACACCGATATAAAAGACACAGATGCGCCAAAATCAAAAAGTACTCGCGCTTGACAAGAGTTCAAGCTAAAAATACATGTGATAACATCGGTTTGATTTCGAGCCTCATCGATAGTTAGCTGAAAAGCTCTCGTTTTCACATGCCCGCCGCCCCTATCTCTCCGCTCGTCTCGATCTCGACCTCCTCCTCGTCCGGTCTTTTGGAAATCTCTTTGTGATTCGGACTTCGTCTTCGGACAATCAGGGCGAATATGTCCGCTTTCTCCACAATTAAACAAACAGGACGACTTTCAGTACACTGACGGGCCATATGTCCCATCTTTCCGCATTGAAAACAGACTGATGGTGGGGTACGGGAATCACATTCTCTTGTATGCTTTCACCGGCATTTCTTACACCACCTCTCCTCGTTTTTCTTCGACTCTCCACGGAATTGAGAACCCGTGTTAGTTGATCTCTGTGTATTTTCTCCAACTCTACTATCCCATTTTCTTTTCGACCCAACACTTTCCCTTTCAATTCTTCTCTCCTCTTCTTGTCTTTGTAATTCCCTTTCTCTTATTCTTGCCGCCTCCGCAACCTGTTGATACGTAGTATACCTGGAACCTTGCAAAAACTCCCGAATCTGGGTCTTTAAACCCCACATGTAAAGATCCATTCTACGTTCTTCAATATCTACTTGATGGTGTGTGAATCTCGCCTACTCATTAAAGTCTAACGTATATTGTTGTACCGTTCTCATCCCTTGTTGTAATTTCAGGAACTCCTCCTCTATACCCTTCATGGCATTATTAGAACAATAATGTTCCATGAATTTCAATTTAAACTGTTCCCAACTCAACGTAAGCGCCAGGCTTTCTCCAACTTCCATACATGTATTCTCCTACCAAAACTGGGCATCCTCTTTCAGTAAGTTTGTTGCAAATTCAACCTTATCGACCTCATCGCATTTACTCGTACGAAACATCTTTTCAACATGTGTCAGCCAATTTCTGGCTGCTATGGGATCATCCTTCCCATAGAAATCATACGGTTTGCACTTTTGAAAAACATCGTAAGTGCATTTTCTCACCTTCTCTAGTACTCTGGCTCCACTTGTCTCAATAAAGATCTCCCCACGATCCTCCCTTTGCTCAGGTTGGATCGATGGTTGTCCTGAAGGACCTCCAGTTATAGCCTCCGCCTGAGGCTTTAAATAAGTAGGTAACATATCTTTAAGTACATTGACTACCTCAGCCGCAATCATGGCTTGCATATTACTCGGTGTTTCGGGAGGCCGCTCTCCCCCGGGTTGACGCTCTCCTCCCGAATCTCGTGATCCCGATTGATCTCTAGGAGGATCACTTCGCTCTTTTTCCTTTCCAGTACTCATCTCAACTGAAAAGAAAATTTAACTCATTTAGTATTCACAACCATAATACTCAATATGGTTGTGCAATCAACTTAATTCATATGCTACCATAATACTCAATATGGTTGCATAATCAACTCGTTTGATACACCACGAAGGATAGCTTCTCGAGACTCTTTGGGACTCTCCATCTCACTGGTTTAAGTCTAAACCCATCTCAAGGTTTAATTCCCTTAAACCACAGCTCTGATACCAACTTGTAATGCCCGGTTTCTCAATTCAAGGATACACCAATTTATTTGATCAAACATAAGTATTATATTGGTGTAAACCCAAAAGATGAGTCACAAGTTACAAAGTTGCATCAAAATCCTAGTTTAAGTTACAAACTGTATATATATATATATATATATATATATATATATATATATATATATATATATATATATATATATATATATATATATATATATATATATATATATATATATATATATATATATATATATATATATATATATATATAACAGTACTTCAAGTTTTATACAAAAACCAGGACATTGAAAAGTTCAAACAACAACACAACTTCATTCCATAGTCCAAGTCCATTCCAGCTAACCCTCCGTGATGTGTTTTCCATGACCTGCACTACCAGAACCTAACAAATACAAAAATAACAAATAATTTATGAGCTTTAAAAGATAGAATGAGTTACAAACAAAAGATAATAACACTATCTTAGTTGTAGCTTCCAATTCTATCATTCCGACTCATCCAACTGAAGAATTACAACACAAACACTCTTTACTAGGTCGGGTTTAAGATTAGAACTCCATTACACACTTTAATTCATGCTAGTTGTAGGTGGTTCCTCAATACCACTTGGAACCATTTCAAATCAAGGAATTCAACCATCAAATTGAAGCTAAAACAAGGGAGATTACCTTTTGAATCACAAGATATCAAACTCTAACTTCAATTCTCGAATTACAAGCCTTAATTTCAACTTTGGAGGGTTTAGGGTAAGTTCCTAGGGTTTTAGAGAGAGTTTAGAAGAGTTAATTTTGACCCCAAATGTGAGTAATCCGATTTAAAGAAACAATTCTGCGCGCGTCACACGCCCCATGTGAGCTGACACGCCCCGTGTGAGCTGACACGCCCCGTGTGGGCTCACACTCCCCGTGTAGGTCTGGAAGGGGGTACTGTTTGGTTCCTGATCAATTCCTACACACCCCATGTCGGCTCACACTCCCCGTGTGGGTCTGAAAGGGGTACTGTTTGGTTTCATAAGCCTTTCTACACGACCCGTGTGGCTATACACGACCCGTGTAGCTCTGTTTTGATATTTTACAAGTCCAAACTTTACTCAATTGGGTTTTTAACCATCCTAACTCATATAGCAACCTATTTAATCTTAATTACACAAAGATTAACACAAAATCTCTATAAATTAATAATACGATATTACAAAACTTGTGTCTCTATCTCCACAGCAGAAGCAAAGTATGTAGCAGCTGCAGCATGTACCTCACAAATCATCTGGATCCAAAGTCAACTGAAAGATTTCGCAATCAACATGAGAAAAATTCCTTTGTTCTGTGACTCTCAAAGTGCAATTCGTATATGCCACAATCCAGTTCAACATTCCAAGACGAAGCATATAGCTCTTCGCTATCACTTCATCAAAAGTAATGTTGAGGAGGGGAATATTGAGGTGCACTTTGTTCACACTACAGAACAATTGGCAGACATTTTCACAAAGGCTCTGAATGAAGAAGCATTCACAAGAATCGTTCGTGGACTTGGAATGATAGATGGATCTACTCTTCAATAAATCTCAGATTTGCTCATTCTTAACCCTCTACTCAGTTCAAAATTTTGCAAATTCACAATAATCCGCAGTACTCCGAAGTAAAATAACACTTCGGAGCCCATCGGAGTATAACAAGCAAAAAAACTTGGAATAGCATCGCTGCACTCCGAAGTAAAACATCACTTCGGATCTCTGCGGAACAAAATTCTTATTCAAAATAACTACTTCAAAAATGAGAATCAATTAAACATATTTTGACTTCGCTTGTTCAAGCACAAAAATAAAAAGATTTTACGTCAAAGAAAATTCAAAAATAAGAAAAATCACACCAAATAATGAAAAAATTTTGATGCAAACTGACAAAGTTTAATCTTTCATTCATGAATTAATCAAATAAAGGACAAAACTTTGATTTTAGATTCTGATAATCATACCTTATTGCACGAAAAGGTATTTGAGAATCGACTTGAAACACTGGTAAGGAAACAGACTTCGAAGTGAGGTTAAGGCTATTTTACAATTTGAAGCCTTGTTTGATTCTAATATCCTTAACACAATGTCTATTCCTAATCACCCTTCGGAACTTGACCCGCTTCAACTTCAAACTAATCATGTAGTGTAACACCTCGATACTTTTGTTAAGTATTAAAATGTTAATCATAGTGTATTTATGATTTAACATGGTGTTCTAAGTATTAGAAAGTAATACTAGAAGAAAAGGGTAAATTGGTCATTTTACCATAGAAGGGTAATTTGGTCATTTGACCAAGTGAAGGACCAAAAATGTAAAAATATTGTTTGCTTGTGACAAAAGCATAATGAAAGAAAGTTTATTGTGATAAAACTTGATATTAGTGCCAAAAGTTCAAGAAATGGAACTTAGGGACTAAATTTGTAAACTTTGGAAGTATAAATAGAGAGGTTGACTCTCTTCTTTGACTGGCCATTTGTGCAGCAACGGGAGGAGCCTTGAAGGTGCGATTTCTGCAGGAAATCATGGAATTGAAGCAAGAACTTGGAACAATTGTTGGAATGGGTGATTTCCAAGCAATTAAGGTAAGTAGATTGCCTTTCTAGACAAGTTCTTGAAGAAGTTCTTAATATGTTTTATAGAAACTGAAATTTGTAAATTTCAGTTATGTTTATGTGATTTAAATGGTTTAATACTTCCATTAAGTCATGCTAAAAGGACTTAATTCAAGAAAATGGAAGTAGATTGCTATTATTGATGGATTTGAAGTTTTGGGGTTTTTGGAACTAAGAACCCTAATTCTTCCTTTGATTGATTGAGTGGGTTTTAATGGTTGAAAACCTTGTCTTAATAGAAGGTTTTAGCCTAGGAACAAACCCCATATGATTAAGAACAGAAATAAGGACTTAATGGGTCAAAACTGCTTGCTACAGTGCACAAATCGCAACTAATCAGGAGCTCTGCCCAGGCGCAGGGCGCAGTGCGCCCAGGATCAGGGCGGGGTGCGCCCAGGCATAGTGCGCCTGATACCTGGCGCAGTGCGCCCACCAGACAGGGACTTTAAAACGCTAACTTTTGTTTGGCTTGTCCGATTTAGCTCAAACTTGAACCATAGGCTCGTTATGGTCTGAAAAGTTTGGGAAAATTTTTATATTGAGTTTTCGACTCCTCGGGGGCACTGTAGATCGATTCGAATGCCTCGGTGAATAGTAAAATTCATAAAAAGATAGTAAATGTAAAGTTTATTATCTAGGCATTGTTATAATGGTATTGTATAGGACTCTTGCGTAGTAGAGTCAATTGAAATGATTATTAACCTATTATCATTTGATATGAAATGGATAAATAGGTATGGGACAAAATGGTTGTGGTGCACGCAAAGGCAAGAAACAACCGGGATTTAAATGCAGCTAGCATCCAGGTGAGTAATCTCACTGATATCATATATGATATATGATGATTGAACTGTTACAGGTTGAAACAGCTTCAAGGGACGAAAATGACGAGCGTAAAGACATATGAAAATGACAAGACCAGATAAGCCGTGAGTCTACCATAGACAAGAACGGAGCTGTGAGTCAATATATCTATGTAACTGTGACGTGACAATACCAGATAAGCCGTGAGTCTATAATAGACAAGAACGGAGCTGTGAGTCAAACTTATATAGACAAGACCGGATAAGCCGTGAGTCATTGCGATGGCAAGAACGGAGCCGTGAGTCTAGGCAATAGCGGGTAAACCCGTGAGCCATAATTGATCGTGAAACAAGCTGTTAATAGATGGTGCGGCCACTTGTGGCTATGATATTGGATGCTATATCCAACTGGTGCGGCCTATACGGCTATGATATTATTACAGGTACATGGTGCGGCCTTTTGGCTACGATATTGTTACAGGAACATGGTGCGGCCTTTTGGCTATGATATTGGGTTATTAAACCCAGCTGGTGCGGCCTGCGGGCTATGATTTATATATTGATATTGTTTTGGTGCAGCTTACATAGCTATGACACAGGGTGCGGCTTAAATAGTCATGAAATACTGTGCGGTCCATTGTGACTAAGAAACATGGGACAGAAATGGTTTGATATGATTACTGTGCAAATAACTGACGTGGCTTGATAATTTCAGGTTATCATGAATCAGCCTGTAAGGCTACAAACTAGGATGTGAAATCCTAAGAAATATATGGTCAGCCAGTAAGGCTAGGAGTTTGGATCCGATATCCAAACATATATATGAATGTATTTTTATACGTGTTATTTGCAGATATAATTACTCACTGAGCTTTGTAGCTCATACCGTTTGTTAAATGTCCCTACAGGTTAGCATAACCCTGATAAGGGTAAGGATAAAGTCCGTGACTCAAGAAGTGGACTTTTAGATGCTATCAGTAGCAGCCCGGCTTCAAAGGAGATTACGGTATTATATACTCTCCTTGATACACTTGTACCCGTTTTCAATAAAAATATACCCCTTTTGTTATGGTTTTATGTATTGAAACCTCTGTTTTAAATGAAAAATTTTCAGGGGTGTTTTGTTTTAAAAGCCGGGTGTTACAAGTTGGTATCAGAGCCGTGGTTTAAGTGAACTAGGTGTCTATAGAGTAGATTCCTGGACTTAAACCTTGAGAGACAGTAGACATGATATATAGTTAGGTGTATATAGTTGTTATTATACATATATAACCTAACTGTTGCTGACTTCTAACGTATAAGAAGTATGAGCAGCAAATCATATTTGGAGGAATTTAGGGCGTGCAGCTTTAAGAGGTGAACCAGCCCTTTCTCAAGGGTCCATTGAACGAGGGGCAAAGAGACGAGTAGCAGAAAATCCACATGACAAGCAACAGTAGTTGCTGTGGTCAGAGAAAGAAATTGGGTGCTCACCCTGATTGATATCAAGGTGAAAGAAAAGTAGCTGAGCCTACAAGAAAAGCAGAAAAAGATTAGTGGACGCTTCAGGAGAAGTTACCACGAACTGGGTCCAACCTTAAAGGGAAGGGACCAAAACAGAGCAACTATGTATTGTGAGAAGTGCAGGAAAAGCACTCAGAAAATTGTAGAGTTGAGACTCTACCGTTGACATGCTGAAATTGTAGAAGATAGGAGCAGATTGCTCGAGCTTGTTGGATAGATTGGAAGTGTGTCTAGTGCGGAGTTATAGATCACTTTCTTATGAAATACTCACATGCTAAATGTGGAGTAACGAGTGATGAACCCAGGAAAGAACGGGGAGGAAAGAAAGAAGAAACGAATGGTCGAAAAGTACCAGTGATACCATGAGCATTCCAGCAGACTGTGGAAAAAGCTCATGAGTAGACTGATATGGTCTCGGATATCATTGTCTTGAATATAATCCCCATATATGTTATATATGATCCATGAAGCTATGCTTGGGATCGATGACTGTGATGTCTTGTCTGAATATTTCATCAACGATTATGGATGAAATTTTGGGACTGGCTATAGCAGATAGCAAATATGTTCAAGGTATTGAACACCTGGAAAGGTAGTTTGCTTAGGATTTATGGGACCATTTTTCCCTATAAATCTGAAGCTGATGACTACCAATGAATCCGAAGAAATAGTGAATATGAATTGGTTAGCAATGAATGATGCTAACATGAATTGTAGAAAATGAACATGATGGTTCAAAAATCAGAAGTGAAACGGATGAAATCCATGATAAATAACCGTTGTTGAGAATATCGGTTATTTTCCTTTGCTTAAACTCGGAAAAGAGTTAGTAAAGGAATGATGTTGTAGTGGGCATACGTGGTATTGGCCAAGTTAAATAAAGCAGTGATAGTAGTGTACTACTTTAAATAAGTTCTCGGGTGTTTCTTTTGAAAAGAACTTCCAAGATTTCTGCCAGATTGGCGAGAAGAGCTTATGATTAAGCTGGTCCTGGGAGCCGTTCCTGTTATTTAGGCTCTATATTGATTAGCCTCTGCAGAGATGGCAGAGTGGTAAAACAATTGGAAGGAATTGTTTTTGAATTGGGGTCTCATATGGCCGAATGTGTCATCGTGTGGAGCCCTATCTTGTTGGAAACGAAGAAAGACAAGTTGGTGCATATGTGCGTCGACTACTGAGAATCTGATATTCTCGAAACCAGACTGAATATGAGGTACATCTGTACCAGATATTGGAGTTACATCACTGAGTTAACTGATATGTAAAATTCTCCAAGTATGAAAATTTGGCTAAAAGAATGTTTTATATTCTTTGGGCATGATAATAGTGCCAAATATGATAAAATAAATCCAGTGGAATTGATGATGTGATAAAACTGGAACCGCCTGAGGAATCTGACTGAAATTTGTAGTTCCTTGGATTGGCGGGTTATATAGGAGAGTTGTAGAAAACTGCTCCTCGATTGCTGTTTAGTTGACTAAAGTTGACCAAGAAAAGTGAAAAGTTGGACTGGGTAGAAGGACCGCAAATGACTTTTCCAAGGTTGAAATAAACCTTGTGTGAAACTCCGGTGTTAGCATTATTGCTAAGCGGAGACGATAAATTGTTTTATAGAAATGTATCCAGAGTTGATTTTGGATACATGATATTGCAGTAGCAATTATGAATTTGGCATTTAAGCTTTGGAGACACTACTTGTATGGTGTAAAGCTTAATGTTTATTATACGGATCATAAAAATTTAAAGTACTTAATTGATCTAAAAGAAGCTGAATATGATATAGCAAAGATAGATGGATTACTTAAAGATTTCGGTTATGAAAACTTGTACCATCTCGGAAAAACGAATGTGGCTATAAATGCCCTGAATTGAAAAGAGTATCTTTTGAAAGATACAACCACATGCGTGAGTGTGGCGAATTAATTACCTGAGTTGATTCGGGTAGCACAAAAAGAAGTGTGCAAGTCTGAAAACGTGAAAGATGAATGAATGATTAGCTATTGAAAGAAGCTAGATAGAAAACCCACAGTGATTGAAAACCCTTGGTGGTTGTGTATGTGAGTTCCAAAGCATGGTGAGATATGAAATCTACCCTTAAAAGACGTATATTGGGGTAGATATGCTAAATGCCTGGGGCAGTACCAAACTGTGTAGGATGATAAAACCTATGTATTGGTGGCCGGGGCTAAAGAAAGACATTGAAAGACATGTGAAAAGTGTTTGACTTGTGTGTAACTACAGTCAAATCATTAGAAGCATACGGAAAATTTAGCCGTTGTCGGTCCCAAAGAAGAAATGGGACGAAAATATTATAGACTTTATGATAAAGTCTTTGCAAGTGCCGCATGGGTATGACACCATATGAGTAATTGCAGATTGGTTGATGAAACCAATGCAAATGTATACTGACTAGGGAAAAAATTAAGAACAAAAAGTAGTGAAAAACTACATAGAAGGAGGAATTTGCTGACGTGCGTTACCGGTAGCGACTGTATTGAGTCGAGAAACTAGAATTATTCGTTGATTTTGGCATAAATTCCAAGAATAATTAGCTCAAAAGTACTAGTAAGTACTGTATAAGATTTGCAGATTGAAAAATAAGGTGAAATAATGACATAGATTTTAGAAGATGTGCTTGAAATTTGCACAACAGGCCCTAGTGAAAGATGAGAAGATCGCCTATCGTTGGTAGAATTTGTAAGAAATAATAATACAGATTAGTATTCTACAGACTTGTATGAAGTATCGTATTGCACACCGATTTGCTAGACAGAAGTTGGGGAGAAGCCGTTGACTGGACCCGAGATTGTATCTCAAACAGAAGAAAAGATTAGGCAAATTCGAGAAAGATTGGAAATAGACCAAAATCGACAAAAGTAGTATGCGGATTGTCGAGTAAAACCATTGAAACTCTAAGTGAGAGAAAATAGTGATACTCAAAATATTCCTTAGAAAGACTAAAAATCTGTTTGGGACAAAAAGAAGGTTAAGTCCTCATTTATTGGACCTTTCCATATGACCCAAAGAGTAAGAATTTTGGTGTATTGATTGAAGATTCTTGATGAACTTCAAGATAATTGTAATGTTTTCTATGGGTCTCATAGTTCTGAGAACATGGAATGATAAATTTCAACGAATACCTCATGCTAAAATGAAGGTAGATAAGTAGTTAAGGTACCCGGGACAACCGGAGGAATGATATGCAAATTGTGATCTAATCACGAGATAAGAAGACTAGTATGGTTAAGTGCTTAGGCCATACCATAGAAATTCCGACATGATGTGGAAGACCGAAAGTGAAACGAGGGAGACATAACCTCAACTCCTTGTATGATTTCGGGGACGAAATCTTTTGAAGGAGGGGAGAATTTGTAACACCTCGATACTTTTGTTAAGTATTAAAATGTTAATCATAGTGTATTTATGATTTAACATGGTGTTCTAAGTATTAGAAAGTAATACTAGAAGAAAAGGGTAAATTGGTCATTTTACCATAAAAGGGTAATTTGGTCATTTGACCAAGTGAAGGACCAAAAATGTAAACATATTGTTTGATTGTGACAAAAGCATAAGGAAAGAAAGTTTATTGTGATAAAACTTGATAGTAGTGCCAAAAGTTCAAGAAATGGAACTTAGGGACTAAATTTGTAAACTTTGGAAGTATAAATAGAGAGGTTGACTCTCTTCTTTGACTGGCCATTTGTGCAGCAACGGGAGGAGCCTTGAAGGTGCGATTTCTGCAGGAAATCATGGAATTGAAGCAAGAACTTGGAACAATTGTTGGAATGGGTGATTTCCAAGCAATTAAGGTAAGTAGATTGCCTTTCTAGACAAGTTCTTGAAGAAGTTCTTAATATGTTTTATAGAAACTGAAATTTGTAAATTTCAGTTATGTTTATGTGATTTAAATGGTTTAATACTTCCATTAAGTCATGCTAAAAGGACTTAATTCAAGAAAATGGAAGTAGATTGCTATTATTGATGAATTTGAAGTTTTGAGGTTTTTGGAACTAAGAACCCTAATTCTTCCTTTGATTGATTGAGTGGGTTTTAATGGTTGAAAACCTTGTCTTAATAGAAGGTTTTAGCCTATGAACAAACCCCATATGATTAAGAACAGAAATAAGGACTTAATGGGTCAAAACTGCTTGCTACAGTGCACAAATCACGACTAATCAGGAGCTCTGCCCAGGCGCAGGGCGTTTTAAATCGGACCCCGCCCTACGGTTCAAGTTTGAGCTAAATCGGACAAGCCAAACAAAAGTTAGCGTTTTAAAGTCCCTGTCTGGTGGGCGCACTGCGCCAGGTATCAGGCGCACTGTGCCTGGGCGCACCCCGCCCTGATCCTGGGCGCACTGCGCCCTGCGCCTGGGCAGAGCTCCTGATCAGTCGCGATTTGTGCACTGTAGCAAGCAGTTTTGACCCATTAAGTCCTTATTTCTGTTCTTAATCATATGGGGTTTGTTCCTAGGTTAAAACCTTCTATTAAGACAAGGTTTTCAACCATTAAAACTCACTCAATCAATCAAAGGAAGAATTAGGGTTCTTAGTTCCAAAAACCCCAAAACTTCAAATTCATCAATAATAGCAATCTACTTCCATTTTCTTGAATTAAGTCCTTTTAGCATGACTTATTGGAAGTATTAAGCTACTTTCAACCACATATCATAACTGAAATTTGCAGATTTCAGTTTCTATCAAACCCATCAAGAATATCTCAAGAACTTGGCTAGAAAATCAAATTACTAACCTTGTTTAACTTAGGAATCACCAATTCCAAGCTATGATTCCAATTCCTTGCTTCAAGCTTCAAAGATTTCCAGGTTTTTGCTCTCAAAAACCCTTCCCGTTGCTGCACAAATGGCCAGTCAAAGAAGAGAGTCAACCTCTCTATTTATACTTCCAAAATTTACAAATTTGGTCCTTAAGTTCCATTTCTTGAACTTTGGCCACAATAATCAAGTTTTATGACATAAAACTTTCATTTCTTATGCTTTTGTCACAAGCACACAATATTTTTACATATTTGGTCCTTCACTTGGTCAAATGACCAAATTACCCTTTTGTGGTAAAATGACCAAAAATCAGTTTTTATAACATTTTAAGTCCAAAACTCAAAATATTATTTCAAACCAAATTCTTTTATGTCCAAAAGACCAGATTACCCTTCCAAGGTAAAATGACCAATTTACCCTTTTTATTATATTTACATAAAAAGAGTGTCTTGGCGTTAAAAATTCTCCCCTCCTTCAAAAGATTTCGTCCCCGAAATCATACAAAGAGTTGGGTATTTCTATCTTGTCACAATTTCGGTTTCCCATACCATATGGAAACATTCATGGTATTGCCAAAGCACTTTTACCATACTAGTATTCTATTTCGTGATTACATCACTATTCATCTAACATTCCTCCGGTTGTCCAGGGTACCATAACCACTTATCTACCTTCATTACATCACTGTTCATCTGGAATTTCAACGGTTTTTACTCGGCAATCCGCATACTACTTTTGTCTATTTTTGTCTATTTCCAAGCTTTCTCGAATTTGCCTAATCTTTTCTTCTGTTTGAGCAACAATCTAATATCTAACTAACGGCTTCTCCACATCTTCAATCCAGTAGATCGGAGGATAACACGGTAGTCCATACAATACTTTTTACGAGTCAGTAAAACACTAGTATAATATCTATAATTATCTACGACTTCTACCAAGGATAGACGGTCTTCTCGTTTTCCGCTAAGGTCTGTTATGCAGTTTTCAGGCATATCTTCTGGAGTTTGCATCATTATCTCGCCTCGTCTATCAATCTGCAAATCATATACAGTACTTGCTATTACTTTTGAACTAATAATTCTAGGAATTAATGCTAAATTCAGCAAATAATTCTAGTATTTCGATTCGATACAGTCGACACTTGTAGTGCACGTCAACAATTTTCTTTTTCTATGTAGTTTTTTTTCACTACTTTCCGCTCTTAATTTCTTCTTTAGTCAGTATACATTTGCATTGGTTTCATCAACCAATCTGCAATTACCCATATGGTATCATACCCATGCGGCACTTGCAAAGACTTTATCATAAAGTCTATAATATTTTCGTCCCATTTCTTCTTTGAGACCGACAACGGCTAAATTTTCCGTATGCTTCTAATGATTTGACTGTAGTTACACACAAGTCAATCACTTTTCACATGTCTTTCAATGTCTTTCTTTAGCCCCGGCCACCAATACATAGGTTTTATCATCCTACACAGTTTGGTACTGCCCCGGGCATTTAACATATCTACCCAAATATACATCTTTTAAGGGTAAATTTTCATATCTCGTTTTGCTTGGAACTCACATACACAACCAACAAGGGTTTTAAATCGTCGTGAGTTTCTAGCTAACTTCTTTCAATAGCTAATCATTCATTTACTTTTCACGTTTTCAGACTGGCACACTTCTTCTTGTGCTACCCGAATCAACTCAGGTAATCAATTCACCACACTCACGCATGTGGTTGTATCTTTCAAAAGATACTTTTTCTAATTCAAGGCATCTATAATCACATCAGCCTTTCCGAGATGATACAAGATTTCATAACCGAAATCTTTAAGTAACCCATCTATTTTTGCTATCTCATATTCAGCTTCTTTTAGATCAATTATGTACTTTAAACTTTTATGATCCGTATAAACATTAAGCTTTACACCATACAAGTAGTGTCTCCAAAGCTTACATGCCAAATTCATAATTGCTACTGCAATATCATGTATCCAAAATCAACTCTGAATACATTTCTATAAAACAATTTATCTTCTCAGCTTAAGAATAATGCTAACACCGGAGTTTCACACAAGGTTTGTTTCAACCTTTAGAAAGTTACATGTGGTCTTTCTTATCACTCAGACTTTGCACTTTGCTCAATCAACTTTAGTCAACTAGACAACAATCAAGGAGTAGTTTTCTACAACTCTCCTATAATAATCCGCCAATCCAAGGAACTACAAATTTCAGTCAGATTCCTCAGGCGGTTCCAGTTTTATCACATCATCAATTTCACTGGATTTATTTTATCATCTTTGGCACTATTATCATGCCCAAAGAATTGAAACTCCTTTTAGCCAAATTTTCGTACTTGGAGAATTTTACATATCACTTAGCTCAGTGAAGTAACTCCAGTATCTGGTACAAACGTACCTCATATTCGATCTGGTTTCGAGAATATCAGATTCTCAGTAGTCAATGCACATATGCATCAACTTATCTTTCTTCTTTTTAGACAAGATAGGGCTCCACACGATGACACATTCGGCCATATGAGACCCCGATTCCAAAAACAATTCCTTCCAATTGTTTTACCACTCTGCCATCTCTGCAGAGGCTAATCAATATAAAGCCTAAATAACAGGAACGGCTCCCAAGACCAGCTTAATCATAAGCTCTTCTTGCCAATCTGGCAGAAATCCTGGAAGTTCTTTTCAAAAGAAACATCCGAGAATTTATTTAAAGTAGTACACTACTATCACTGCTTTATTTAGCTTGGCCCATACCACGTATGCCAGCTACAACATCATTTCTTTACTAACTCTTTTCCGAGTTTAAGCAAAGGAAAATAACCGATATTCTCAACAACGGTTATTTATCATGGATTTCATCCGTTTCACTTCTGATTTTTGAACCATCATGTTCATTTTCTACAATTCATGTTAGCATCATTCATTGCTAACCAATTCATATGCACTATTTCTTCGAATTCATTGGTAGACATTGGCTTTAGATTTATAGGGAAAAATGGTCCCGTAAATCCTAGGCAGACTACCTTCCAGGTGTTCAATATCTTGAACATATTTGCTATCTGCTATAGCCAGTTCCAAAATTTCACCCATAATCGTTGATGAAATATTCAGACAAAACATCAAAGTCATCGATCCAAAGCATAGCTTCATGGATCAAATATAGCATATACGGGGATTATATCAAAACAAATATATTTGAGACCATATCAGTCTATTCACGAGCTTTTTCCACAGTCTGCTGGAATGCTCATGGTATCACTGGTCCTTTTCGACCATTCAATTCTTCTTTCTATTTTCCCCGTTCTTTTCTGGGTTTATCACCCGTTACTCCACATTTAGCATGTGAACATTTCATAGGAAAGTGTTCTATAGCTCCGCGCTAGACACACTTCCATGCCATCCAACAAGCTCGAGCAATCTGCTCCTATCATCTGCAATTTCAGCATGTCAACGGTAGAGTCTCAACTCTACAATTTTCTGAGTGCTTTTCCTGCACTTCCCACAAAACATAACTGCTCTGTTTTGGTCCCTTCCCTTCAAGGTTGGACCCAGTTCGTGGTAACTTCTCCTGAAGCGTCCACTAATCTTTTTCTGCTTTTTTTGTAGGCTCAGCTACTTTTCTTTCACCTTGATATCAATCAGGATGAGCACCCAATTTCTTTCTCTGACCACAGCAACTACTGTTGCTTGTCATGTGGATTTTCTGCTACTCGTCTCTTTGCCCCTCGTTCAATGGAGCCTTGAGGAAGGGCTGGTCCGCCTCTTAAAGCTGTACGCCCTAAATTCCTCCGAGTAATATTCGCTGCTCATACTTCTTATACGTTAGAAGTCAACAATAGTTAGGTTATATATGTATAATAACAATTTATATACACCTAACGATACATCGTGTCTACTGTCTCAAGGTTTAAGTCCAGGAATCTACTCTATAGACACCTAGTTCACTTAAACCACGGCTCTGATACCAACTTGTAACACCCGGCTTTTAAAACAAAACACCCCTGAAAATTTTTCATTTAAAACAGAGGTTTCAATACATAAAACCATAACAAAAGGGGTATATTTTTTTTATTAAAAACGGGTACAAGTGTATCAAGGAGAGTATATAATACCGTATCTCCTTTGAAGCCGGGCTGCTACTGATAGCATCTAAAAGTCCACTTCTTGAGTCACGGACTTTATCCTTACCCTTATCAGGGTTATGCTAACCTGCAGGGACATTTAACAAACGGTATGAGCTACAAAGCTCAGTGAGTAATCGTATCTGCAAATAACACGTATAAGAATACATTCATATATAATTTCCTATATATGATAAATCTATCAACCGTATATCTCTGTCTAGATATCGGTTGCAAACTCCTAGCCGTTCCGGCTAACTATATATATCTTAGGATTGCACATCCTATCGCATAGTCTTACGGGTTGTTATTTGCATACATTTCTGTCCCATATTTCTTAGTCACAATTTGACCGCATCGTATTTCATGGCTATTTAAGCCATACCCTGTGTCATAGCTATATAAGCTGCACCAAAACATTTTCAATATATAAATCATAGCCCGCAGGCCGCACCAGCTGAGTTTAATAACCCGATATCATAGCCATAAGGCCGCACCATGTTCCTGTAACAATATCGTAGCCAAAAAGGCCGCATCATGTACCTGTAATAATATCATAGCCGTATAGGCCGCACCAGTTGGATATAGCATCCAATATCATAGCCACAAGTGGCCGCACCATCTTTTAACAGCTTGTTTCACGATCAATTATGGCTCACGGGTTTACCCGCTTTTGCTTAGACTCACGGCTCTGTTCTTGTCATCGCAATGACTCACGGCTTATCCGGTCTTGCCTAATTAAAGTGGACTCACAGCTCCGTTCTTGTCATCGCAATGACTCACGGCTTATCTGGTATTGTCGCATTATTGACTCACAGCTCCGTTCTTGTCTATCATAGACTCACGGCTTATCTGGTCTTGTCATATTTCATATATCTTTACGCTCGTCATTTTCGTCCCTCGAAGCTGTTTCAACCTGTAACAGTTCAATCATCATATATCATATATGATATCAGTGAGATTACTCACCTGGATACTAGTTGTATTTAAATCCCGGTTGTTTCTTGCCTTTGCGTGCACCACAACCATTTGTTCCATACCTATATATATTCATTTATATACCAAATGATAATAGGTTAATAATCATTTAAATTGACTCTAATACATAAGAGTCCAATATTATGCAACTATAAACAATGCCTAGATAATAAACTTTACATTTACTATCTTTATGTGAATTTTACTATTCACCGAGGCATTCGAATCGATCTACAGTGCCCCCGAGGGGTCGAAAACTCAATATAAAAATTTTCCCAAACTTTTCAGACCATAACGAGCCTACGGTTCAAGTTTGAGCTAAATCAGACAAGCCAAACAAAAGTTAGCATTTTAAAGTCCCTGTCTGGTGGGCGCACTGCGCCAGGTATCAGGCGCACTGTGCCTGGGCGCACCCCGCCCTGATCCTGGGCGCACTGCGCCCTGCGCCTGGGCAGAGCTCCTGATCAGTCGCGATTTGTGCACTGTAGCAAGCAGTTTTGACCCATTAAGTCCTTATTTCTGTTCTTAATCATATGGGGTTTGTTCCTAGGCTAAAACCTTCTATTAAGACAAGGTTTTCAACCATTAAAACTCACTCAATCAATCAAAGGAAGAATTAGGGTTCTTAGTTCCAAAAACCCCAAAACTTCAAATTCATCAATAATAGCAATCTACTTCCATTTTCTTGAATTAAGTCCTTTTAGCATGACTTATTGGAAGTATTAAGCTACTTTCAACCACATATCATAACTGAAATTTGCAGATTTCAGTTTCTATCAAACCCATCAAGAATATCTCAAGAACTTGGCTAGAAAATCAAATTACTAACCTTGTTTAACTTAGGAATCACCAATTCCAAGCTATGATTCCAATTCCTTGCTTCAAGCTTCAAAGATTTCCAGGTTTTTGCTCTCAAAAACCCTTCCCGTTGCTGCACAAATGGCCAGTCAAAGAAGAGAGTCAACCTCTCTATTTATACTTCAAAAATTTACAAATTTGGTCCTTAAGTTCCATTTCTTGAACTTTGGCCACAATAATCAAGTTTTATGACATAAAACTTTCATTTCTTATGCTTTTGTCACAAGCACACAATATTTTTACATATTTGGTCCTTTACTTGGTCAAATGACCAAATTACCCTTTTGTGGTAAAATGACCAAAAATCAGTTTTTATAACATTTTAAGTCCAAAACTCAAAATATTATTTCAAACCAAATTCTTTTCTGTCCAAAAGACCAGATTACCCTTCCAAGGTAAAATGACCAATTTACCCTTTTTATTATATTTACATAAAAAGAGTGTCTTAGCGTTACAATAAAGTCCGTGACTCAATAAGTGGACTTTTAGATGCTATCAGTAGCAGTCCGGCTTCAAAGGAGATTACGGTATTATATACTCTCCTTGATACACTTGTACCCGTTTTCAATAAAAATATACCCCTTTTGTTATGGTTTTATGTATTGAAACCTCTGTTTTAAATGAAAAATTTTCAGGGGTGTTTTGTTTTAAAAGCCGGGTGTTACATGTAGCCTCAAAACTACACAGGATAATTCAAGTGCTCCGAAGTTTTCCTTACAAATAGTACCAACATTGTCTGATAAGCAAATCTAAATCTCTTTTCATTAGTGATACAAAATTGAACTACAAGAAATTTTTCACCCACAAGGATTGTTTGAAACAAAAATAAAAGGCAACAAAGAAGAAAACAATATGGTGATGTTTTATGTCTTCAGATAAAGATAAAATGGAAAATTGAAAAAGGATCAAAAAGATAAATAGAAAACAATTGTCAAAAGAATCAAAGACAAACAAAGATAAAAAGATAAACAGGGGAATGCAAAAGCAAGAAAAAATCAGCATTCAAAGGCTTATTCTTCTGTTTTAAATAACGATACAAGGAACTCCTATAACATAGTCGAGTACCTTGTAGAGAATATGAACATTTCAAGTAGTCTATCTTAAATGATAAAGTTGAAGTGGTGTACGAAGCTCAAAGGCTTGTCATCAGAGTCTAGTATCCAAACACTTCAACTGATGAAAGGGAATAAATTTTTCAAAAGAATTCACAAAACAATCCAATTTTCTAAAACACTTCTGATGCTCAATTCATGAATGAAAATTTCTTTTTATTTCAAATGCAAAGGATGTTATTACTATTATATTTGAAAATTTTGAAGCACATAAGCACAACTCAAAACATGTTTCCAAATGCGAATTCAAGTTAGTGATGGGGTAATTAGACTTATATATTCTTGATTGATATTGAATCAAACAACCTTCAACATGAAAAATGGACTTCCAACATGATTCAAATGAGTCTGAACATTAATTTGTTAAATCCTCTTTTCACAATATTCCAGGATGTTAAGGATACGTATCATGTCTGCATCACTCAGAAGTAAAACGAAAGATTCAAAGAAAAACAAAATGAAAATAATCCACTTCGGAGTCAAACTTCATGCTCTCACTCCGAAGTGCATTCACAACGATCAAGACTTTACCATAAATCCAAAGTCAATTTGTTGTTAAAATGATTTCTGCATTTATGATATCACCAGAAGACAAACATTCCTTAATAATATGTGACCGTTTGTTCAAATACAGTTGTCAATGACATATTAAAGGAAAATCTTAACAATAAAGATACAACAAAAAGGGCGGTTCAAATTTTGAATCATTACAACTGACAGCCGTACGTTTCTCCTTTTTGCAGGGTTAGTGGGACGTGTAGTTGCTGAGGTGTCTGGTTCCTACTGACCATTACAATCGTGCATTAAATGACCTAGGGACCACGAATACTATATAAACCTCTCACCGCTTCAGTTACACTCTTTACGCGAACAAAACCTTTGAACTTTCTCTCTCTGCTAACTTACTCTCTAAGAAATCCTTCATCCCCTTTCTCTCATCAACAATGGCAGCTGAAGCTTCATCTCAAAACACTGAAGCTATGTCAATCCCAAACCTTAAGAGCCAATCATCTAACCTGGTGCTTCGCAATGATCTTTCTGTTTACCCTAAACCTATCGATGCATTGGTGGAATGCATGAAAAGATCTGTTATAAGTTATGCTCTAACATGTACTCCTTCAGTTCCTGCAACTCTGGTTCATAAGGCACACTATACTTCAAATGCTCTGTTCGATTCCAACAACTAAGTCAAATCAGTATTCTATGAGACTGTCGATTCAAAAGGCAAAACCAAAAAGGTGCAATTAACCAAGGAGAAATTTGCCGAAGCCCTCCATCTTCCAATTTACAACTCGAAAGAAATGGTCGTCCCATCTACTGACCAACTGGTCAATATGTTCAATGAAAGGGGGGTATGAACCCTTGCTTGAAAGAATCAGCACTTTCAAGAAAAATCAACTCCCTGATCTTTGGAGGTACTTCTTTAGCATCTTCCTTAGATGTCTCTCTGGAAGGACCTTAGGCTTGGATTCAGCAAGTGTTACTTTTCAAGGCCTCTTCTACGGAATCTACTACGATGTTAAAGTAGATTTCGCATCGATTCTTTGGACCGATTTTTGCTCCCACATAAATCACAGCATGAAGGGGACAGAAATCGCAAACGCAAGGTTCTGGGCGATTGTTGTTCATGCCCACTACCAACAAGCAGGGTATGTTCCAGATCCCTCACTCGGTGAAATGAAGTTCACTCCCATTGCAATCCCCATTCTAGACGATGCACCTGCAAACTTCTGTGCTCAAATTCCAAATGTCATGCTCTCAAAAGTACCTTTAGAGTGTAATGAGGTAGATGCGTATCGTAACACTCTAGTTATTCCTTATCCCACTCGTGACTTAAGTCAATAAGCACCAGTCAAAGAACAACACAAAGGGAAAGGGAAGAAGAAAATCACTGGTGGACCAAGTGTTCCGAAGAAGGAAGACAAGAAAAGAAAGGCTTCGGTGAAAACCACTCCAAAGAGGAAACAGCCGAAGACGCAGAGAAAACTGATCACTGTGGAAGAGTCTTCGGACTCAGAAAAGACTCCATCCACTGTCCATGAAGAAGAACAAGAAGAGGAACAATTCATCAATCAACCTCCTTCACCTACACCAACAACCAGACCACTATCTCCACCACAGACCACTATTCCTTTATCTCCACCTAAAACAACCCAATCACCATCACCACCACCCACAACAGCTCAAAAAATTACCACCATTCATACTACATCATCTGATGTACCACCACCACCTCCACCTACTATAGCTCCTCAAACATCTACCAATTCCTCCTCTGGTATCGACTTCTCTTTGCCAGAGTTTGACTTGCCCCATCACCATCAAGACAAAACCCCACTTCGGCAGCCTTCTTTGAGGCTTTTCATTTAGCCCCTTTGGCTACTGAAGGTGTCTCCGATGAAGATTTGCCAGATGAAGGATTTGTACTAATGAAACAGTACAAAATCCTCAACTCCAAGCTTGATACTCTGCTTCAAGCACAAACTGGCTTCGATCCCACCAAACCAACCCTGGGCGACATCACCGAAGAGATAGAGTCTTTGGAAGTTACAATGTCCAAAGAAATAAGGGACTCTGTACAAAGACTTGAGAAGAATCTCTTGGATCGACAAAATATGATCCAATCATCCTTTGAACAAAAACTTGAATCAGCTGTAACTGGTGTTGACAAGAAAATTGAAGCCCTTGCCGAAAAGTTTGAAAAATCACATTCCGAAGTCATGCAAACTCTACAAGGACTTCAGAGTGAGACTCAGAAAAGTACCGAGTTTGAAAAACAACTCGATGAGGCTAGAGCAAAGATTGAAGAGCTCACAGCCGCCCAAGCCGCTTCGGATATTTCAAAGTTTACAAAGGAACTGCAAAGAACAAATGCAGTTCTTACCCAATACTTAACTGCTAAGTTAAGGACTGCATTACAACCCTTGATAAACTTTGCGGATAAAATTTCTAGGCCACAAGGCAGGCCTGCAACTGCTCAGCATGTGGGCCATGCTTCACAAGGGGGAAAAGGCCTAGACTAACCTCAGAAGGTCCCTCATTCTCAACCATCACAACAACAACCAAGGGAGCTAGTGGATCAGCTGGAGCAGGAAGCTCAATAGACAAGTCACTCGAAAGCATAATTGCTCCACATATGGAGGAAGTCTATAAAGCCAGACTGGCAAACTACCATCTGATGATCAAGATGAATGAATTTGCACGTGATGATGGTGAATGGACCATAGAGGCAATCAAACTCTTCGGATTTCAGCATCCGAATGTACTCAACAGGCTACCTCTTCGGATTTTTGCAACAACTTACTCCGAAGACATTCAGCTTGACATTCATTATAATCCAAAAACTTTTGCTTTTCTTCAATTTGTTCAATCAGTACTAGAAGAACAGAGAGCAACCTTCTGGACCAACAAAATCAACTTTCATGCCAAATACATTCAACGTCAGAGTGTGGTATGGAGTTTGAACAAGATCAAACAAATCCTCTCGATCAAGGAGACTGAAACTTATAAAGGCCTTGCAAATTATGAGTTTAATGTTCTCAGAGGTGCAAACAATGATGAGTCAAGGTTTACGATTGCTGATTTTCCAATAATGAATCCAATGGACTTCATTCAAATTCTTGAGCTTCTGCGAGGTGGTGAAGCAGCTCAAGCTGGATTACCTATGATTGCAGTCAGCAGCCATGTCATGGGCTTTCTGAACAATTACTTGATGAGGTTTGCCAAACATGACATTGAGTTATGTTCCTTCTACAGACAACCGTTGAACACTCCTCCCGTTGTGGTTCGGAACATAACCAGATTCAAGAATGGAGAGATTATCGATGAACCTTATGGTGTAGTCTTCAAAGGACTTCGAAACGAAACCGAAGTCATGATCAAGTTCTTTCAAATAGACTACCTTGGCCTCCATCCCTCCTCCTTCATCTCTGGCATGATCTCTCATGTTAATGCTTGCTCCGTAAACTCTGAAGAAAAGAAGAAGAAGTTTATGGATAACATGCATTGCTACTTGGCAATAAGGAAAACGTTGAAGAGAGCGTACAAGAAAAACTTCTGCAAGTAGACTTCAGATGCACTTCACACAAAGGGGGAGATTGTTGAGTATATTTGTGATGAAGTGCTGACGTATCCGAAGTCCTCCTCAGAAGACCTTTTGAAGAAAAACCCCGAAGTAATAAAGTAATAGAAGACCCCGAAGTCTGAACACTCCGAAGTGTTTCGCATGGAGGATCCGAAGACTTCACAGCCTGTCCATCTGTCTTTTGTGTACACGCGTATAGCACAATACGTGTTGCATGAATCTTCTATCTTATTGGCTAGTACACTAATAGGATATTCTCTGTAGAAGTTGTACTATTCGTATCACTGATTTAGTATAAATATCAGTGATACCTTGCCGTGTAGAATGTGAGATTACGAGATAGTAAAAATCACAAACATAGAAAACCCCATTGTAAAACCATATCTTATAATCAAGCATTCGGCACAAGTTATCCAATTCACCTTGTTCATTCAACTTACTTATATTATCCTTGTGTGATTGATTGTGATATTGGTATAATCTTTGTTTCTATTCATCTATCAACTGATCTCAACACTCAACACTATTCTTGGTGATTTTATATCATATATGCTGTGGTATTCTCACTTTTTGTGTCAGTGCTTGTTTGCAAAGAAAAATCATAAACAAGGGTTAAATGCGTACAAAATGGAGAAGTTTGAAGATGAAGTCAATTTCAGTCGTCTGAACACGCGTGTCGCGGATTGCACATGTGCGCGACGCACCACGTCAAAGAGATGAGGCGGTGGAAGAATTCAAACTGCGAGAAAACGGGGATAAGGCTACACGCGCGCTGCGGATATCAGCTTTGTGCGGCACGGCTTCTTAATTTTTTACAACTATAAAAGGAGTCTTTTTCAATTTATTTTCATAATTAGTTCAATTGTCCTTAGTTATTAGCTTAGTGTGTCTGGGTGTGACAACCAGTAGCAGTAGGTTAGAGCTTTGATTTTTTCGTTATTTACTGTATGAAACCTTCTGGATTGGTGTTTAATAAAGTTAATCATTCAGTTCATGTGGTTTTGCTTATTTTACCTTTATTTATATGTTATTGCTTTGGATGTTTTTGGATTGTTCTTGTTATTTCTGGATTTAGATTTTACTTTCTGATTTCAGTGGACAACTCTAGTTTAGAAATTGATTTGGTTTAGTTTGGTTGATGTTGGATTTAGTTTTTGGCAATTGTTTGGATTTTGGAATTTTGTATTGTTTTGGGAAAGTAGAATATTGGCCCCTCTGGCTGCAGCGTGACATTATAGCTGGTAATCTATCACCTATCTTGACCATGAAACTCCTGTGGATCGACCCTGACTACCGCTGTACTAGTGTGAGTGAGGTATTTTATTATTTTTGACCGCACGACGACCAAGGCGTGTCACCTTACCTTCGGCGGTAGGGTCGATCATCTATGCTATGACATGTACTCGCCCTGATGTGTCCTTTGCTTTGATCATGATCAGTCGCTATCAGGGAAATCCGGGCGAAGCTCATTGGACAATGGTTAAGAACATTCTCAAGTATTTGTGGAGGATGAAGGACATGCTTCTAGTCCTTGGTGGTAGTGATACGTTGAGAGTAACGGGGTACAGTGACGCCAATTTCAGACAAATATAGACAACTTTCGATCTCAGTCGGGCTGGGTGATTCTTCTAAATCATAAACAGGGGTTAAATGCATACAAAATGGAGAAGTTTGAAGATGAAGTCAATTTCAATCGTCTGAACACGCGCATCGCGGATTGCACATGTGCGCGACGCGCCACGTCAAAGAGATAAGGCGGTGGAAGAATTCAAACTGCGAGAAAACGGGGATAAGGCTACACGCGCACTGCGAATATCAGCTTTGCGCGGCGCGGCTTCTTAATTTTTTACAACTATAAAAGGAGGCTTTTAGGTCAAAATCAGCAGGCAAGGAACGACCCATAAGGTGGACTTAAGGCTTCTTTGACTCCAGGTTTCGGACTTCAGCAACCATTCGTGGTATTTTAAGTTTTTCAATTTATTTTCATTATTAGTTCAATTGTTCTTAGTTATTAGCTTAGTGTTTCTGGGTATGACAAGCAGTAGCAGTAGGTTAGAGCTTTGATTTTTTTGTTATTTACTGTATGAAACCTTCTGGATTGGTGTTTAATAAAGTTAATCATTCAGTTCAAGTGGTTTTGCTTATTTTACCTTTATTTATATGTTATTGCTTTGGATGTGTTTGGATTGTTCTTGTTGTTTTTGGATTTAGATTTTACTTTCTGATTTCAGTGGACAACTCTAGTTTAGAAATTGATTTGGTTTAGTTTGGTTGATGTTGGATTTAGTTTTTGGCAATTGTTTGATTTTGGAATTTTGTACTGTTTTGGGAAAGTTGAATATTAGCCCCTCTGGCTGTAGCATGACATTATAGCTGGTAATCTATCACCTATCTTGACCATGAAACTCCTGTGGATCGACCCTGACTACCGCTGTACTAGTGTGAGTGAGGTATTTTATTATTTTTGACCGCACGACGACCAAGGCGTGTCACCTTCCCTTCGGTGGTAGGGTCGATCATCTATGCTATGACATGTACTCGCCGTGATGTGTCCTTTGCTTTGAGCATGATCAGTCGCTATCAGGGAAATCCGGCTGAAGCTCATTGGACAGTGGTTAAGAACATTCTCAAGTATTTGTGGAGGATGAAGGACATGCTTCTAGTCCTTGGTGGTAGTGATACGTTGAGAGTAACGGGGTACAGTGACGCCAATTTCAGACAAATATAGACAACTTTCGGTCTCAGTCGGGCTGGGTGATTCTTCTAAATCATAAATAGGGGTTAAATGCGTACAAAATGGAGAAGTTTGAAGATGAAGTCAATTTCAATCGTCTGAACACGCGCGTCACGGATTGCACATGTGCACGACGCGCCACGTCAAAGAGATGAGGCGGTGGAAGAATTCAAACTGCGAGAAAACGGGGATAAGGCTACACGCGCGCTGCGGATATCAGCTTTGCGCGGCGCGGCTTCTTAATTTTTTACAACTATAAAAGGAGGCTTTTAGGTCAAAATCAGCAGGCAAGGAACGACCCATAAGGTGGACTTAAGGCTTCTTTGACTCCAGGTTTCGGACTTCAGCAACCATTCGTGGTATTTTAAGTTTTTCAATTTATTTTCATTATTAGTTCAATTGTTCTTAGTTATTAGCTTAGTGTTTCTGGGTATGACAAGCAGTAGCAGTAGGTTAGAGCTTTGATTTTTTTGTTATTTACTGTATGAAACCTTCTGGATTGGTGTTTAATAAAGATAATCATTCAGTTCAAGTGGTTTTGCTTATTTTACCTTTATTTATATGTTATTGCTTTGGATGTGTTTGGATTGTTCTTGTTGTTTTTGGATTTAGATTTTACTTTCTGATTTCAGTGGACAACTCTAGTTTAGAAATTGATTTGGTTTAGTTTGGTTGATATTGGATTTAGTTTTTGGAAATTGTTTGATTTTGGAATTTTGTACTGTTTTGGGAAAGTAGAATATTAGCCCCTCTGGCTGTAGCGTGACATTATAGCTGGTAATCTATCACCTATCTTGACCATGAAACTCCTGTGGATCGACCCTGACTACCGCTGTACTAGTGTGAGTGAGGTATTTTATTATTTTTGACCGCACGACGACTAAGGCGTGTGATATTGCCTCATTTATACATAAATTTCGGGCAATATCAAGTGCCTAAACACGTGTTTTTGGTATGATATCAAGATAAAAGGTACTTATACGTTTAAATTACCAAAACACAGGAAAAATGGCTTTGCGGATAAAGAAGGAGCTGAATATGAGCCTTATTGTGAACAAAAGAAATCAATGGCAGCAACAGCTAAGATCGCGACGCGATCCCCTATAGGGTCGCGACGCGATCCAAGTGATGACACGGTGACGACGTGCTGACAAAACGATCGCGAAAAAGGCTTCAAATCGCGACCCGATGAGATCGCGACCCGATCTCCTTACTGATCGCGACCCGACCCACCAACTACAGTCCACTAAGTCGGGATAGTGGCCAGCGCAAAAGAGCACTACGCATGAGATCGCGACGCGACCCCCTATAGGATCGCGATGCGACGGGCCTGGACAGCAACTATAAATTGAGGCTTTCTCTTGTTGTTTTGAACACCAACCCATAAACTCCTGCACCTATACCTCAGAACCAAAACATCAAACTCGGCAGTTTGCCTACTGGTACGGTGCGGATGGAATCGAGAGCTTGAAGAATGTTCGGCCGGGACTTCATTCGGTTTGCTTTATATATGTTTAGCATTCTACTATGATTTCCTAGGCCGTATTCTTCAGATCATGTTATATTTGTTATTTGCATTATTCATTACTTAGATTTGAATACTATCTAGTTATGATTTGACTGTTATTTATCGGATATTGAACGTTTTATATTTTATCTTGCATAATTCATTTGACTATCATATATGTTAAGTAACCTTCCTTTTGGACTTATTGCTGAGTTATTTTAGTCTAGAGGACCAATCTGACTATATGACTTTTATCATAATTGTACTATGACCATTAGGCAGATATGACTAGTGATGGACCAAATCCTAGGGTTAAGTCACGAAGGTAGAAACTTATATGTGTATGGCAAGTTTGTACTAGAGGACCAATCTGTACAAACCATTTTGATTTTCATGACCATTGAGATCAAAAACTCGAATGAATCTTGTATGATACGAACCAATACATGATTATTTGGAATATGTAATTGCATGACCATTGCCATTAATGACCTTATAATCATAGGATTAGGTAGTTGGACCAAAACATCTAATCACTCTAGAAATCGATATTTAACTTTCAATATCCATTGCACTAATATCATATCAAACATAACTAGATGGTTGAATCGAATCTAAGTATAAATATTTACTTTTATGTTTTGTAATTTATATTTATATTTTCCGATTCTAATAAACTTTTGCGTTGTCTCTTGACACGAGACAATGCAATCTCTCAAACCCCCCCCCCCCCCTTTTAATTACTGTTTGCTTGAATAATTGTTAATTAATAATTGATTTTCTTAACTTAAAAATATTCATTTTCCCTTGGGTTCGACAACCCAGATTTACCATTACTATACTACAACCGATTAGGTACACTTGCCTAGTTGTGTTGTTCTATTCATACATGGTATTTCCTTGTTCAGAAATGTAAAACTAATGTGAAAAGTAATTGCTAATATCATATATACACTCGTAACACACCAAGTTTTTGGTGCCGTTTCTGGGTATTTTATATGTATGTTTGAAAACACATCAGCGTGTCACCTTACCTTCGGCGGTAGGGTCGATCATCTATGCTATGACATGTACTCGCCCTGATGTGTCCTTTGCTTTGAGCATGATCAGTCGCTATCAAGGAAATCCGGGCGAAGCTTATTGGACAGTTGTTAAGAACATTCTCAAGTATTTGTGGAGGATGAAGGACATGCTTCTAGTCCTTGGTGGTAGTGATACGTTGAGAGTAACGGGGTACAGTGACGCCAATTTCAGACAAATATAGACAACTTTCGGTCTCCGTCGGGCTAGGTGTTTCTTCTAAACGGTGGAGCGGTTGTTTGGAAGAGTTCTAAACAAGAAACCGTGGTTGATTCAACTTGTGAATTAGAGTACATAGCTATAAGTGAAGCATCAAAGGAAGCAGCTTGGATGAAGAACTTCATCGGTGACCTCGGAGTAGTCTCGACCATTCAAGAGCCAATGGAACTTTTCTGCGACAATGAAGGAGCGGTTGCCTTGACTAAGGAACCAAGAGATCATGGAAAGTCCAAACATATCGACAGAAAATACCATTACATCAGATATAGAGTAGAAGAAGGTCACCTCATCGTAAAGAGGGTATCATCTGAGGAAAACCCTACAGATCCTTTAACAAAAGCTCGGAGTAGGGTCAAGCACAATCCAAGCATTCTAGGAGCATTAGTATGAAAGATGATACTAGTTTTATTAGTTAGATAGTTATTTTTAAAACTTGTAATGTAATTGACTTTTGGTAATTAAATAATGGAGAATTATTTATGAGCATTGTTTACTGCCTTTTGTCAATTGTTAATGTTTGTGTTTCATTTTGCATGTTTACTTCCCGAGTAATATGATTATTTAAAATTCCGCAGTCTTTCATACCTTTGGAAGTAAGTAGTGAATTAAGACTGTCACGAATTGATTTGTAGATTGTCTAAGGAGGTTAGACATAGCAATAGCATTGCTGCAATATTCATGAGTACTTAGAAATGGGGATTTGAGTATTGGATAAACCCACGCTTAGAGAATTACTTCATGGATTCTATCACCAGTAATTCTGAGACGATAATATCTTATGATCTTCAAATAGAGATATATAAGTAGCAATTTACAAGTCGGTTGTTCATTGGTAACGTGTAAACGCATCAGTAACTTGATGTTATAAAAAGTATTGTCATGCATGATTTTATAAAGGATACAAGCATATGAGTCAAAGTCTATTCGTTCCTTTTGCCCTAAAGGGAAAAAGCAATATCTTTGGGCCCCTCGGTGATTTGGTGTTGACTTATAGTGCTGGGCTCAGTCAGGACTAAATTAATGTGTTCAATTAGAAGTCCTATATCATCACAAATCAGAAAATCGGGGAACAAAGTCTTGGACAATGAGATTGATTCCATTCCATGTCTTATGTCCGAATGATATCTTGTAGAATGGAGGATTATATGATCACTTACCTTAAGATGCGTAACTGATTGGGTCAGAGTTCAGCAGCGGCTTTTGGAAGCTATAATTTGCTGATCGATTTAGAATTTATACTGTCAGTTATAGTTAAGACTTATCCAAGTGGGACACTGTTGGATTAGGTGTCTAAGCCCATAACTATAATTGGTATATATTTGAATTGAAAGTAGCACAGTCCTTTTGGGTTGTCATCAGTAGTCCAAATGGTATTAAGGTTAATAGAGAGAGAGATAATAGGTTTATTAATTTTCCATGTGATGATAAATTAATTAGAAACTAGTTTAGAAATAATTAGAGTAAATTACACGAATAGTCCATATGGTTTAGGGTAATTTGCGGGCTTGGTCCCTAACTTTTTTTTAACTCGGATCGTCCCTATGCTTTGATTTTGTTGCGAGCTTGGTCCCTGACAGACTTAAAAGTACTATTTTACCCTTGATTATTTCTTTTTAATTTTTCTATTACTTATGTATCAATTTAAAATTAAAAAAAGGAAAAAGTTCCTAATACTTCACCTTAGAATCTGACCGTCTGTCTTCATCCTCTCACATCACACACACACACACACACACACACACACACACTGTATTTCTCTCTTTAGTCCGACCTCCATTGATCCAAGGAGGAAGAAATCTAGACTTAATATGCTTAGATGAGTTATGGATTTGATCCGACTTCCTCACTCTCTCCCTCCGCCTTCTCCCCTCTGTCGTTGGTGGACTGTTTGTCCTCCTCCACATCACCACCATTGTCGGAGCTATCTCAGGCTGTAACGCGGTGTCTATAGGATCAAACAGGCGGTACGCAGTGTGACATCCGCCTAAAATGGATTCGGGTCAACCCAACCGAATTGGAAATTAATAAACCCTACTGAAGATCACTTGACGCTACTATGATCAAAACCCATACATTACGATATAAATTGACGTTAATAGAAATATAGCATAGTATAACGTTATAACTATAATCAAATTAAATTATGATACCATATTAAAATCAAATCAAAGTATGATGCTCTAATTAAATTAAAAGAATCAAACTTGAATGCTATAATTAAACTTCAAATCAAAGTAGATTGTTATAATCAAATAATAACCTCTCTTTTATAAAACTCTATTTTATAAACTCTACATTAAATTTTATAAAACTCTTATATTAATTAGTGTATTATATAAAAGATGCTTGTGTTAGTGGGAAATTATGAAGACCACCAAAAGCAAAAAGTTATTCCCATGGTCTCCCACTCACACATCCCATCATCTTTCTTTTCCCTTTCTCCCAACACATTATTCTCATCACCACTCAAACCTTCTCTATTCTTTCTCTCACTCTCAATCTCGAAATTCATCCAAGAAATACTCATATTCCAGCCAAGAACAATCTATTACACTCAAATCTTCATCCCTCTTGAAACATTCATCAAGGTATGTTGTTAAAAGTTTCAAATTCATACATGAAACAAATTAAATCCACCAAACAATCTAAAACTCATTTTATGGATAAACCTTATTTTTCTCAGAATCCCATCAATAAAATAAGAAGTTCTGGAAATTTTCAGAAAATAACTTATTTTTATTGAATTACTATAATTATTGCAATAAAATATGGCAATAATTCACATAAAATACTTTTTGCAGTCAATAAATTATGAGAAAATTCTGGGATGGCCCATAAATTGATTAAAAATAGTTTATTAAGTTTCATGTATTTATATTACTGTTTTATGTTTATTTTTATTTTATTTCGTTTAAGATAAATAAATACCAAAATATAGTTATGTATGTCAAAAAACTATATTTTATATTTTTCGAACCTTAACATTATAAATACTCCATGAAAAAAATTATAGATTTGTTTAAGAATGTTTGCTTTTTTTCCCGATTTAATGATTGTTTAATGGGTTAAATTGATAATAAATAGATACACATATCCGAAAATTATAAAACCTTGTCAGAATATCATATATTCTTCTCTTAATTAAAACCCGTAATATTTGGGTTTGTAACATGGGCACCTTTTTTCTTTGGTGTCACGCGGGTCTTTACCGGATCCGAGTCGGTTTTTTTGGTAGTTTATGGATCCGATAAACACGTGTTTCCTTCCGGTTTTTTCTGTTCCTCCTTTTCGTCTTCTCTTTTTGCTTCTTCTCTTCTTTCAGTCGGTGCATATGCACTGTGTGGATTTTCCGTCCATCGCTTACCTATTACTTATTGTCTTTCGATTTTTTGCGTCTTCGATTTTTTGCTTCCGATAGAGAGATTGAATGCGAGATGGAAAGCAGAAATCAGGAAAGCGAACACACACAAATTAAAAAGAAATCGATTCTTGTGTGTGCGTGTTTGTTAATTTCAGCATGGAAGCAAAAAATCGATAGAAGGAGAAAGATATTATGGCTCGATTTTGGCTTTGAGGGTTGTGATTTCCAGAAATTAGAGAGAGAAAGCGGGATATAGGAAGATCGAAGCAGCTACAAAGCTGCTGCTGGGGTGCGACTCTGACTAGAAGCGACGCTGCTATCACTGCCGGCGACGGCAGAGGTCGCGTGAAGGCGGCGGACGACCGGCGGTGGCGGTATGCAACAGTGGACTTCGGGAAAAGCTTCTTTCAGTCTGTTTTCATCAATGGTTAATCATGGGGTTAATAATGACAGGAGGCGAGAATGGTTGTGCGAAAGTCGTATATGCTTCTTGTAGTGTCGGTGAAGCCCTTGAACAGGAGGTCTGTATTTTTCGATGATTATTTCTATCAAATTATCATTCTAATTTAAAACCTCTCTCAATTTCTCGATTTTTTTTGCTTTTGGTATGTAACTATATATCAAATTTGTTTACACAAATTCTTGGAGAAAACGAAGACAAGAAAGGCTGCTAAAGCTGCAAAAAGTGAAGAAAAAGTTTCTGACATTGTTACAAAGGAACAAGAGGGATTACATAAAAAAGTAACCGATTTGATGAAAAAAGGGAAATTACAGGTTGTAGGACACATCGTCAAAGGACATGACGATTCAAAGCTATGTCACCAATCTTGGCTTCTCTCCTTCCTCCTTTGATCAAATCGACAATGATTTCATCGAATTTCCTCAAATCTCCTCAAATCAGCGATTTTTGCCGATATTTAACCCATAAGTTCGATGACTAGCATGTATTTGATACCATCTTCTCTGATGAAAATGCCGCCTCCACCTTGTCTATAGGGCTTGCCTTTCTGCTGAGTAATTTAAACCTTGGTAATATATTTTATGATATAATGTCATTGGTGTCGATTCAACAACCAAATGCCAGTAATGATCTTCCACGTGCAGCAGAAACCTTAGCTAACATGAGACATTGCTTGACTGCAGTTGGAGAGGTAAAAATCAATTGACTTTTCATGTATCATTCTATAAAAAACAGTCTATATATCTTTTACAGTTGTTTATTAACCCTGTCTCTTTCAGGTTGCTGAATTTGCCAACATTAGAAGGCAACTTCAGGTCTTGGAAGATAGACTAGACTACATGGTTCAACCTCGCCAAACAAATGCAATAACCAATCACAAGGTGAATATTGCACAACAATTATATGTCATGAAATTTCGATTTACCACTATTTAACTTACTTATCTTTTTTAGATATTTAGGTTAATATTGCCCAAGATTTGAGGGAAATTCTTATCCGTATTGGAAGATACAAGTCCCTAGAATCTCATTATACCAAAGTTCATCTAAAACCAATAAGACAACTATGGGAGGATTATGAATTGAAACAACAACGTACTAAAACAGGAATGACGCACATTTATTTGGGGTGTCAATTTCTCTTCTTTACTTCAGTTTTTATGCCAGATATTTGTGTTTTTTGTGGGATAGAGTTGTCATTAGGGTGAATATGGCTTTAACATAAAGAGCTCGGTGGTCATAGATAGTCTTTTCTTTCCAACTATGTTAATGTTCAGTTTGACCTGCTTTTGAACAATTATCAACTTTTTGTAGTGGTTTCTGAATTCTAATAGTAGCGGTCTAACTCATGAATAAAAAAGCTCTTTATTATATAGATATTGTTGAATCATGATGTATGTTCATTTATTAGCTTGATATGTGTGGCTGCAAGACATTTTTTTTAATGAGTCACACATTTTGTGTTTGTAAATAATCCATTCAATGGTGGTCAAATTTGCAAGAATTAAAGGTAAAATATGCAACATGCCCTGCAGAGGAGTGGGCGATCAATATGGATGCAGAAAACGGTCATGCCAAGTTCAATATGAAAGACTTTAATGGTATATGAGATTTTTTGCGAGGTGCCTTTATCTGATTAAAGCACAAACAGGTAAAATTTTAATCCATTATTATTTAATCAGTTTCTTTCTTCTCTTGATTACGCCTCTATTTACAAAGGAACAGTTTTACTTTAATGTTTTTTTGTCATATGGCTGTTCGTGATTCTTTTTGCATTTTAAGGGGTTTATCAGCATAAGATGCTTTCTATTTTTTGTTATATTTAGAACCTTGATGATGACTAGATATTGGTTGTATTATGATGTTTGGTTTACACAGGATGTTAAAGATAAGTCACTGTTCATGCGCCCAAGAAGCACTCCAACATGTAAGTTTTTCCTTATATTCCATATTTCACCTTGTTATTACTAAGGTAGACTGCTTCTGTCAAAATCAAGAAAGCACAATGAGTTCATTGAAGTAATATATTGTCAATGATAGTGTTTTGGAATTCGATATTCCATTCCATGTGGGCGTGAAAATTATGATTTCATTTCCTAAAAAGGTCTTATTTCTTATTGATGTTATTCTATATGTTAACTTATTGATGTTATCTTAATTTTATTAAGGTATGTTTGAAAATAAAACACGTAATTATAAAAAACCTAAAACTATCATAATTACTTTTTATAGATTACTCGATGCATCATTGTTGCAGGTCGATGTTCCTATTACTTTTTATAGATTACTCGATGCATCATTTCCAAAGTCCTTCGTTTTGACCAGATAAAATCTTCTTCTAGCAATATCAAGATCTTTTTCCTTCATTTTTATTGCAAAAATAGAGCAGGAAGTTGAGAATTTTGGGGGGTTTATTTTTAAATGAGGGGTTGGGGCTTCTGATTTTAAGGTTGTAAAGAAGGTATCATGGGAAACGAGGAGCATTTTAAAAATTATATTAAAAACTTGAATATTAAGTTTGGTTTAATGGTTTCTCAAATTTCAAAACAAGACTTTGAGTTACAAATCTTGAAAGACATTGTCTAAGTAGTTCGTATTTTAAAACATGTGGTTTAAATTGAAATTTCTAAAAAGGTTCTTTAAACTAGCGACTAATTGAGAAATAGGCTTATTATTTTAATTTAAAATAACAACAGCGCATTGGATCATACAATGCGTATGATGGTGCTCAAAATTTTTTAATTGGGTGGAGCAATTGTGACCTTGCAGGTGTCCTTGGTTTACCCAGAATTCTACAATATATATTTAAGAGTGGGTGGGAAAACAATTGAATGTTTTTTCCTATTGACACCATTTGCCAAAGCTTTTTGTGTCTACTGATATGGAAAATAAAAGCTTTGGCAAAATTGGATTCCGACGGAATCGGGGCATGTTTGGTTGACGGAATCCGACAAAATTGGAATTCGAGATTCCATTCCGTACCGTTTTTGGTTGCCAAGTGGAAGGAATTTAATTTTGTTAGATTCCTTTAAATTCCATGTTTGATATATTTCACCATTTTTAGGAATCTGATTCCATTTTTCTTTTATGAACGAACCAAAATACCTTCATTATACATATATTGAAATAAATAAAGATAAAAGCTTTAATCATAAGCAAAAAAAGTTTAAAAGCTGTTCAATTTATATTATCAAAATCTTACCCATTTCCTGTCAATAAACACATCATAAATGAAACTTCATTCATAATCCAATTCTTTGTTATATTCCATTCCTTCCAAATATATATTACAGTCATCCATCTGTTACGCCTGGGAGTTCGAATAAGTGGGGCTAAGTGTATCGTAGGAGGAAATAATATTGTTTTTTAGTCTCGTTTTACAGTTTTGGTATTTATTTGTTTCTTGGGTATCAAGATTTATCTTTCCTGTTTTTTAGGATCTCGGATTTGTCCAAACAGTATAAGTATGGTCGTATTTTGTGTTTAGGGTTATCGATTAATAAAAGCAGCCTGCGGGTTTTCTGGAGTTTTTCCTGTTCTCGAATTCAGGACATATCATCTTGGTATCAGAGCTAGTCGATTCTCGCGGCACTGTTCACATCGGCACTGTTCACGTCGGCATTGTTCATCGGAGGTTACTGTTCACGAAATAAAAAATAAAAAAAATCTGATGGCTGCGAAACTCGAAGGGAAGGGTGCCAACGCGGAGCGTTTGGCTTCGTTGGAGTCAACTGTCAATCGAATCCTCGATTCCACGGAGGCGCACAAGGAGGAGGTAACAGCAAAGATGGGAGGTCTCACCAAGGCGATAACTGACCTAACCTTGGCATTCAAGAAACCCGCTAAGAAACACAAGAAAGGCGACTCTAGCTCGTCATCTGATTCAGAGAGTGACGACACCAGTGAAAGTGATGAACCCAGCGACTCAGACAGGGACTCGCAGAGTTCAAAAAAATCAAAGAAGAAGAAGAGCAAGAAAAGAAACGTATTCAAGGATTGCCAGAAATTGCAGATACCTATTTTCAGCGGCGAGGATGTTCACGGGTGGATTTACCGCATCGAAAGGTATTTCGAAGTTCAGGAGTTCAGTCGAAAGGACCGGTTGAGGGCGGTGGCCATTTGTTTGGAGGGTGCTCCTCTATCATGGTTTCGCTGGCACGAATCAAAGAAACCCTTCAGCTCTTGGTCGAAGTTTAAACGCAAATTATTGGACCGTTTTCAGTCGTCACGCGAAGGGAGCATTCAAGAGCAATTCCTAGCCCTCCAGCAAGAAGGGTCGGTTAGAGATTACGTGGACCGGTTTGAAAGTTTCGCGGGGCAATTGACCAATGTTCCCGAGTCGGTACAGGAGAGCACGTTCATTAAGGGCCTTAAGGCGGAAGTACGCTCGGCAGTCCGAATAGCCGAACCAGAATCACTTGCTCAAGCTATCCGCATAGCCATGAAGATCGATGAGAACAAAGCCATGGGGAGCGTTATAGTGGGTGCTGGGGGTATGGGATCGGGCCGGTGGCACAACGGGCCAGCCACCAAGACAAACACGGTCGTGGCCACAGTGTCCAGCGAAAAGAAAGGGAACACGGAGGGGTCGTTTAAGCGTTTAACACCTGCCGAGTTGGCTGAAAAAAGGGCGAAGGGAATTTGTTTTCGCTGTGATGGGAAGTACGCCCCGGGACACCGCTGCCCTAGTAAGTCCTTGCAAGTGTTAGTCGTCGACGAGGAAGATGAGATTGTTGAAGAATCTGAGGACGAGGACCACCCGCACCTGGATAACATGGTGATTTCGCTAAATTCCGTGAGTGGTCTCATGCCCCCACGCACGATGAAGGTACGGGCAGAGCTTCAGGGCGTCCCAGTAGTGGTTCTAATCGACTGCGGGGCGACACACTCTTTCATCTCCACTCAAGTGATTCAGAATCTAGGTGTAACGGTGCGGGATACCGGGTCAGTGGCGATAATATTAGGGAATGGGAGGAAGGATAGGACCCGGGGCACGTGTAAGGCGGTGACGCTGGTGCTGCCGAAGTGCGAGATTGTGGAAGATTTCGTTCCGTTGGATTTGGGTGGGTCCGATCTGATTCTGGGAATGACATGGTTGCAAACATTGGGGGATGTCACGGCTAACTGGAAAGAATTATGGATGAGATTTTGGGTGGATGGGCGGCCGGTTACGATTCGCGGGGACCCAAGTCTCTCCAAAACCATGGTCTCGTGCAAGTCGTTGTGCAAGATATTACAAAAAGAAAGGGAGGGGTATGTAGTCCCCGTGGGGACCTTGGAGAAAGACGAAGAGCCGGGGGAAATTTCTAATTTGGTCCTATCGGTTCTCGAGTCTTTCGGGGACGTGTTTCGCATGCCTGGAGGCCTACCCCCGCGAAGAAGTCATGAGCATGCCATTAACTTACGTGAAGGGACAGGTCCCATTAGCGTAAGGCCCTATAGGTACCCGCATGCGCAAAAAGATGAGATTGAAAGGCTGGTCCATGAGATGTTGGAGGCCGGTGTGATCCAGCCGAGCATAAGCCTGTTTTCGAGTCTGGTCTTGTTGGTAAAGAAGAAGGATGGGAGTTGGCGTTTTTGTGTGGATTACCGGGCCCTTAACAAGGCGACGGTCCTTGATAAGTTTCCGATACCGGTGATCGACGAGTTACTCGATGAGCTGCACGGGGCGACAGTATTCTCCAAGCTTGACCTCAAGTCAGGGTATCACCAGATTAGGATGAAGACGGAGGATATTCCGAAAACCACATTTCGAACTCACGAGGGCCACTATGAGTTTTTGGTCATGCCCTTTGGGTTAACCAATGCTCCAGCCACCTTTCAGTCTCTCATGAACAAGGTATTCCGTCCCTTTTTGCGGTGGTTTGTTTTGGTGTTTTTTGATGACATATTGATATATAGTAAGACTGAACAAGAACATTTGGAACACCTCGCCATGGTCCTAAAAACTCTGCAACAAAACCGCCTCTACGCGAACATGTTTTTTTAATCAAACGAGGGTGGAATATCTCGGGCATATTGTATCCAAAGAGGGGGTGGCAGCGGATTCAAGTAACGTCTCAACTATGTTACAGTGTCCTATTCCAAAAACCTTGAAAGAACTAAGGGGTTTTTTGGGGTTAACCGGGTACTACTTGAAATTCGTGAAGGATTACGGGAAGATCGCCTGGCCACTTACCGAACAACTGAAAAAGGATAATTTCAAATGGAATTCCGAGGCGACCAAAGCATTTAAGATGCTCCAATTAGCGATGACCCAATTGCCGGTTTTCGTGCTCCCAGACTTTTCCAAGGATTTCGTGTTGGAAACGGACGCGTCGGGTTTCGGGTTAGGGGCGGTTCTCATGCAAGAAGACCGACCGGTGGCGTATTTTAGTCAGGTCCTTGGGTCTAGAGCTCGCTTGAAGTCGGTCTATGAGCGAGAGCTCATGGCGATAGTGTTAGCCATTCAAAAGTGGAAACTATATTTGTCGGGTCGGAAGTTTGTAGTGCGTACCGACCAGCGGAGGTCCGAGGGTAATACCGTCATATTCATCGGAGATCACGATGGATTTTGTGGATGGATTGCCGAGGTCCGAGGGTAATACCGTCATATTCATGGTAGTAGATCGCTTGAGTAAGTACGTGCACTTCCTCCCCCTTAAACATCCCTACACAGCAAGTTCGGTGGCACAGGTGTTCTTACGGGAGATTGTTCGGTTACACAGGGTGCCGGAGTCCATCGTGTCGCATAGAGACAAGGTGTTTCTCAGTTTGTTTTGGAAGGCGTTGTTTAAAACAATGGGAACCGAGTTGCGAAGAAGTACGGCTTACCACCCGCAAACAGACGGTCAAACCGAGGTTGTCAATCGATGTTTGGAGACTTACCTCCGTTGTTTTATGGCTGAATCACCGTCGAAGTGGGTTACTTGGCTTCCTTGGGCCGAATATTGGTATAACACGTCCTTCCATACGTCTACCAAGACGACACCGTTTCGGGTCTTATATGGGCGTGATCCACCCCATTTGGTGTACTATGGAAAGTCCAGGACATTGGTGGGCACGGTGGAACAATATTTGGAGGAGCGAGATCGGGTATTACAAGAATTGAAGGGTCATTTGTTCAAGGCTCAGCAGCAAATGAAGAAACAGGCCGATGCTCATCGAAGGGAGGAGAGTTTTGTGGTTGGGGACCGGGTTTATCTTAAACTCCAGCCGTATCGTCAACGTTCGGTGGCGAGGCGCGTAAATGAAAAGTTGGCTCCCAGATATTTTGATCCTTTTGAGGTTACCGAGAAGATCGGTCACGTGGCTTATCGACTTTTGCTACTTGACACGGCGCGCATTCACAATGTTTTTCACGTGTCACTGTTAAAACGGGTCATTGGAAATCGTGAGGCTACACCACAATTACATGCAACTCTCACGGAGGAAATGGAGGTCTTATTGCAACCAGAAAATATTGAAGGGGTTCGTGAAGGTACTAAAGGAAGGGAAGTTCTGGTCCGTTGGAAGGATTTGTCGGACTATGAGGCCACGTGGGAAGAGTATGATGTGTTAAAAGGGCAGTTTCCTGATTTCAACCTTGAGGACAAGGTTCAAAGTGGGGCGGGGAGTGATGTTACGCCTGGGAGTTCGAATAAGTGGGGCCAGGTGTATCGCAGGAGGAAATAATATTGTTTTTTAGTCTCGTTTTACAGTTTTGGTATTTATTTGTTTCTTGGGTATCAAGATTTATCTTTCCTGTTTTTTAGGATCTGGGATTTGTCCAAACAGTATAAGTATGGTCGTATTTTGTGTTTAGGGTTATCGATTAATAAAAGCATCCTGCGGGTTTTCTGGAGTTTTTCCTGTTCTCGAATTCAGGACATATCACTATCATGTATACTTGATCTCTGTTAACATAAAATAATAATCAAAAGAAGTAAATATATATTTTTTTCTATTCAACGGTTATATTTGGGTTGATAGGAATGTGGAATTTGTGCAGGATAGGCTTCATGGGAAAGTGGGGGCTATTTTGACATGGTAAGGACGAACACAATTTCTTGCATATTTACTTTTGAAATTTGCAATTTTTTAAAAAGTAAAATATAATTTGTTTTTTTTTTTTTGGAATTCTACGAGTACCGTTAATTTATCTTTCCTAAAAAGCCATAACAGTTTCAGACAATCCTTTTCCAAATTATCCATTCTGACAAAATGGTTAATTTGGGAAAATTACACCTGATATAACAGGATTATTGGTGAAATCTGATATAACATGTTTAAAATGGTCAATGTGGAAAAATTCCAAAAACTTTTATGGTTTTATTGGAAAAAAAATGAAGTATTTGTGTTTCCACTGCAAAATTGCCAAAATATAAGAGTTTTTGTTTTTTTTTTTCTCTTTTTTGCAAATTACCCTAATCATGTTCATTATACTGGTATTAATTTTGCGGTTTACCCACTTACACTTTACTTTTTCCATTCAAACTATAAAATTTTAAGAATTTTTTCCAAATTTATCATTTGTCCGTCAAAATTTTAGATTTCGTAATTTAGTGGTGATGCCTGTTTTGACAAAATTAGTAAAACCTGATATACCACAGTTAATATAGAAAAATGTTTTAAAGTCGTATGGTTTGTTTGGAAAAATGGAATATTAGTGATTATAACTAGGGGTGCAAATGACCCGAGCTGGCTCGTGAGCTACCCGGGACCGGCTCGATAAAAGCTCGGCTCGAGACCGATTTTAAACGAGCCCGAGCCGAGCCCGACCTTAAATATAAGGCTCGTTTATTAAACGAGCCCGAGCCGAGCCTGTGTCACCAAGCTCGATTAGGCTCGCGAGCCCTAAACGAGCCTATATATATAATATAATATTATATATATATATATATATATATATATATATATATATATATATATATATATATAAATTAAAGCGTATTTAATCATTAGAGTAAACGAGCTTCTTAACGAGCTCGAGCCGAGCTTAAGCTCGTTTAGGCTTGTTAAGAATTAAACGAGCCGAGCCCGAGCCCGAGCCCGAGCCGAGCCTGTATATTTCTTAACGAGCCCGAGCCGAGCTTGGGTCCATAAAGCTCGTAACGAGCCGAGCCCCAGCCGAGCCTTGTATATTTCTTAACGAGCCCGAGCCGAGCTTGGCCAGGCTCGGGCTCGGCTCGGCTCGTTTGCACCCCTAATTATAACATAAAACTGCCCAAAATATAATGTTTTTTTGGTAATTTGCCCATGTTTATTATACTGGTATCAATGTTGGGATATTAACTACTTCAAAAAGTGATTTTTACCCTCGACATAGGTACTCTGCAATGTTCAAGTCTTTACAAAAGTGATGGCTTCTCTTTTTGCTCCAAACTTTGAAGACTTCTTTATAAACTCCAAGTGCAACCCTTGTAATGAGACATAATGGAATATTCTGGAATGATACTACCGATTCGATCGAAGGACCCTTTCATCAATGTTTGTGAACTTTCATCTTTTAATCTTTTTATTTTCACTGCATTTAGCCACTTTGAAAGTTATTTTTCTTTCTATTGACATAAAAAAGGATTCCATCACCGAATCTTGGTGAATGATAACAGTCTCAAAGGACTGAATGCAAGAAATAGCAATGTATTTTGATATATTTGTGTATTATAGCATCCTACTTTCGGTTTTTTTCTATAAGATTGTACTTTTTAGGGTTAAAGCCTATGAAAATTCATTTCATTTATGAATATTTTTTATTTAGGGAGGAACAAACGACCGAGTAAATCTTTGGTTGTTGGGCGCCCAATATTGCTGGCACTTGAAGACATACACGGAGGCCCTTCTTTCCTTGAAAAAGCCCTTAGACTTCTTTAAAAACATGGTAAGTTTATTTTTGAATGAAGTCGTATAGATTCATGTTTACAAAAATGAGGGCGATTACGATATTTGTGGCGAGAATGCGTGAGGGTCCATCCGTTGTAAAACTTTGTAAGAAATGCTGGATTGTGTTCATGGATTTGATTTTCCAATTCGGCTTGACCCGTAACCTTTATAATGCGTTAAAAAATATCATCTTAAAATGCATTCAAAAAATACCATCTTTTAGGGTCAGATCATTTATTTTGGTTTATGTGACCCAAAATATACGTTAAAAGAATATAATCTTTATCAACTTGAAGAAAGTTCAATTGTTGACCATAATTTTATTTGACTGTAGCTCTGGTGCTTCCCAAACCTTATCAGCTGGTACACACTTGAAAGAAGGTTGTCACATTAACCGCAGTTTACTAAAACTTAGAGCCGTTATCCGCAAATTGAGGTTTGCACTTACATTAGTTTATTTTCTATTTTCCTTTTATTGTATTGTATAAAAAAATGAAGTCTAATTAGCACGTTTTATTGTTTTGATGTAGCAAATCGAGAAACGGACACGTGCCTTACAAAGATTCAAAGCAAACACGTATACCAGAAAACTCTCTTGGCGAAAATGCAAAAACTGCAATTGATACGCTGTTTTTTCTTGAATTTTTCCGGACCCGTGGTCCAGCAATACTGAACCCGTGCGGAGCACGGACTCCCCCTAGTTACATATTAATCATAGATAAAAAAGTTTAACGAATTTTCATTAATTGTTTACTGTTATTTATGATTTTATTGATTAATTAATAATGAAAAACATAAGAAATACTTCTCATAATCACAAATGTCCAAAACCCTTACAATAGGCTCAATATCATGTTAGAAAACTATGGTTAATTTTCCAGAATTTTTGGGGATCATTTATTATTTTTCCCGGATTTTGTTGTTGTTTAATCATTAAAATATTAAATAAATACTAACACAGTTCAGAAAAATATAAAAACTTTATAGTAATTACTATTGTATGAAATAATGATTTCCGGATAATTTCCAAAGTTTTCAATACTGTTTACTATTTAAAAAAAATTTCCTAAGTATTTAAGCATGTAAAAATGCATTTTTAATGATTATTTTATATAACTAATTGTATATAACATATAAAATTTGTAAATACTTATAATTGGGCAACTTATTATTTTAATAAGAAATAATTAAAGTCTTGCCTAAATTGAAAATATAAATTAATTATGCAAATTAATTAATTCAAGTTAAAATTCATTTAACAAATGAATACCTTAATATTCAAATCAAAATGGATTATTGTTAATTCATCTAATATAAGAGTATGTGTCTAATTAATTTTATTAATACTCCATTCCCGTTTAGCGGTTCCTAAGCCAAAACTATTAATTATATTGGGTTCTATGTCATTTTGACCCGAGCTATCCATCATACGACACGCGCATTCCGTTTTGGACTAATGTGAGTAATCTACCCCATATTTTATAATTTTCAATACTTTTGGGGTGTATCATGTGGTTCTAATATGTTCCAACTTCACTTTATTATCTTATCACAATTGAGACATTGTTGGGACATTTATACGTGAATGATTATTTGTATAATTATTTTTTGTTTACGCTACATGTACTTGTAGTGTATTACCATTTTTAGTCTAACCTTCATGACTATGCCCATATTCTTGAGGTACGTTATGGACAATAATAGCGCTATTGGGTTGACCACCCCGCCTTGGGACGCTAAGGTGATTGATCGCATATATATATATATATATATATATATATATATATATATATATATATATATATATATATATATATATATATATATATATATATATATATATATATATATATATATATATATATATATATATATATATATATATATATATATATATATATAGGGTTAGGTTCATATGAGACCATTATATTTCGTGAGACCGGGAGACGCATTCTTAGCCACTCATTTTGGGTGTAAAACAAAAAAAATTAAAAAATGCAAAATAAATGAAAAAATTTGAAAAAAATATATTTATTTATTATTTTCGTCATTTTTTTATTCAAAAACAATAATAAAAATTAAAAAAAATAAAATAAAAATTAAAAAAAATTAGCGTTTTTTCATATTCTAGTAGAATATTACACTAGTTTGTGTAATATTCTATTAGAATATGCAACATTCAGCAACATTCTAATAGAATATTTTTTTGATTTTTCCAGTTTTTTTCGAATTTTTTTTATTTTAAATTTTTTTTTATTTTTTTAGATTGTATAAGTAGTGAAAATAAATAGAATTTTTTTTTTTGAAAATTCTCATTATTTTAGCTTATTTTAATTTTATTTTATTTTTTGATCTCTAAAATGAGTGGCTAGGATTGAGTCTCCCGGTCTCACAAAATTTACATGGTCTCATTTGAACTTCTATATATATATATATATATATATATATATATATATATATATATATATATATATATATATATATATATATATATATATATATATATATATATATATATATATATATATATATATATATATATATATATATAGGGTGAGGACTTATTGTTGTTGTTATCATTTTTTAATCAATTTTTGATTTATAAACCGTTATCTCAATAACACTTGCTTGCCGACTTCAAAAGAAAACAATTTTCAAATTATATCAAACTCACAATTTTCTTTAATAAAACTAGATTACTCACCAACTCTCGTAGTTGACCTGTTTTTACCTATGATGTAGATTTGAAGAATGAAGTTGATAAAAAGTAGGGTGTACCTTAGAAACCCACAAGACTATTTAAAATTGATGTAATAAATGTTGTTCATATTTGGATTTGTATTTGTATGTTGTGGATCTTGTTTGCATACTTAGTACTTAATTGAATTTAATCATATTATAACATAGTTGTCATGAGACTTTGAACAATATATCAAGCCTTGACCGGTTCCGCCAAGGATCGGGGTGTGACACGCAGCCCACATGGTGCCGACGCTGATTTTCCAGGCATCTGTACATGTTCTTATTTTCACGATAATTTCGAATTTCTTGGCTGTTATGAAGTCGTATGTGAGGGAGAACGATGCGGCGGTGATATTGAAGATGGCCAGCGAGCTCTGTGTTTAAATGTTATGCTTGGAATGGTTGGTTTTGACACTTGCTTTCTTCTTGAGATATTATGCTTTTGTGGAAGGTAGTCGGACCGGCAGGAAGGTTTGAACAGATTCAACAGATGCAAATCTCTTCCTCCTTGAGAAAATTATACTCTCCAAACCCGTCGACCAGACACATTCTAGTCACGAAGTCTTCAGAATTCATCGACGGACTTCCCAGCGGCCGTTTCTCAGGCAAGCTTTTAACCGCCGGAAAACTCTGATTTGGATTGAAATCAAGATTGAGATCGTATAATTGTGTTGTGTTTGATGGCTGGTCACACGCTCTTTGATGCTTCTGCACCTTCGATAATGACGCCTTAGGGGGTCGTCTTTGGTCGGAGAGAGGTGAATGTCGGGGAAGCATGGATAAGTTCGTCGGAGTGGATGTCGGTGGCAATATATTTGGTTCGCCGGAATATGATGGGGTGGCTGATTGGAGAAGAAGAAGGGAGGAGTAGAAAGGGAAAGAGAGAAAGAGGGAGGCGGGTGAAGGAGAGTGTTGGCCTGTAGGTTACACTTTGCATTAGTAAAAGAGAAAATTTTGTTTTATCCTTTTTCTTTAAATTAAAAAACAATAATAATATAAAGAAAATTAAAAAACAATTTATTAAGGGTAAATCAGTCTTTTTACATCTGTTAGGGACCAAGCGCGCAAAAAAATCAAACAGTAGGGACCGTCCGAGTTAAAAAAAAGTTAGGGAACAAACGCGCAAATTACTCCAAACCACAGGGACCATTCACGTAATTTACTCAAAGAATTATAATTCATTTAGAATTAATTATAATTGATCTGTAATTAATTAGAATTAATTGAAATTAATTTGGCAATAAATAAAGTGTAGAGGCTGAATTATAATTGTTCAATAGTTGAGCAATGAACATTCTCGAACCCTAGAAGGGGGAGGACAAAATTTTGTAGAAACCCTTCAAAATTTTCGTCCAAAAGGTGGAGAACACAAGGGTTTTAATTGTTGGTAAGTTTGGATTGTTTCCTTATATGTTACCATTCAAACCTGTCTTATTTTTGTCCCACCTTCAAGTATAAATAAAGGTCCCCTGGCACCATATTCTGCGCCCCATTCCAAAGCTCCTTAGACCTGGAATTTCTCTCTTCTCTCTCAAGCAGAATCTATAATCATTCTCTACGGTTTTATAACGAGCTTTTCTTAATAAGATAATTAAGAAAATAATTAACATTGACATTTGGACTTTTGGGTGTGAACATATGAACCTAGGCTCTGATACCACTATTGAGATTCGATTATATTAACACATAACTCATGCGGCAAAAGACAATCAAGATCAAATCACTGATATTCCATGAATATTGTTCAGGATCATGCAGTTCATAACATTTATTTCTACTTAAAACTTAAACAAAATATACGTAAGCAAGTCTCCTTCCTTGTGCTCTGGTCAGGGCCACGATTGCAAGGGATGATCAGGATCCAAAGCAGAATCCCTATAATGATTCACACCCAGTGATCTCCAGAAAACCAGACAGATCAATATTCCACTTGGGAAGAGGAGGAAAAGATCAAAACCCTAAAGAGGGATTGATTTCTCAAAAAGGAGAGGGGATGGAGGAGTTGGCAACTCAAGTGGAGGCTTGGGATGCCTTAGGGTTGAACCCCAATGCCTCTATTTATACTGCATGGGCACCTAGGGTTTCAAACTTAGGAGCCTTTTGGCGGCCGCACCCATGTACTTGTCTTCTTTGATTAAACCTTTAATCAATTACAATCCAATCTCTTTAATTGATTCTAAAATAATTCTAAATAATTTTATCAATTAATTTGTTGATCTAGTTTCTAATTAATTTATTCCGCAGTAAATTAATAAACTAATCATCCTTTCGTTTATTCCTTTTGACTCTGTTTATTTTTCTGGGCCATGAAGGCAACCCAAAAGAACCCTTCTATTATTAGAAATATTAACACCAGTTGATGACCTTGGACACTCATTCCAACACTTCCGCCCTAATAAGAGAAGTGATATCCTTGGGCCCCTCGTTGATTTGGTGCTGACAGCAAATGTACGATCGTACTCAAACTGAATTGATATAGAATCAATAGTGAAGTTTGTTTTGGTCATCACAAATCTCTATTCCCAATCTTGAATATTTGAGACTCACATAATTCCATGTCAGACGTTCATATAGATATCTTGTAGAACACAGGAATATTTGATCACTTGCCTAAGGGCTGTTTCATTAGATAAATACGACACTTGTCTAGGATGGCATACACCTTACTGGGTTAGGTAATATTCAACCATACTGTTGTTATGACAAGTGTAAGTGGGAGACTGTTGGTTATTTGCCCATGGTCATAACAAGTTGGTAATATTATTAAACATAGTAAGGTCCTTTTGGGTTACACACAAGAGACAATTTAGCAAAAAGAGATCGAAAAATAAACTTGAGGGGTTAAGTTTATTAATATACAAATTAATGGTATATTAATTAGAAACTAAAAAGGATAAAGGACTAAAGTGAAATTATCAACAGTATGAACTTCAAATAGTCATTATCCACAATGGAGGAGATAGGAATTAGTAGCACTATAAATACAATCCTAGATTTGAGTTATAAAGATTAGAGAAAACCTAATTTTCGTCTATCTCCCTCCCACCCTCGGTATACGACCGATTTTTTCAAATACCCGGAGGACAACGTGCTAAAACTTCAAGCAAAGGTTTATACGTCATCAACGGGTACTGGATTATTGTCTTGGGTGTGATTTCATTAGAGGAGTTCTAATTTGGGCTCTAGACATCCTAGCAAAATCAGATCTGCAAGTAAAATGTATATCTTGATCCCTCTTTCCTTTACAGTTACAAAAGTGTGCATGATTTTGTGATCCGTGGTAAAATACGATCTTTAGTTTTTATTTCCGTTGCGTTGTTATTATGTTATCGTATTCCAACATAATCCCTTTTCTTTATCATCATATCATTTACCTATTCTCAAAATTTATATCTATGAATTCTTCATTGGTGGTTTATGACCAATTAGCCATCCTATCATAACACAAATAACATTATTCCAACATAATTTATCCATAATTCTTGTTGAATTCCATCAATTACAAACTCCAATTTATATGAGTTTACCCAAATTGAAGATTTGATGATGTTTGTAAGACCCTAATCCCGAGAAGTCAAGTTCCGAGTTTCAAAGAGTCAAGTTTCTGGGTCAAATCAGAAGCAAAACTATGGAAAAGGGGGTTTAGGGGCCATTAGCGACACTAATGTGCTGAGGTGTGTTATCTCGCGTTTTTGCGTCACTAGTTTGCCGGCTGTCATTGTGGTTTTGCATGATCGATATTAGCGGCGCTAACCTTAGGGTTAGCGGCGCTAATGTTGGATTTTGGGCCAAAACCCTAGATTTTCTTGCTTGGGCCATATTTGAGGGTTGGGAACCCTAGGGCAGCCGCTAAATGCCACTTTTCAGCCTCCAAAACGTTCTCTCTCTCTCTCTCTCTCTAAACTCCTGGAATGGGTTTTGATGATTTTTGTGTGTTTGGATGGATTTTTGAAGCCTTGTTGATGATAGAAGGATGATGGTGATGCTACAAGCTGTTCCCCATGAGTGAAGCTTCAAAGATTTGCATTTTATGGACCATTGTGAGTAAAGTTCTCACCTTTATGCAATTTTATGATTGTTCTTATGATATAAGCATGTTCTTATGGATTGAATATGTGTAATGGTCCGTTATAGTGTTTGTTTATGGTTTGGAAGGATAAAGTTGAAAACTTTATGCCTTAAATCTCTAATTTGAACCTTTAGGATGGTTTAGAGAGTAAGCCAAACTCTCTATAGTGATTTTGGTTGGTTTTGGACTACTTTGGACTTGAATCTTGTTCATGATCTTGTTTGATGATGTTTGGAAAGATAAAGTTAGGATTTTTATGGATTTAGGACTGTTTAGAAGGTCCCTGAATGGATTGAGACTTTGACTGAATGTATTAAGAACTTAATAAACTTTTGGAATCTGTTCATAGTTAACAATGCTAACTTAGGGAGTTAGTGGCGCTAACTGTGTTGTTGACTTTTGTTGACTTTGACCTTTGACCGTTGACTTTTGGCCAGTTTCACTTTTGGTCAAACTTGAGGGTTTTAGATACCGGACTTTTATCTTGTTTAGGATTTAGGAAGTTCTAAGTCGATTTTATCCTTGTTAGGAAGTGCGTATTGTCGGGATCTAAGGACACTCGCGTGGAGTGTTGTCTGGCGTGAAGTCGTGGATCAGATGAGTTTTCTCATTATATTATGAGTGATGTTACATGCGTTGTAGCTTTACTTCACGATGTGCAGTGTTGTATGCTAGGGCGTGCGTGTCCTATCTATGAGATTATGTGATTGAGTAGGGACTCGTTGGGTCCATCTGAATGCTTAGGCTTATATGATCGGTAAGTATGTTTAATATCGATAATTTTTAGGAGGGGGTTGTCATGCTATGGCAGATCGGGGTGAGCCCGAGCCCCGGACGGATCAGAGTGAGCCCGAGAGTCCACGTATTGAGCCGGTGACGGGCAGAACGGGGTGAGCCCGCGAGTCCTATTCAGGGCAGGGGTGAGCCAGAGAGCCAGGTTGTTCGGGGTGAGCCCGGAGACCATGACCCGAATGATTGTATTGTATGTGCTAGATCCTGTGGTATTTTGGGGAACTCATTAAGCTTTGTGCTTACTCTTTCACCCTTACTGTTTTTCAGGTAATCGCTGGCTTGAGCTTGGAGCACGGCGTGACTGTACCGCATCCGAGATTTTTATAATCAAGTCTTCCGTTAGATTATATTTGTAAATGTTCTTCTTAAATACGATTTAAATGTGTTAAATACAAAGTTTTAATTTGGATGGTTTTTAATGGTTAACCCGTTTTGTATATTTGACCCGTTTTTAAAACAAAAAATTTATTACATAATTTGGGATGTTACAATGTTAGAAGCAAAACTTTTGTTAACTAATTATCATATAACTACTAGCAATCATAATCCTTTTTAAATTTCATGAAATCTCAAAATTCCCAAAAACTAGGATTCATCCAAAAAAAATTCCATAACTTCAACTCAAATAAATCATGTTGAAGTAGTTCTTACCTTGAGGAGATTCAAATGCACCAAAATGCCCTTTGATTTGTTTGAATTTGATGCTTGATTGAGTAAAACACCCACTAATACACCAAGAACACACCTATGTTCCTGTAAAAGGAAAAAGTGAAGAAAATGGTGGAAAATTGCTGAAAATGACGTATTCATTGAAGTGGTATTGAGGTGGATTACACTTGGAACCTTCTAGGAGAGTGTAGTGTCAAAATGGGTGGGATTCGGCCATGTCACACGCCTTAGAAGTGCCCAGCATGGCACTTTGCGCGACCGCGCAAACCCAAGTATAATCTTCACGCGGCCCGCGTGCGTTAATAGAAGGTCCCTTTTTTGGCTTCCCATTTACGCGATCCGTTTGATCCTATACCAAAACTCACGCGATCCGTACAATATAGTATTAAACACTTAGAAAAATTTCAACGTATTTTTCTTCCAAATGCAGTTTTCCTTCATTTTCCTCATACCATAACTTCCTCATACTTTATCCAATTTCTACAAACTTTATATGAAAACAAAGCTTAAAATGAGAAATACATTTTTACCTTTACTGAAGTCTTTCCAATTCTCTGTTGCATTTTTCGATATTCATGTCCAAACTTGACCATTTCTTGATTGTTAGCAGTTTTTTCCAATTTCAATCTTTCATAACTTCTTCATTCTAATTCCAATTTCCTCCATTCTTTTCCATGTATTCTCATATCTCAAAGAACTTCATTTTTTACTCTAGCATATATTTGGACAAATTTGCCCTTTTTCATTAATCACTTAATAAAATACTTAATAGTAACATTTCATTACATCACCATAACATAGTTTCAACATAGCACAAAGATTTTGGTTGTTACATTTACCTACCCCTTATTAGGATTCCATTATTGGAAGTAGTCCAAAAAATTGGGATATCGCTAATTTATTTCTTCCATAGTTTCCTATGTGAAATTTGGTCCTAAAGAATTCTTCCATTTAACCAATACTAACTCAATGTCCTTGTTCCTTAATTTCTTTGTCTTGACTTCCAAAATAGCTTCAAGCTCTTCTACTAACTTATTAGGAGTCTCCACCTTCAAATCTTGCAAAGGAATGATTTCGTCTTTCTTCCCAAAGTATTTCTTAAGGTAACACACATGGAAAGTATCATGTATACCCTTGAGTTCTTGTGGCAAATCCAATTTAAATGCTTGCATTCCAACCTTCTTCAAAATTTTAAATGGTATAATGTACCTTGGACTTAGCTTACCTCTCTTTCAAAACCTTACCACTCCTTTCCATGGTGACACTTTTAATTTTTAGCACTACCAAATCACCATCTTTCATGTCATCATGTCTCTTATTAAGGTTTGCATAACTTCTTTGTCGATCTGGGGCCTCCTTCATGTTGGCTTGAATCACACCAATCTTCTCATTTGTTATCCTCACAAGTTTCGGTCCTATGAGCTTTGTTTCTCTGCTTCCAACCAACACAAGGGTGTTCTACACTTTCTACCATACAATGACTCAAATGGTGGCATTCCAATACTAGAGTGGTAACTATTGTTGTATGAAATTTTGACAAGGGGTAACTATTCATCCCAATTACCACCAAAGTCAATAGCACAAGACCTCAACATGTACTCTATAGTTTGAATAGTATTTTCACTTTGACCATCCGTTTATGGATGATAAGCTGTACTTAAATGAATTTTCGTCCCCAATCTTTCTTGTAAAGCTTCCCAAAACTTTGAGTGAATCTCGGGTCCCTATCAGACACAATCGACAAAGGCACCCCATGAAGCCTTACTACTTCACCAATATAAATTTGTGCAAGTTTTTCAAGAGGTGTAGTCTCTTTAATAGCTATGAATAATGCACTTTTAGTCAATCTATCAATAATGAACCAAATACTATTGTGTCCATTCCTTGTTCCTGGCAATCCGGCTATGAAGCTCATAGTTACATCCTCCCATTTTTTGTCGGTACTTGTAATGATTGAGCACTTCCATAAGGGACTTGATATTCTACTTTAACTTGTACACACATTGCACACTTGGAAATGTATCTTGCCACCCTTAACTTCATTCCCAGCCACCAATAACGTTTTTAAAGGTCTTGATATGTCTTTGTACTACCGGGATGAATGGAGTACTTAGACTTGTAAGAGTCTTCTAATATTAACTTCCTAAGACCACCATATATTGGAACCCAAATCCGATTCTTGAAAACTTTCAAGACTTGACTATTATCTTCAAAACCTTGATTCTTTCCCAATTTTCCTTCTTCAATATCCTCTTGCTAAAACTTCTTGTTGGGCAACTTTGATTCTCCCGAAGATACTAGAGACCACATTTATTCTCATCGATCTTCCTTTGATTCTTTTCTCATGAATCTTCTTACTAAGGCATCCGCTACAACATATGCCTTTCCAAGGTGATACATGATTTTACAATCGTAATCGCTGATAAGCTCGAGTCACCTACTTTGCCTCATGTTGAGTTCTTTTTGGGAAAATACATACTAGAGACTTTTATAATCCATGTATAGTTTGCATTTCGTCCCGTAAATGTAATGTCTGCATAGTTTCAAAGCAAACACGATAGTTGGAGGTTCCAAATCATGAGGGGTATACCTTGTTTCTGGATCCTTCAATTGTCGGGAGGCTTATGCAACTTTCCCTCGTTGCATCAATACATAAGTCCCTTGTTAGAAGAATCACTATATATGAAAAATATCCTCGTTTCCCTCGGGTAATGTAAGAACAGGTGCGTTACACATTTTTTATGTTAACAACATAAACGCCTTCTCTTGTTCCGCTTCCCACCAAAATTTTACCCTTTTCTTAGTCAACTTTGTGAGAAGCATATCTATACAAGAGAAATAATGAATGAACCATTGGTAATACCCAGCGAGTCCTAAGAAACTCCTAACTTCTGTAGGGGTCTTTAGAGCCTCCCATTTCGTTATAGCTTCCACCTTCGTCGGATCCACTTTAATACCTTGAACGGAGACAACATGTCCTAGAAATTGGACTTCATGTAGCCAAAACTCGCATTTTGAGAATTTTGCATACAATCTTTCTTTCTTTAACACTTCTAATACCACTCGCAGATGTTGTCTATGATCATCCACGATCTGGGAATAAATAAGAATATCGTCAATGAACATAGTTACAAATTTATCGTGAAATGTTTACAAACTCGGTTCATTATGTCCATAAATATTAGGGGTGGAAGTTATTTGGTTTGGATCCGAAAAACCCGAAGACCAAAGTGAACCTAAACCGATTTCGGACCAAACCATATTCAAATTCGGTTTTTGGTTTGGTCTCGGACCAGACCGAATTTGGAATTTGGTTGATGGTTTGGTTTTTGGTTTCCCGTGGTTCATACCAAACTGAACCGAAAAACCGAATATTATTCAATAAGTAATTAAAATATATGTTATATTATATAAATTTTACTTATTTACTCTTTTTCCCTTACTCTTTTTGGAATTTTATTAATTTTTTTTAAAATTCGGTTTCCTAGGTCTCAAACCAAACCAAACCGAATTCGAATTCGGTTTTCGGTTTGGTCTACAATAATTTGAATTCGGTTTGATTCGGTTTACGGTTTAGACCAAAATATTTTCAAACCGAAGAAACCGATTCGAGGAAACCGAACCGATTTCCACCCCTAATAAATATTGTCGGGGCATTTGTGAGACCAAAAGGCATTATGAGACATTCGTAATGACTATAGGGAGTACGTAATATGATAATTTTTAATGTTATCATCCTTTACCCGAACTTGGTGATAAACGGACTGCAAGTCGATTTTTGAGAAATAAACATCACCTTGAAGTTGACCGAAAAGATCATCGATTTGGGATAAGGGGTACCGGTTTCTAATTGTGATATTGCGGAGTTCACGGTAATCAATACACATCCGCATTGAACCGTCTTTCGTTTTGACAAATAAGACTGGTGCTCTCCTAGGGGAAGAACTAGGCTGAATAAAGCCTTTGTCGAGGAGTTCTTGTAATTGGGACATTAATTCTCGTATCTTCATAGGGGCTAAATGGTATGGAGCACGAGCAATGGGTGTGGCCCCTGGAACAAGATCTATACGAATATCAATTTGCCTTTCGGGTGGCAAGCCGGGTAGGTATTCCGGGAAGACCTCGGGGTAGTCACACACAACATCGATGTCATGCAGAGTCTTCTTTCCTTTATCATCGACATTACGTAAGCGAGAAAGTAAGAACATCCTTTGGAGAGGCCCTTTCGTGCTTTAACAACACTAATAAGACTCGACATATGATTGCATTTTTCTCCGTACACATAAACTTTGCTTCCATCAGGGTATTTAATCGACATTATCTTCCTTCCACAAGCGATTTTTGCATCATTGACCCGAGCCAATCCATCCCGATAACGATGTCAAATGCTATAATTCTGATGGGTAAAAGGTTAAGTTGATATTCTTTTGTCATTGATACTTCTCATCCGCTATTTCTACCTCATACACATTGTTTAACAATTCTAACTGCCTATTTAATTTGACACCAAACTCATGAGACACAAACGAGTATGTAGCACATGAATCAAACAAAACGTAAACGGGTAAGGAATTTATAAGTAATATACCTGAAACCACATCGTGGGTTTCCTTAGCTTCATCTCGAGTGAATTGGAAAGCGCGCGTCTTCACCTTTTGCGATTCGGCCTTTAAAACATAAAGTAAAATGTGATAAGACTAAAATGTCATTTTGCCAAACTTGTTTATATATCTTTGTTTGGAATTTTGATTTCGACCCTTTAATTCAAATACTTGTATTCCTGCCTAAATGGATCAAAGTAGAAACTTGATTACCATTCTATGAAATTAAACAAGTGTAAAAAATAGCACATTTTGTTGGCCTTATTTGTTTTTAGTTGTTATTTTGGGTTTTTATTTTCAAAATCAAAGGATCAAGACTTACCCCGCAAGAACAAAGGAGAGAACAAAAGCAAGCGTGATTGCGGCCCTCTTTCTCTCTCTCCCTCAAATCTCCACTTTCTTTCAACCTTCGCGCTTTCTCTCTCTAACCCATAAACCCTAACTTGTATTTCACACGCACCCACATTATATATACATACATATATATACACAAACAGGGAGAGAGGATACCAACATATATGCACACGCAATCTAGCGACTGAAACAGAGTGAGCTCCAATACACCATGGATACTCTACCAGGTGAAAATCTGAAGCACCATCAGAATTTCACTGTTGCCGCTATTACTTTACTCTCTTCAACCCCTCCGAAGTCCGTTTCTGGTCCTCTTTCGGCGACATTTGGTACCGGTTCAGGGTTCCCGGAGCTACAGTTGTTCTTAGAGCCCGACGGACAACACTCTCTTAGCTTCGACCTTCGTACGACTCAGGTATCTCTCTTCCACCGCTTCTTCGATTCCTAGTTCGATTATTAATGAAAATTTGAAACTTATTTGGAACTGATCCATTTGTTTTTCGGTTATACGGTTATTTTACTCGATTTCAAAGCTTATCAACCTGGCTCTGATCTTATCTGGCATGTTTTTGGTTTGATTTTAGTTGTTGTTCTATATCCTGCTTGATTTGTACTTGGATGTGTTTTAACCTCACAACATTACTATTATGACATCGTTTGGTAATCTCGTTGGTAAAAGTTTACCCTTGAGGGATTGTTTTGTTGCTATTTTTTCGTAGTGCTCCCTTTGTCAGAATCCACCTTCCAAAGTACATGCTATTTGAGTTGTAAATTTCGTCACTTTTCCCCTTTCCTCGTTTGATTTCATTTCCCATTTCCATGTTGTGGGTCCCACTCCATGATACAAGGATTTGTGTATATCGTACACTGAATAGATATGAGAAATAGACCAAAAAGATTGTCCATTGGAAAATTTTTGAGTGGTATACGTGACCCCATTTGTGATGAATCATATATCATGCTTTTTTAATATTGTAATTTGAGTAACCAAAGTTCTGTTTTTTGTTTGTGTTAATGTGCTCATTGTTTATACTTTTGGGGGTTTAAGCTTTTCAGGTTGGGTGAAGTTCAATCACTATGTGTATCAGAAAGTTCTGAAACCATTAAAGAGGTATATCAATTTGATTAATCTTGTATTAATTATTATGACCTATTAATTTTCTTTTATATAGTTCTTTTAATTGATTGGTTTAAGCAATATTTGAAAATGGATTTTTTAAACACATTTCTTCATTACTTATGTCATTAAGTAGAAATTTCAAAGTACAATGTCCTGATAAGAAATAAATTGGAAGTACAGTGCTCTAATTGATATATTTTCAAAGTACAATGTCTCAATAAGATAAAAATTTGAAAGAACATAAAAAAAGAAACGAAAGTAAGATCCTATAATAAACAAGTTAACGGAAGTACTTTGCTTTTTTGATTTAATCCCAATTATAAAAGATGCTGTTTATACTTTTATTTGTATTATGATGTGAAATTTGCATAAATTTATATTTAAATGTTTAATCCAGAAAAATTATTCAAAGGGAGTGACTATTCAATTTAAAGAAGAGGAGGAAAGTAGCTCCTTTCATGGTGCATTTGAGCATTGGAAGACACAAGTTGTTATTCAAGGTATGTAAAATCATGCAAATATTATATATTCATATTTATACTACTTTTCTTTAAAATTTTTATAATTCTTTTTTCATAATAATCCCTCTTCTAGTATTTTTGGAGCATATGATATCATTCGAGGTTTAGTTTTTTTATGCAAATTATGTTGTGAAGGAATAAGTACTATTAAATGAAGCTGATTATTTAATTTTTTTTACAGGATCAGATTTACCAAATGGAACACTTTCTTCTAAAAGCAAATTTGATGATAAAATTGAAGCCTCTTCTGCTAAAATGTATTTCCATTACTATGGACAATTGCTTCATCAGCAAAATATGTTGCAGGATTATGTTAGAACAGGTAAATATTCCACCTTGTTTTTTTGTTGACTTTCTTGACCAACATTGGTATTGTTTCTTTTTGACTTTATGGACTTAATGGGGACACGAATTAATTAAGTATTCCTTTTGACTTAATATAAAAAGAACGAATTAATAAAGAGGTCAAAGTAAGGAGGCTTTACCTGTTAACTGTTAAGTCCTAACTTTTTACGAATTTGCCCTCAGTTATGTTTTTCTTTCGGTTCTCGAAGTGTGTTATTATTTTCTCAAATATTTTTAAGTCTTAAATGCAAGAAATGAAATGCAGTTTTGTTAATATGTTTATTATAGCATCCTACTTTCATTTCTTCCTATCTTTGAATAATCTATCCAATTGTCGTAATTTCATCCACAAAACAATCTTGAAAATTGAGTAGATTTTTTAAAGTATAATGTCCTAATAAGAAAAAAAGTTGAAAGTAGGATGCTATAATATTACAAAAATAAATGAAAGTATGTTATGGTTTCCTACATTTTTCCCTCATTTATAATTTCTTCCACTTCCCAAAGTGTGCTACCATGTTCTCAAATATTTTATAGGGTTATATGCAAGAAATAACAATGTACTTTTGTTGACTTGTTTATAAAATATAATAGCATTCTGCTTTCATTTCTTCCTATTACAACATTATAGCAATGTCATCCAAATATAAAGCAATTTTCACTGCTATAATTTTAGTAGATTTCTCAAAAGTATAATGTCTTAATAAGAAAAAAAGTTCAAAGTAGGATGCCATAATATTACAAAAATAAATGAAAGTACGTTACTACCTCTAGCAATTTTCCTTCATTAATTTTTTTCTTTCCCCAAGTGTGCTATCATGATTTTAAATACTATATACGGTTAAATGCAGGAAATAATACTTTCTTGATTTTTTAATTATAGCATCCTACTTTCACCTTATTACAACATTGTCCTTTACAAAAATCTACCCAAATTATAGCAATGCCATCCAATATAATAAGATTTTTCAAAGTACAATGTCCTAATAATAATAAATTTATAAGTAGGATGCTATAATAATACACAAAATATATTATAATATTCTCTTTCAGGATCCTATTATGCTGCGGTCATTGAGAACCAAGCGGATTTTGTCGGCCGTGTAGTGGTTGATGTTGGTGCAGGAAGTGGCATACTATCACTATTTGCCGCTCAGGTCCTACAAAATGACACTTTTACCCTCGACCACTCACATTCCACTCACAATTTCATGTATAATTACTAAACACTTAATTCTTTATTAGGCTGGTGCAAAACATGTTTATGCTGTTGAAGCATCTGAAATGGCCGACTATGCTCAAAAGCTTATTAATGGAAATCCCATTTTGGGACAAAGAATTACGGTTATACCCTTTTTCCACCACAATTCAAACTACTTGTAATTTGTAAGTTGGTTGCTATAATTGGAATGTGGGACCCGTTTTTCTTAAAATGTAGGTTATTAAAGGCAAAGTTGAAGATGTTGAATTGCCTGAAAAAGCTGATATTTTGATCTCAGAGCCAATGGGTAAGTTCTTTTATGTTATTATGTTGAATTACGGTTATACCCTTTTCCTACCACCTCATTTGTGATTTACTTTTTACAGGCACGTTGTTGGTGAATGAAAGAATGTTGGAATCATATGTGATTGCAAGAGATCGGTTTCTTGTACCTAATGGGAAAATGTTTCCTACTGTTGGAAGGTGATTTAAATTTTAAATTTTTTAACAAAAAAAATAATGTTATATTTGATCAATGAAAGGTGTAAAATGGTATAAATATAAGAGTAAATTACAGTTTTGGTCCCTGTGGTTTACACCAAATTACAGTTTTGGTCCTAGTTTTGAAAATCTTACACAGGTAGTCGATATTTCACTTTTAGTCCTATGGTTTCCAAATATTTCACTTTTGGTCCCTGAGGTTTACACAAACAGTAATAGAAGAAGGGACCAAAAGTGAAAGATTTGGAAACCACATGGACCAAAAGTGAAAGGTTCAGAAATCACAGGGGCCACCGGTGCAAGATTTTCAAAACTAGGACCTAAACTGTAATTTGGTGTAAACCACAGGGACCAAAACTGTAATTTGCTATAAATATAATTACCTAAAGTTTTAGTTGTTTTTCTTGATTTATAACTCTCTATGCTAGATCGACTACGTTTTTGGTATCTTTCTTGAATATAATACGGTTGAATAGAAATAGCGATATACTTTCATTTATTTGTTTATTATAGCATCATACTTTTGTTTCTTCCTATTGCAACATTGTACTTTGAAAATTTTATCTAAATATATAAATGTCATTCGAATACAACACAATTTCAATTGACATAGTTGGTTGGATTTTTTTTAAAGTATAATGATCTAATGAGAAGAATATTGAAAGTACAATGTTATAATTGTTTATTTTTCAGATTCTTTTTTGACTTAAAAGATTTAATGAAAAGTTTGATGCTACTTTTGATGTTGGTATCTTTGTGGTCTTTTAATGTTACAGAATTCACATGGCACCATTTAGTGATGAGTATCTTTATGTTGAGATTGCAAACAAGGTATGGACATTTTATTGGTGATATTATTATTTATTTATTTATTTCTTTTACTGATATAATAGTAACTTGATATTATTATTTGTATAAAGTTGTTTCTTTGTATCTTACTGATAATAAAGATTTTATATTTGTTATGCAGGCCCTCTTTTGGCAGCAACAAAACTATTATGGTGTTGATTTGACAGCTTTACATGGAACTGCATTCCAAGGATATTTTTCACAGGTTTGTTAATTATTTTTTCTTACATACATTAAAATATAGCCGCCTTTTTGCCATTAATGGTCCCAAAATATTGGGATTTTTTTAGAAGCTATTTTGTTTATATGCAAGGTTTTTTTAGTTTATTTTTGAAAAGTTACAGTTCTCGGCAAGAATGTATCATTAATCAACACATGAAGAAATAAAAATGAAGCGTGTTATTAAAAGAAAAATGGTTTTTGATATTTATTTGCAGCCAGTGGTTGATGCTTTTGATCCGAGGTTATTGGTGGCTCCTGCTGTTTCCCATATCATCAATTTTACTACTGTCAAGGTATTATCATTTTCCATTGCTAATAATAGTAAATAATGTCACAAATTTCATGTTGACAATCTTGAACACTTTTGTCTACAATTTTCTTTTGATAAAAAACTTTAATTTAACATGATTTCATAGTTAAAAGATCATGTATTAGTACCATTCCTTCATCCATTCATATTTAATACCAAAATATTTTTCTTTATTTTCACTTTCATTTTATGTTTTCATGACTTCCATCTTTTCTTACCAAAACTTGTAAAATGTAAATCATTTCCAATTTTTCATCCTTAATAGCACCATACTTACATTTCTTTATTGATATAAATATCAAACAAATCAAGTACATTGCACAAATTTGTAGCATCTTATAAGTATATTGATATCATGAATAAAAATATAGTACATTGCTATTATCGTAAAAAAATGCAAGTATATAGCTATTATGCGTAAAAAATATAAGTGCACCTCTATAATAGGTAAAAAAGAAAGTATGTTGCTATCTCCTTCAGTTTGTCCTATATCAAAAGATGTAATGAAAAGGCTGTTAAATATCTTTTGACATGCTATAAAAATTCTGTTATTAGTCACAAATGTTTATTTATTTTTATTATTTGTTATCAGTCACTAATGTTTAATTTCAACGCAAGAGTATTTATTAATTGTTCTTAATTTAAATGAATGTACTTGGTACTTTTTTCTTAATTTCATTTATAGGAAGAGGACTTGTATGAAATTGACATTCCACTTAAATTCACTGCTTCTGTGGGCACAAGGATACACGGTTTGGCATGTTGGTTTGACGTTCTCTTCAATGGCAGGTAATAATAAATTATTTTATTTATTTAATATAAAAATTGAACATAAAAATATTCACAAATAAAAAATACGTTACAATACAATCTTCCATCCCATTCCGTGATGGAACGAAAAACACACCGCTTTTTTGATTCCAACGGAACGAACAATTCCATTCCATTCTTCTCTGATTCCGCCACTAAATTTGTCGACCTACAGCACCGTACAACGGTGGTTGACCACCGCCCCCGGTGCACCCACAACTCACTGGTATCAACTACGTTGCGTATTATCCCAACCAATATACGTCATGCCCGGCCAAGAAATAACCGGTCACCTTCACATGATCGCACACAGCGCTCAAAGTTACACAATTAACCTCACCATGTCCGGTTAGTTTCTTAATTCAACTAACTCTTCACTCAACCCCCATTCATCACAACACAAAATAAAAAAACAATTTCCACCGCATTTCACATCCATCGAACCGCAACCGCACCAGATGTCAATAAAACAAAAATTACAACCTTTTGTCCCACCCAAAAAGGTGGGACATGAACTCGCTCTCGATCTCTCGTCTGTAAAAAAGACGTAAATGCCCTTCTCATCCTCATCATCGAAAATAGCCAGACAAAGCTTGTCTGGTCCCGTCCCGTGCAACAAACGCAGCCGGAGGCTGCGTTTGTTGCACGGGACCAGACAAGCTTTTTAAAGCTATTTTCGATGATGAGGATGAGAAGGGCGTTTACGTCTTTTGCACAGACGAGAGATCGAGAGCGAGTTCACGTCCCACCTTTTTGGCGGGACAAAAGGTTGTAATTTTTGTTTTATTGGCATCTGTTGCGGTTGCGGTTCGATGGATGTTAAATGCGGTGGAAATTGTTTTTTTATTTTGTGTTGTGTTCTGTTGTAACAATATGGAAAGCTGTGGTTTGTTTGATGTGTTAGCTAAAATGTGGGGCCCGGGTGCTGAACAAGGCGGAATACTACAAACTTCAAGCTGTAGACTTGATTTGAAAGAACCGTATTATCGAATGTCTCAACCACAAGCCTACTCGTCTTCCCAAGACCAACAGCCAAATCAGCTCTTACAATCGCAGGTACCAATTACCTTATTTATGGAATTGATACTGAAAAAAAAAACCTGAACATAATCTTTTGGGTCGAGGGCGATTTTGTAAAAAGTCAGACTTATGTGACATTAACTCAAATTTCAGGATTTACACCTTCCGTCTTTGGATGAAGACGGGTCGGATTTCATCCAACAACCATCGAATGATTCGAGTGTCCAAATCCATTAAGACATGGTGAAAAATGCATTTGAGACCTATTATACAAATGGTCAAATGGTCAAAGCTGTTAGAAATGTGATCCATGATGTAACATTATACAAGGCACCACGAAATATCAGGCCGGTTCTTTCCAAGACTGCCCCTTTACTTGACTCTCATGTATTGTTTCAATGCCTGTAAATTAGGTTGACTTGGTTGACCTGTTTATGAGTGTTCTTTGCACTGCGCTTTGTTGACTAATAATTTATTTCTAGCTTTGGGAGATAGTGTCTTTTTCATTTTTTTTATTGCTTTACATGTTTTTTTAGTAACAGTTTTTGCCCAAATTTAAATATTTTTTATATAACACAAAAGTTAACGATCGGTAGTGGTGATACTTTTTTAGGGGTGTAATGTCTATAGAATGACATCTAACAAGTTATTTGAGAGTTTATTGGTTAATACTACGAGATTAAAACAAATAACATGATATGTCCTTTTTAAAATATGTTTTGTTCGATATTAGTCAAATTACATAGTATTAGCGATTAATAAAAATAAAAATATCAATACAGGTTATTGTCTGCGTGTTAATAAATGATGTTTTAATGACGAGTTAATTGTCGGTCACTTTGTTGCTATATAAATACCATTTGTGAATCGAAATTGTTTAAGAAAACTATAGTAAACCCATCCCTCCGCATTCAATTAATTTCATTGTTTCATTTTCATTTATTCCATTTATTTTTTCCTACATTAGCAACAGGACGTAAGCATATTTTTATGGGTCTCTTTCTTAAAAAGTACTTAAGTTTCTCGCACCAAATTTGGAAAGAAGCAAAAGCTATGGAAATTTCATTTAAGGAAAAGGTAGATCGCTTTTCCATGATGGAATCATGTGCAATAAAAGTTGTACATTTATTCACAATTAACTAATCGAAATGGAAAGGGACATTTTATTTTCCCTTGAAGAGTTCACGGCCTATAAGCATTCTTTTAATCTCATTAGTTCCAGCCAAAATCTCATAACATTTAGCATCACGAAAAAGTCGCCCGTGTGGGTACTCGTTAATGTAACCATTGCCACCCAAACATTGAATAGCCTACCAAAACCAAAAGAACAGAAGTCCGAAACAATATAAAACACGATATGTTTTTATAACCATCAATTTGACACCTTATGCTAAAAACAACCATCAAAATTTGGAATAATATCAAAAAGACCTTGTACTTGCGAAATAGTTATATTCTTCCCAAATTTTGCCGATGGTTATTTTGAGAGCTAAGATCAATTTCAATGGCCAAAAATGTTTTTCTTTTACAAGTACAAGGTCTTATTTAGCATTTTTTTGGTTATAATTTTTGTTAACGGGAAATCTTCAATAAAGCCCTATTATTTTGAGTCAATTTATGAAAAAGTCATAAAATTAATTTTATGTACAGAAAATGAAAACATACCGACTAATGTATTCAGTTTAGTTGTTTCTTCCGGTTTACCAGGTTTTCTTATGAAAAAGTCATAAAATTAATTTTATGTACAGAAAATGAAAACATACCGACTAATGTATTCAGTTTAGTTGTTTCTTCCGGTTTACCAGGTTTTCTAAATTAGAAATCTCCAATAAAGTCCAACTATTTTGGGTCTGTTTATGAAAAAGTCCTATTATTTTGTGTAAAAAAATTCAACATTGAGACTTTTTCATAAACCGACCAAAAATAGTGAGACTTTACTAAAAATTTCTAATTTAGGAAACCTGGTAAACCAGATGAAAGGGCTAAATGAATATGTTAGTCGGTATTCTGTCCTGTTTTGTAAAAAAAAACTTGGGACTTTTTTATAATAGCTCAAAATAATGAGACTTTATTGGAGATTTCTCTTTGTTAAATAAAAATATCAATTACATTGGTTGCAATGTTAACTTGGTAAAGTTTTGAACCTGGAGAGCAACTTGAGTAGCTTTTTCAGAAGCTGAAAGTATGAGTCCTGCACAATCCTGTAAAAGATCTAATATAAATGGCATCGGAGGTAAAGTGTAATGTACTGTCATCCCAAATTAATAGGATGGCCTGTTAACCTCCAAATCTACCTAAAATCATGTTACAAGTTACTATTAACATATTGCTAACGATTTATATGATATTTCTGATTTTAACTCGGAACACATATATGCAATTAGGTTGTCATGGTTAATCTAGTTAATCTACGCGATTTATGCAAGGCATTCGTTTCAGAAATTTGAAGTGTGCTGCCGTTTGATTATATTTAAAATCATCCGGTTCAACCAATAAAACTAAAATATTTAATTAAAAGAGAAATAGGTCACAACGGCTTAAAAGTCATGAAATTATATTCAAAATGTTTACAACTTTCTTGTGATGTTTTATATAAAATTGGATAATTATTTCGATTAAAACTTTTGTAATGATTTTTAATAAGTGGGCTTAAATAAACCCACAACCCACTCATATGATGTGGATCCTACATACACAAATGTATACCATCTATGAGAGTCCATTTAGCACCATCAACTCTCCCACGGCCATTGACTATTTAAAAAACAAAGATGAAGGGTTCCACCAACCGATTCCACTCCCAATATCAACCAATATAAGTAGATACATTATAATCGAGTAATGTTTTTAAAACAAGAAAGGTGACACCTAAACCATATTGATAAATGATAATGTACAAAAAGCTAGAAATTGCACCTTTGTAACAACTTGTCCATTGTCACAATCCCTTGCAACAGAATACATATAGGCTCTGTAAAATTATAAGTAACATTAACCATCATCAACACGAAAAAATCTTGTATCCTCACGGAAATAACTACGGAATCATTCCCTTGCTAGAAAATGGAGCTGGATTAGAGATGAAATTTTATTAAAAATTAGTAACATATTAACGACAAAATCCAAACTCGATCTGAAAGTTCCATAATAGATAAAGAGCAATGCAGTTGGATCTGTCGCTAGTTTTTCAATCAATCTGTCACTAACATTTAAACGGTCATGAATGCTTGTCTATTTAATGTTGCAAAGAATCTGAAAGTTCACCTGGAAGATTGCAAAGAAGTATACATGTCCGCAATCTTTCCCTGTATGCACAAAAAGTGTATTTCAAAATGAGAAATTTTATGTATTTTTTTTGGAAGACCTTATAATTTAGTGCAATTATCAACCTGCATAAGTTGAAACTCGCCGATGGGGCAACCAAATTGTTGACGTTGGCGAACATGAGGAAGAACAACATCAAGACATGCTTGCATAATCCCAATAGGTCCACCAGCAAACACAACTCGCTCTAAATCTAAACCCGACATCATAACATAAATTCCTGAAATGCGTAATTTAGATGTAACAATTAAAAGAAAAACATCTTGAACCAATGACCTCACTTATAGATTCTCACATTCCTTAATGCTAAGACATGCACGCGGTGATACAAAAAGAATATACCTTTTCCTTCTTCACCAAGAACGTTCTCTTTAGGGACGAAGCAGTTTCTGAAAACAAGCTCACATCTGAGGTTTGTAATGATAAGATTAGCAAATGATATACGGTTATAACTATTAAAAAAAGAGATTCACAAACCAAAGGTGGACGTACGTATCACTTCCTCGAATTCCCAATTTATCTAGTTTTTTGCAAGTACTGAATCTGCCATTGAAAGCAAGGTAATCATGATTTGTCAATTGATCATTGGAATGAACATATCTAAAAAGATGGAAATACATATATATACCCATGCATCCCTTTCTCGATTATGAACGCTGTTATCCCTTTCGAGCCAGCAGCAACATCCGTTTTAGCATAAACGACCTAATTATCTCAGAAACTTATGAATCTAATTTGCATAACCTTTTAATGCACGATAAAAGTTTATGAACTATAAGAACATGTCCGTTACCAGGGTTTGAGCAATCGGACCATTGGTGCACCACATCTTCTTCCCGTTTAGAACATAACCACCATCAACTCGATCCGCTTTGCATTTAATGCTAACCGCGTCTGATCCCGCTGTAAACATTAAAAGTTAACAAACAGGTATGTAAAACAACCCATTCTTGTTAAAACACCGTAACTGAAATCCATAATATCGGAAAAATACCATTATGTTCACTCAGTGAAAGAGCTCCCACGTGATCCCCACTGATCAGCTTTAGATTGATCCACGATAGAGTGAAAGCGAACAAATGGGGTTATGAAAATAATATATAAAAATGATATCTTTATCGAACCATCTAACTAAAACCTTTGGTAAATACTTCTTCTTCTGGGCAGCATTGCCATTTCTGACCTGCAAGAAGAAGAATGTTGTGATCTTGAACTTATTACGATTTAGAAAGTTAGGAGTTTTCTGGTTTTACCAACTGATTGATGCAAGGGTTACTATGGGCACCGTAAGAAATGCCAACAGATGCTGATGCATGGCTTATCTCCTCCATAGCTATGCAGTGGTACAAGTAACCAAGGCCTAATCCGCCATATTTGGCTGAAACACAAGATAAAACTATTGCTAGGAAATCAACAAAAAACCAGGAATTAAAAGCAGAGGATACAATGTGGTTTCACCTGGAGCAGTGATTCCATGAAGGTTAAAGTCTCCCATTAGTTTCCATAAGTTAACCTCCTGAATGGATCATAATACACAAAATTAATGTGTGTGTTTTTGTGTCTATATATATAATAGTTATGTGTAAGAATCTAACATGTGGGAAACCATTGGTGCTGTCGATTTTTGATGCAATAGCAGCGATTTTCTCTTGGGCAAATTGTGCAACACTTTCTTTGAACTGCTTGAAAGTGAGTGTAATATGAACATCTTGATAAACCTTATTTTCCCATGAATTCAAAATTATCATTTCTAGAGAATATATACATCAATACAGAAAATTAGCATACATCAAATACAAGGTCCGATCCTAAGAAAACTTTTTCACGAACAAAGTGGATATCAATTTCGATGTGTTATGTATGTTGATGTTGAACTGCATTAGTGAAAGATAAAATGGGCTAACATTGTCACAGGAGACCACATTGGTGTATGTGATAGAGAATGAAGCTCATGCAGAAGATTTCACAACCGAGAGGTCTCAACTACCATGTTAGCCAATCAATGGTATTTAGCCTGAGCACTAGATCTATAGTATTTTTGGCGTCTAGAGGACCAAGAGAGGAGATTGCCATTTTGGAAAACACAATAACCTGATATTGATCATTGTGTGGTGGGACATCCCCGGTATATGTCTGAGTATGTTTTAAGTCCCTATGATATTGAAACGTGAATCTAAAGACCATGCTCAAGGATGCCTCGTAACTCGTAAGTAGCACAAAATGTGCTTTAAAGCATCGAAATATTGTTATGGAGATCATGCATGAAAAGGTACACTTTTTGGACAGTGTAAGCAACGTTGGGTCTAGTTAATGCGAGGTAATCAAGTGCTCCCAACAAGGATGTAGTAAAGCGTAGGACGGGAGAACCGAGATGTCTAGTTTAGCTTGGGTATCAATCATAGTGTGAGACGGTTGGCAGTTGACATGTTGGCTCAATCAAGAATATTCGGGTCTATTTATGTCGATCGAGAAACATGATGGAGTAATCACATGTGATTGAGATGTCGATAAAGTAATTTAGTTTTCCTAGATGGGTCATAGAAAACTCCTTGTTGATAACTATTGAGATCTGTATAAACTAGGATATATGTCATAGAGTGCCTATCTCAATATATGAAAACCAATGAATATCGACTGTGAGAGAAACCATGAACCGTGGCAAAAAGAAAAAACATGTGGTACCATGCATGGGGTGCCTGTTTCAAGCCATATAAAGAACATTTAAGAAGATGTACATGGTCTGGTGTTGTGGGTCACGGGAATTCCCCGAAGGCTGATGCATGTATATGGTTTCTTGTAACTGACCATGTTGACAGGCATTTTGCACATCAAGCCAGTGGATTGGCCAATGATGTGAAACCTCTAAGCTAAGAACAATGTGGATGGATGCTGGTTTGATGACATGACTAAACTTCTCATTGTAGTCAATCCCTAAATGTTGACTTTTGCCATTAGCCAACAACCAAGCTTTGTAGAATGCTAAAGTGCCATGAGAATTATGTTTATTTTTTAATGGCCATATATATATATATATATATATATATATATATATATATATATATATATATATATATATATATATATATATATATATATATATATATATATATATATATATATATATATATATATATATATATATATATATATATATATATATACACATATACATATACATATACATATACATATACATATATATATATATATATATATATATATATATATATATATATATATATATATATATATATATATATATATATATATATATATATATATATATATATATATATATATATATATATATATATATATATATATATATATATATATATATATATATATATATATATATATATATATATATATATATATATATATATATATATATATATCAGTATTGACCCAAATAGGCCATGAAACCAAATCACATATGTCGTTAGCAATCAATGCACTGTATTAATCATTCATAGAAGCAGAGCAGTAATGATTCTAAACCGCATGTAAGTAAGACCTAGATATAGATAATTCATTTAAGGCAAGAAGATTCAATCAATAACGGGTATGGCTATCCTATATTGGCACAAGTGGTCATTGGATGGTGAGAGGTGGGATGGTGGATCGAAGTGGAAAGAGGGGATTAATGAGTTGTGTAAGAACAAAAGTTCTATGAGTAATTATACTTGCATTAGATAATGCTAATGAGGTAAATTTTACCATAAGGGCAATTTGGTCATTTTTGACAACAATTATACAATTTCTATGTTTCAGGGTACGGTTGTCATAATATGTGTTTGGACTATGGTGTATTTGTTTGACGGCTTGAAGCCAAATATTGGAGAAGTTAGACATTTTAAATGGGACAGATGTTTTCTGTCAAATTTACGTAACGCGTCGATTAAGGGATCGCGATGCGTCCCATAAGAAGGTTTCCATTGTAAAAGCTGAATTTGAAAGTAAGTTGTTGTAGTAGGATCACAACGCGACAAACTCTAGCGCGGCAGCGTGTCTTGCTTATGGATGCGACGCGACCATGAGTCTGACACGACGTGACTATGAGTCATAATTTAAAGCCCTAACTTGATCATATGGCTCATTTCCACCCCAAGACTCTGAAGAACAATTAAGGAGAACGACCACCTGAGTTCAAAGGAGCCTATATTGACGAGACACAAGGTGTGAATCGAGGAGTAGACACTAACCACATGATTTTGAAGGTAATATCTACTTCCTTCTTGTCTATTTGTTAAGATGTGTTGAGGGGTTTGTAAACCCTAAGTGCATATTGGTTTTATATGTGATAAATCTATTATATGAGGAATAAATAGGGATAGAAAACCAGTTTGTTATGGTTGATTCCATAATTTTAGCTTGAAACGGGTTTTACCACAAATCCTAGATTAGTAGATAATGATGAATATACAATTGGGTATCACTAGATGATATTGTTAAGGCATAATTAAGACATGTCTAAATGATTGTGTACATAAGTCAGTTATAGAGAAATTTATTATTTTGATGAAAGTTGTTTATATGTTTTAATGTATTAAGACATAGGCTTGATTAAGCCATGAGATAGAGTTAATGAGTGGGTTTGAGTGTCATAAACTTAATGTAAGCATTGAGTTGAGTGTGTGAATGATGATTGATAATTGAGTTGTGATACTCAAGAATTTCATTTGGTTTTGATAGCTTCTAAAGCGAGAAGGAAATCAGGTTGACTAGCTTAGACTTAGGACGTCTATAGCATCACTAAGGTGAGTACATTCTACCGCACTATATTGAATACATGGCATTGTTAATATAAATGTGTTGATGTATTATATATTGTAATATCTGGTGTATTGTGATGATAGAATATTATGTGTGGTTTTTATGCCGAATAATATTGTCTTGGATAGGAACTTAGATCTCCTAGGTTAATAGAAAACGAGAACAACGCATTACTAAGTTGGGTTGAGAGTAGGTGTAGACTTACATTCCTTGTAGGGATGGGACACGAAATGCAAATGAATCCATGAAAATGCCCCACCTTAGTGGATTGTGAACGTGATTAGTATGTTGTAGTGTTAGAATGTAAGGTGGTGAAGAGAATGTCAGATGACATTGACCTGAATTTGGAACCTAGCTCCTAGGTTGATAACTATTGAGATCCGTGTGAGTCTGGGAGTGTGATTTGGTAGACCTCCTACAAGGGATAAGACACGACACACCCTTACGTCCATGACGAGGGTCGGCCTCGTTGGATAGGGGTGAGACTCCCATTAAAGACCATTAAGGGTAAAGGGCCGGCCTTACCCAATGACATTGTTGTTAGATCTCCCCGTGGGGATAAGGCAGGCCACACCTTTATATCCATGATGAGGGTCGTCCTCCGTGGATTGGAACAAGACTCCCACTAAAGATCATTGAGGGTGAAGAGTTAGCCTTACCCCGATGGCATTTTTGTTAGATCTCCCTTACAAGGATAGGTCTCGTGATGCCTAATGATCTATTACAAGATCCAAAATTGATGGATCGATATTGGACTCCCATTAAATACCATTGAGGGTGAAGGGTCGAATTTACCCGGTGATAAATGTTTTGATTCATGGTTGGGAATAACGATTTCTCATGTGTGACAGTTGGTAAAGAAAGGAAGATCAAATTTGTTTGGAGAATGTACTCTCCATACTTGTTAAGTGACATTAAACTGATCACTAATTGTTCCATTCACGAGTGACGGACTGGCTTGATCATGGACATTAACTTGGTCCGATTAGGGATGAGACTATGGTTGTAAAGACCATTGTGGGAAGGCCCAACCCAACCCAAATGGCAAGCAACTGTGCACGTGGCTGAGTAGGGAAACGTGCTTCCCATACTTGTAGAATACTGTTTGTGGTATGATCAGGGGAACGTGCTTTCTTTAACTGTTAGATGCTGATGTATAGTGTGATCAGGGGAATATGCTTCCCACACTTATAAAAATATTAATGTGTTGATATTGTTTAATGTACTCACAAGTCGTTAGTCTTACTTCTTTATGTGTTTTAATTGTGACATGTGTCCAGGAAGCATTCATAAAGGATAATGATAAATTTGGATTGAGCTATTGCTACAAGGAGACTCTTTAGTGTCTTAGAGACCCGCAAAATGGTGTAGTTGATAGATTTGTATAACATTGTATACAGTTCTTCTAATATAATGACTTTTGTATATTTGTTGTGACATCCAATTATACAACAAACAATGTATGTTCAATAAAACATAAAAATAGGACATATTTCCATTTAAACTCTGATTTATCATGAATATAAATGGTGTATGAATTAGGTTATTACAATAGAGCCCATGGTTCAAGTGAACTCGGTCCTTGGTGTATGATTTTGTACTTAAATAGTGAGGGAGAACATTAGTGCATGCCTTAATAGAGTAATAGATGTAGGGCACTAGTATAGGAGTTAGTAAGGGTTAGTATTAACTCTCAAAGTAGACACCATTGTGCATTAGTGGTTGCATGATGATAAGAATTAGTCGAGTTTTTCATATCATGAGATGAAGGATATCCAATTTAATCAGGATAGAGATGACTCTAGCGGAGGTCGAACCAGATCTCAAGGTTTAGTATGCTAACCTGACAACGGCAAACCACCCGAGAAGCCATTAAACCATCGAGAGACGATGCAGAAGAAGTGACAAAAGGTTATTCGAGAGAAGTTGTTTACTCTCACCAGATCGCAGACAGGGGCAGGAAGAATGGTGCACATGCCATACATTCTTTCCCCAAGATAACTAAAGTTCTGAAAGGAAATGATGATGAGAAGGAGGGGGAAAACCCAAAAGATGCAGCGATTGAAAGGAATTGTGTCTTCACATGCAAAGCCTTACTTGACTACAAACCCACTGAGTTCTTGAAAACTAATAATTTAATGGCAGTTGTGACATGGCTGGTCCATATAGTGAAAGTTGTGTTCGACGAGTAGAGGTACTAAAGAAAATAAGGGGGTATGTCACCTAACTTACTTTGGGGAGAGGTCCACTTTTGGTGAGAGACTACTACTGACACCCTTGGGGGACAAAGTAGTACGCATATTAACCTAGGAGTGGTTCCTGGTACAGCGCATGGACGAATATTGTTCAATTGTAGCGACGTGACAACTTTACGAGATGTCTATGCATTTGGGATGAGGGACGGACTCGGTGCAACGATATGTCTTAAAGTTCGATGGGAATGTGAGGTTGCGAAGTGCCAAGTAGATCTGAGGCAAGAAGAGACCGTCTAGTAGCTTGTTGTGAACTAGAATATTGTGAATTTGTGTTGTCTCGGTTTGGAATTATAATTTCCTAATTGATAGTTGTTTGAATTATTATAAATGATGTGGTAGATATGCTTAGATAGATATCCCTTGTGGGGATGGGGCTCATGATGCCCCAAGATCCATGATAAGGTTTGGTCGTTGTGGATCGAGATTGAACTCCCATTAAAGACCATCGCTGGTGAAGGTCCGGTCTTAACCGATGGCAAACATAGGCATATATTCAGTGATAGTAAAAGGATGTTATGTCCCAAAATCCAAAGCTACTAGTGGGGTTTAAAAACCCAGATGCGAGAGTGGTCCGAATGTTCGGAATCATCACCTTCATCAAGTGATGGTAGCAGCCGAGAATTGTGAAAAAGAAGTCGAGAGCTTCTCAATACGAAAAAGGAAGGAAAGTGGAAGTGTAAGCCCGTACAATTCAAATTTGACGGCTGAGGCGGTGCAAGAGAACCCGACGTGGTTTCATATACCTTTATTTTAATTCCCTCTCGGCGGGAATGTGTTGGTAGAGGTAATCGATAGGACGTAGGGGAATGATATGGAAGTCTGATGTACTGAGGACTACCTTTCGTACCGTTACAGCCGTTGCAAGTTTGAAATACTGTATGGATTAATTAACGCCCTAGCGGCTTTATGAAGAGATGAACAGCATATGCAGTCCGCCTTGTGGCCAAACTTGTCATTGCGTCGCCAACGGCATTATTAGATGTTTGAGAGATCAAGACGAACATCGAATTTGCTTGCGTTAGAAGGAAGATTTAGAAGTTCCTTCGAAAGGAATGGTTATGCTTAAAATTTTAAACTTGATGGTTGCTTTTGCAGGATGGTAATTGATTGATCGTTGAATGATTTTGGGATGATGTTTTATATGTGGTGCGTGTATGATATTTTTGAAAGGTGATTAGAATAAAATGAGATTAGATTATGTAGATAAAAATCGTCAGTTAAAAAATGTTACAATAGGAAATCAGATTAAACAACATTAATTATAAAAGTAAAAAGTTAATGAAAATGTATTAATACATTAATATTGTAAAATTGAGATGGCACATATTCAGATTTATACTGAATATTATGTAATACAAAAAAATGTAATTTATAATGACATTAAATAAATAAACATATTTTATAACAATATAAAAAGGAATTTAATCGAAAATATGTTATATTTGATATATGTAAAGTTCAGACAACTTTATATATTATTTTATGAGATAATGATCCATCGTGATAAACAATAGTATAAAATATACCCATTAGATCACTAAAGTTTTAATTGTATTCAATAGGTTGCATAGGTCACCGAACTTTCAATTTTGGTTCTAAAATATCATTGTCTCTGATTTTAACCGTTTATACCCGGGTAAAATCGCTATGAGGAGAACTCATAGTTGGTTGTTGCTCTTCGATGAAGAGAGGAGTGGTGGCCGGAGGCGTATTGGGCATCGGAGGAGGAGAGTTGTATGGGTGTGGTCGAGGTGGTACGGTTGTGATGAGATTGTAGATAGTCTTTAGACTTGGTTGAGGTGGTAGGACTGTGGATGGGTTGAGGGAAATGTTCTAAGCCTAATCGACGGAGACAATCGACGGAGACAGAGGTGTCTTTGGAATTGAAAACTGTGGTTCAAATCTAAAACTAGGGGTGAGAATAATAACCGAAAAACCGAACCATAACCGAAATAACCGATAAAACCGAACCATTATAACTGAACCATTTATAAAACCGAACATTTTGGTTTTTATTTTTGATACTGAAATAGAACGGTTCGGTTTTGGTTTTACAGTGAAATCGAACCAATATTAACCGAACCACCCATAAATATAGTAATATATAGTTTATAGGTTACAAATTAAATAGGAAACATTAAATTGTCAATATTCAAGCCCAATAAGAAAATCAAAGTCCAAAAAGTTGAAAATAGGGAGAATACGAGTGGTTAGACATGGTCATCAAGTTTTGTTATATTGTTTGCGTGTTTGGAGCGTCACCTACTGCTTCTCATCGCTATCTCTAATAAGAGTTTATGTTAATTATAATCTTGATTTTGGTACACTTTAGTTATGCTAATTTGTAATCTTGTTAATGTTTCTCCTTTTCAGGTTACTTTATGGTAATTGTAATACTGTTTTATTGAGTTCCTGTTAAATGTTAATCATGTAATTGTTGTTCATATTTTATAGCAATGTACGTTAGTTTTTGTAGATTTTAATCTTAACGGTTAACCGGTATAAACCGATAACCACAACCAACAAAACCGATTTAACCCAATATTAACCATGCATCATCTAATGGTTAAACAAATGATTAACCAAACGTTTTGGTTATGGTTCGGTTTTGACCAATAACCGCCCCATACACACCTCTATCTAAAACAATGGTATTTTAATACCAAAATTGAAAGTTTAGTGACTTATTAGGTACAATTAAAAGTTCAGTGACCTAATGGGTAAATTTTGTATTATTGGTTGTCATTATAGATCATTAATCCTTATTTTATAGATAAAATAAAACGGTTTTTTCATTGTATATGTGTATAATAAGAAAGAAAATAAGTGCTTTTATAATTAAGGTATTGGTTGGATGGGTTGTGGATAAAAATATTCCTGTAACTCCTAATATATTCACTTACCGAACTAAATGCTTGATAATATCTACAAACAAAATTCCCTTTAATTCAAAAAACAAAAGTGATTAAAATTTAAACACACATGCAATTAGTCGATATTGGCTCATCATAAACTGAAGATCCTATATTTAAAATCTTAAACTTATCTATGGTTACTGAATTATTTACGACAAAAGGACAACAAAAAATTCAACGCCTCGAAGGTTTCCTAGCGTATGAAGTTCATATCCAAACAGACACACAATAAAATATTAAAATAATTAGTTCGAATCTTTCACATTGGTTCGTGAATTATAAATGACGCCTCAACTAATAAGCCAACTTCAAAAGTTTACTGGCATTTGGTTCATTTATCACGTATGGGAAAAACAAAGTGGATTCCATAAGATTCACATAAAATAATCCACATACGAAAAGAAGAAAACCTTTATCTGGGTATCATCAAAAAGCATCGAAGTTGAGAAGGTGGCAACGGCCGTCCTCCGCCATGATGCCACCGTCACCCATGGTGGCCTTACCACCATCAAGCTAGATAAAAATCCCATGTCCGGATACATAATCTCATAAAAGTTTTCTCAAGAAGAAGCCAAGTCTCGTAAGGTAGGACAGACCATTAAATAGAATAAAGTTTGGATAACTATTTGAAATTTGTGATTGATTATTAAGGATATTTAAGGAATTTAATTACTTTTATTGTATTGTATAAAATAAGATTTCCACATTTTATGCAACAATTTAAGACTATATTTGGAGACTAGCTGAAAAGCTAGTTGATAGCTAATAAAACTGAGGTTGGGTAAAGACTAATTGATAAGCTAGCTGGAAATTTAAAATATCACAAAAGAGTATGTAAAAAAAGAGTTTTTTTATAATTATTGAAAGTATATTTTAGAGAATTTTAAAAAGTTCCAAAAAGCTTATTGAAACTATAGTGTAAGTAATCTTTTAAAAAACTAGCTTATAAGTTATTTTTTGGCTTGTCAAACACGACAACTTAAAAAGCTCAAAAAATAAACTAGTTTATCAGCTAACTGTGACACATCAAACATTGGCTAAATACACACCTCCTTAATAAATAGATTACAAAGATATTATTTCAAGAAACTCAATAAGAGCATCTCGGGGTAAAAAGCTTTTTGTTTTTGCCACATCACATTTCCACTAATATTTTTTATCAAAAAACTATTTTTACAAACTTACTCAAATTGTTAATATTTTAAAAACTCTTTTAAAAATTAACTAATTTATCTATATTCTCACATGTTATATAAACTACTCATATGATTTTTCAAATTTGAAGTGTATTTCATGTTTTTGAACAATAAATTTAGTCGATGTTAGTATTTTAATAAATAAAATATTATTAAATAACATGTTACAGTAATATTTTTTAATCTTTGGCATCTATATGGTTTTGAAAATTTTGACATTTATTTTTTTATTATATAAATTTCTACAAAATATATTCAAATCTATTTTGTATTTTTAAATAAATAGTTTATGTAATAAAAAATAACAATATCTAAACATAATTAGGGTGTTAAACAAATTGTTATCAAATATAATGGCTAAAATTGGCAAAACTAATAAGAATGTTAAAATATTAAAGATTACTAAGTCTTTCATAAAAGTTAAAAAAAAAAAAACACCTCTCTCCAATGGTAAAAAACTATCATTAGAGATACTCTAATTATGTAGCAGTGCATTGTAATTTCTTTTTCCACTTTGCGTTTGTTTGTTTTCAATTTTACTATTTTCGACTAACTAAATTATTTAGTTCGGGTAATTAATATTTATTAAGATGATTAACATTTGTAGTTAACTTATTCTTTATATTTTCCTTTTGACTTAAATAAGTGTAGATAGTTCAATTAAAACTAAAAACAGTATTTGTATAATCATAAATATATAAAAGTACAATTGATAAAGTGTATTAATGGTGTTAAAAGGCAATCATGTTTAGTCATTTCGAAGTTAAAGCAATCAGTTTAGTATGTTCAAATTGGTGTTTTATACAGAATGCAAAGTAGGTGGGAATGTTGAAACTTCAATGATATTAAGTCTTGAATTTGGTGATGAAGCGCTATACTCAAAGTTATGAATAGGGTTGACAATTTTTTATACGACACGAACCCGACATCTAAATAAACAGGTTTGGTAAAAAATTTCAACTCGTTCAATTAAACAGGTTGCTACGACACGCCATGAAAATTAAACGGGTAAGGTTAGAGTTCAAACTTTCAACCCAAAAGGACACAAATATGACTTGTTTATTTATATGTAATTTCTTTTAATTCTTTAAGTAAATTGGGCATGCCCAAAACCAAAACTAAATATAAAAGAAAACTTTGGGTTGAGTTGTTTCGCGATGTTTAAGCCACTAATTAGCCGCCTGAGTCGAGACTAATTTTTAGTTTTTCATTAATATTGCATACTCCACAATCGCACTCGGCCACTTCCACCCACATTGCGACGTCGCTCCTCTAAACTTATTGTGAATTTTGCTTATTTGACTCCAACTAGGTGCCAGAGAGTCCCATGGAACCTAATTCCGTGGGATCCAGATTCCGTGTAAAAGTTTTTTTTTTCAAAAATTCGGGGGCGGTGGCGGATTTTACTCCCATTTGATTTTCGGGGTCGAGGGTGAGCAGTTTTGTCCCGAAATACCTAGGGGGCCCATTTGTATATAAATAAAATGATAAATAATAAATATAACATATATGCTATTAAATTATTAGGCATTTCGGGGTCGGGATCGGGGTCGGGGGCAAATAGTGTTTTCGAGTCGCAAAACATCCATTTTAGTCCAAAAATTAGGCATTATTAAGCCCAAACGTGAAAACGGGGCAGCAGCGGGTGTAATTTTGGAATTCGAAGGCAAGATCTGGGACTAGGAAACGGGGGAATTCAAGATCAAGGTTAGCGTTAGGGTTAGGATTGGGGTTAGGGTTTGGGTATGGGGAAGGGCGAATTCGGGGCCGGGATCGGGGGAGGCTACTTCCGGCCTCGTTTGGTCCCGTTGACATCCCTATACCAAACTATTACTCTTTCTAGGTTTTCACTTTTTCTTTACCACCTCCCCAAATCCTACCTTTTCAACATATATAGTGCTTCAATCTAGCACGACACAACACATTTACAATGTTTAAACCATAAACCTCTCAACCCGACACTAACTCAACAAAAATAAACAAGTTGACATGACACGACACGATAATTAAATGGGTCAGGTTAGGGTCAAGTTATCTCAACTCGTTTAAGTTTCAACCCGATACGACACGCACGTTTGCCAAACCTTGTTATGAAGATTCTTTTTAAAGGGACAAGTTTGGTTAGATGGGAATGTTGAAAGGAATAAGTTTATGTAAGTAATAGAGGGATTCAAATTTGCTCTTACAATCACTTATTTTCTAATTATACTTAATAAGTCAATAAACATTCTTGAGGTTCTAATACACTATCATATTGGATTTCGAGCGTGTAATTCTCTTGTATTGGATGCCACAACCGATGTCATGTCAGCCATAAGTTAACAAATTATGCCATAGTAGATACCAAATAGGATCCAATACGATTGAAATATATCCTAATAAATCTATCCTAATGGTGTAATGAGAACCAAACAAATTGCTAATTAGTTTATTAAGTATTAAAAGATAAATGACCTAAAGATCAAGTAGAGTGTCATATGTTGTCATTTTATGACATTAACCCTTATTACTGTCTTGCTTGTTATGGATTTTGATTATGACTAAAGACGAATTAGTCATAGATTGACTAGTAAATTCTCATTCGACTTCCTTAGTGTATCAATATTCCACATGCCAGATTGTCTTCATTAAGATGAAAAAGAGTTGTATTAACTGTCAAAATAAATACACTATGATATGAATAACATAAGGGTTTTCTTGTAGATTAATAGAACCAAATTTCGTTTAATGATTTATGATTTGCACAAGGTTCTTTTATGCAATTGTCTTCAAATAATCAAATATTGGAACCTTTAACTATGTATTCTAAGCAAATAGAGTTCCTTTACCTCTAATGAAATCAAATGTAACTCCTTCCAATCAACAACCTGCAACATATTGTACATGAATTTTATTTTTTTTTGGGTTAAATGCTAGAAAGGGCAATGTGTTATAGAGATAAATGAAAATAGAACATGGTATGATACATAAATAAATGTAAGTTGCTATTTCTTGCATTTAGCAACATATTGTTTTGAAATGCAACACCTTATTAAGGAAAAAATGAAAATTAATAGAAAGAAACGAAAATAAAATGCTATAATACATAAATAAATGAAAGTACGTTGCTATTTCTTGCATTATTTTTGTTACCTGTAATCTTAACTGACGGCTGCAAGTGCAGGAAGTGATTGATCAGCAACAACATCATGGCAACGTTTGCAAAGTGTGGGATGATCAATAAAAGAGCCAACTTGAGGTGTGAAATTCCAACATCTTTCACATTTTGACCCTTCTGCCCTTGAAACACCGATCCATATTTTCTTATCTCCTTCAATTAAATATTCTCCGGAATATGGAATATTCTCAATTGGTACATCCTCCAATGTTGAAAGAATCTCAACCTGCCACATTACATTAATTAGCCAAATTGTAAAATAGCAACATACTTTGAATTTTATACCAATATGGACAATCTACTTTAACTTTTACCAATGTTATGATTTATTTACTGATTATATAAAATTGTAAAATTCAAAACTAATGAAGTGGAGTTGTTTTTTTTTGGTTTGAAACAACGGTGAAGTCGAGAGAAATTTAATATTTTAAAGAGTAAATTACAGTTTTGGTCCTAGTTTTGAAAATATTACGCTTTTGGTCCCTGTGGTTTCTAAATCTTTCACTTTTAGTCCTTCCCTCTGTTATCGTTTGTGCAAACAATAGGGACCAAAATTGAAAGATTTAGAAAACACTGGACCAAAAGTGAAAGTTTTGAAAACCATAGGGACCACAAATGCAAGATTTTTAATACTATGACCAAAACTGTAATTTAGTGTAAACCACAGGGACCAAAACCGTAATTTACTCAATTTAATATTTTAAAGAGTAAATTACAGTTTTGGTCCTAGTTTTGAAAATCTTGTACTGGTGGTCCCTGTGGTTTCCAAATCTTTCAATTTTGGTCCCTGTCGTTTCCAAATATTTTATTTTTGGTCCATGTGGTTTACTGAAATGGTAACAGAGGGAGGGACCAAAAGTGAAAGATTTGGAAACCATAGGAATCACAAGTGAAAGATTTAGAAACCACAGGGACCAAAAGTGTAAGATTTTCAAAATTAGGACCAAAACTGTAATTTGGTGTAAACCAAAGGGACCAAAAATGTAATTTACTCTATTTTAAAATATTAAAAAAATGTTACAGTTTTGGTCCTCGTGGTTTACACCAAATTACAGTTTTGGTCCTAGTTTTGAAAATCTTGTAGTGGTGGTCCATGTGGTTTCCAAATCTTTCACTTTTGGTCCCTGTGGTTTCCAAATCTTTAATTTTTGGTCCATGTGGTTTACTGAAATGGTAACAGAGGGAGGGACCAAAAGTGTAAGATTTTCAAAACTAGGACCAAAACTGTAATTTGGTGTAAACCACATGGACCAAAAATGTAATTTACTCTATTTTAAAATATTAAAAAAAAATGTTACAATTACCTTACTTGGCATCCACATAAGCAAAAAAAAAAAAATTGACAACTCATCAACTAGTAGCCCGTAAAAAATAAATACAAGTACGTTGCTATTGTTGGTAATAATAATTTAAGTACATTGTGTAAATCGGTAAAAAAGAGAAAAATACGTTGCTATTTATGCAATTTTCACAAAAAATAATGAAGGAAGCACTTCACCAATATAAAGTTTTGTACAAAATCTTAAATAGATATATAAATATATTCTCTTATTGATCATCTTTTTAATATATAAGTGACTGACACGCTTAGATTTTTTATCAAATATGGGCTTTAACGTGTCTAATATTAAAAAAAATTAAAATAAAAAATTACCTGAGATGTTATAAATATGCGATGAAGTGAGTCAGCATCGATTTTAGGTTGACACATATTTATTAATTTGACAGCAAGGCTATTATCAGATGTGTGAAGGTACACTTTTGCTTCAAGACTTGAACCAATGAGTTTGCCCGTACGTGCACTCTCCAGTGCTTTATTAACCTCGGTTCTCAACTAAAAATAAATAAATAATAATAATAAGTGTTAATGCAAGAAATAGCAATGTACTTTCGTATATTTGTTTATTATATTAAGAAAAGTCCTTATATTTTGACCCTATATTTGATTAAGTCCTAATTGTTTTTTTTTTAATTCAATTAAGTCTCAACATTTTGTTAAATGTTTTCAATTTTGGATAGTAGTTGATTATGCCATTTTTATATTTTTACAACTAATAATGTATAGGGTCAAACTGTAAGGGTCAGAATGTAAGTATTTAATTGAATAAAAACTGAAAATTCAACTCTAAATTGTTAAAAGGGTCAAAATGTAAGGACTTTAATAAATATTTCATTTTTATATGTATCCAAAATTGAAAACATTTAACAAAATGTTGGGATTAATTGAATAAAAAAAAACAATTAGGGCTTAATCGAACATAGGGTCAAAATATAAAGACTTTTCTGAATATATCCCAATAGGTTAATAAGAAAAGATATGAAAAAATACAATACTTCAATATAGAAAAAAGGAAAGTATGATGCTATAATAAACAAATAAATGCAAGTACATTGCTATTTCTTGCATTTAGTCCTAATAATAATAAGGTTGAAATGCAAGAAAAAGCAATGTATTTATTTGTGAAACATAGCGTCCTTCTTTTAATTTTTATTATAGAATTGTATTTTTCAAAGGCATTGCACTTTGAAAACCTATCCAGTTTTAGCATTGTATTTTCAAATATTTTTCTTGTAAGGATATTATATTTTGAGAAATCTACCCAATTATAGCAATAAAAAATTACAAAAGTATGTTGCTATTTCTCGCATTTAAATAATGAAAAATTGAGAAGACAGAATCGTTACCTCAAGTATTTTCTCCCATAAATCAATTTCTTCATCAGGAAATGCAAGCCATTTTTTATTTACTGAGGGCCATTTTGACTCAAAAACAAATTTGGCAACATTATTATTATTATTATTATCAAGAATATATTCAAAAGGGAGATTTTGCCACACGTCTTCAGCCAAATGAGGTAATATTGGAGCAATTACTCTCACTATGGAAAGTAGATGAATTGCAAGCACTGTTTGACAACTTCTCCTTGTGAAACTTGACGCCCCCCTGAAATATAACCAACTTGTCAAATTCTACCCTCGTATAAAACAAATTAAATTTTTGTAAGTAAATAAAGTTTTACCCAACATAAAGGCGGTCTTTGGCAACATCGAAGTAGAAATTTGAGAGATCAACAATGGCAAATCTTTGAATTGTCTGAAATAGAACAAAAAGAGAAAAAAAAAAGAATAATAGGGTTGAAAAAAGGTTAAATGAAAGTACAATGCTATAATTAGGTAGATTTTTCAGAGTGCAATGTTTTATTATGAAGAAAATTTGAAAGTACAATGTTGTAACAGAAAACATGAAAGTAAGATGTTATAATACATATAAATGGAAGTATATTGTTGTTTTTGTATTTATCCATAAAATCAATAAGGTTGTAGATGTGGAACAAATCAAAAGTTTTTCTGGAACAATTTTTTAAATATTTTGAAGAATTGATAACTTTAGTTTAATGTTTTTTTTTTTTACCTGGAATATTTTGAAGAATTGATAGCTTTCATAGCTTTCTTTGATGTTCTTCACAACATTTTCAAGCTGAAACAAGGCATGTTGATCGATCTCAGGAAGTTCATCATATGGAATTGCATTTTCAGCCTGCAAAAAAAATTGTAACATTCTTAATAATAAAAACTTTTAAAATTTTTTATTATAGTTACATATATATTTTTTAAGTAAGTTACAGTTTTGGTCCCTGTGGTTTACACCAAATTACAGTTTTGGCCCTAGTTTTGAAAATCTTGCACCAGTTGTCTCTGTGGTTTCCAAATCTTTCACTTTTGGTCCCTGTGGTTTACACCAAATTACAGTTTTGGTCCTAGTTTCGAAAATCTAGCACCGGTGGTCTCTGTGGTTTCCAATTTTTTCACTTTTGGTCCCTGTGGTTTACACCAAATTACAGTTTTGGTCCTAGTTTCGAAAATCTTGCATCGGTGATCTCTGTGGTTTCCAAATCTTTCACTTTTGGTCCCTGTGGTTTCCAAAAACGGTAACAGAGGGAAGGACCAAAAATGAAAGCTTCGGAAACCAGAGACCACGGGTGCAAGATTTGGAACCACAGGGACCACCAGTGCAAGATTTTCAAAACTAGAACCAAAACTGTAAGTTGGGAGTAAACCGCAGGGACCAAAACTGTAATTTACTCATTTTTTTTATCTATCATTGCTATATATAACAAAAAAAATTCATGTTGATTTATTGCAACATCTATAACGGGGGTATTTTGGTCTTTTATACAATCACTCTTACGAATGGTGAAATCCATCAAAATGGAATTCGAAGGATTCGGACGGAATTGAATTCGGCCCATTTAGCAACCAAACACGCAACGGAATGGAATCACGAATTCCGATTCTGTCAGATTCCGTTGGAATCAATAAACATCGCAAGATCAATAGTAGAGGGTATTTATAAATCAAAAACTTACTTTCCAATCATGAAGATTTCCCAAAAGAAACCTTAAAGTTCCTCTTAGTTTCCTATAAATGTCAGACATTTGGCGAAGTACTTGTGGTCCAATTAGAACATCTCCTGTGTAATCCACACTTGACACCCAAAGCCTAAGAACATCTGCTCCATATGAAGGTGCTTCCTGAAGAGGAATTAATTTATGCTTAAATAGCAACGTACTTTTGTTTATTTGTTATTACAACATCCTACTATTATTTCTTTCTATTACAACATCGTGTTTTTAACTTTTTTTTATTGTTAAGACATTGTACTTTGAAAAATATAACCAATTATAGAGGTGAAAAATGCTTTTTATTTCGCGTAGATTTTTCAAACTACAATGATGTAATATGAAAAAAATTAATAATAGATGAATATATGAAAGTAAGTTACTATTTCTTGCATTTAAATGCAAGAAATAGCAACGTACTCTCAATTATTTGTTTATTATAGCATCCTACTATTTTTTTCTTTCCATTACAACATTGTATTTCAATTTTTTTTCTTAAGGCATTGAACTTTGAAAAATCTACCCAATTATAACATGAAACTTTTTATTTTTTTTTTCTTATCAGGACATTGACCATTGAAAATTCTACCCAATTATAACATGAAACTTTTTATTTCTCTCTTATTCGGACACTGTACTTTAAAAATCTACCATTGGAAATCGTTTTATGTTTGGATGATTTTGTTATAACTGTGTAGATTTTTCAAAGTACAATGTTGTAATAGGAAGAAATGGAAGTGAAATGATATAATAAACAAACAAATGAATGTATGTTGCTATCTTGCACTTAGCCATATCAACAACTTAAACAACCACTAACCTTAGACTAAATGTCAGAAATAGCAACGTACTTTCATTTACTTGTTTATTATAGTATCCTAATTCAATTTCTTTCTATTACTACATTGTATTTGCAACTTACTTCTTATTAACACATTGTACCTTGAAAAATACCACCCAACTATAAAATATTATACTTCTATTTTTATGTTTATTTTTCTTACTAGGACATTTTACTTTGAAATCTAATAGTGAAAGTTGTATATTTGGATGATATTCATATAACCCAAGTAGATTTCTCAAAGTACAATGCTATAATAGGTAGAAATAAAAACAAAGAAAACAAAAGTACGTTGCTATTTCTTGCATGTGTTACTATTAAATACTACAAAAAAACCACCAACCTCTTGATTCTTCCCTCCTTCAATTATCATTCGTGGATCAACAACGTTACCCAAAGATTTACTCATTTTTAAACCTCTTTCATCCAACACAAATCCATGAGTTATAACTCCAGAATATGGAGCTTTTCCTGTGATATTTAACAAAATAAGGATAATATTAAAAACTAGGATAACAATAACAAGTGGAATTTTGATAGTTAATAATATAATACCTTTTGTTGCAACACTAGTCAATAAAGAACTTTGAAACCAACCGCGATGTTGATCTGTACCTTCAACATACAAATCTGCAGGCCAACGAAGCCCATCTCTAGTCTCCAAAACAGCAGCCCAAGAAGATCCTGCAATTACGTTTGTCAGATTCCGGCCGGAATTGGAATTCAATTACATTCCATTCCAGTAGTTGGTGGAATGAAGGAATTCGACTTTCCTTCCATTATGTCATGAGACCAACAATTCTTATCTTCTGTACCCAAGATTTTAGGTAAATAATTTTGATATCTAATAAAAACTTAGGAAAAAAGTTGCTAACAATTTCATAGATGGTAATTTCGACTTATTTACCGAGAAATAAGTTGATTATGATTATTACATGTTATTTTCAATGTAAAATAAGTTTTGTATCTTATAAAAACTATTTGTTTGTAAATAACTAGCTTTTAGAGTAGATTACAAAAATGGTCCCTGTGCTTTCTGATTTTTACCGTGTTTAGTCCAAAACTGAAACCTTTTTCACTTTAGGTCCTTATTTCAAGGGTTTCATATCGATTATGGTCCTTGTTTTAAGGGTCCAGGGGCCAAAATCCAAAATTAACATGAAACCGTCAAAATAAAGACCAAAACTGGAAAAAGGTTTCAATTTTGGACTAAAAATCAAAAAGCACAGAGGGACCATTTTTGTAATTTCCCTTAACATTTTTAACAGTACTTTGTAATTCTGGTTTAAACTTGCAGTTTGGAACTAAACTCCACAAACTACCAAAAAGAAAATATTTGAATAAAACTTTTTAACCAACTAATAAATAGTAATGTACCTGAATCAAACCATACATCCATTGTATCAGTTCCCTTGACATAATCTGATGCTTTATCACGATATTTTTCAGGAAGCAATTCTTCCACTGACATGTACCACCATGCATCACTGCCCTTTTGGGAAATTATCGCTGCAAAAATACAATAATCAAAAATCTTTAAGGGTGCGTTTGGTTGCGGAAAACTGTTTTCCGTTTTCCATTTTTCATTTTCAGATAAATGGAGTGGAGTTTTCATTTTCATTTTCAGTAGAAAACGCTTTTGGTTAATCTAATTGAGTTTTTGTTTTCCGTTTTAGAAAATTAGAAAACGCGTTTGGAAGTGTATTTTCTATAAGTTTTCATTATCTATTTTTTTATTTCAAAATAATACAATATAACACATATGACATATTTGAACACCTACACTCACCCACCACCCACCATCCACACAGACCCCCCACCCCTACCTACCCCTACCCCACCCTCCACACTCACCTCCACACCCCACATCCTACCTACCCCCACCTTACACCCTACCTACTTACACCCACCCCACCCTCTACACCCCATCCCTACCTTCCCCTACCCCACTTTACCCCCACACCCCTACCCCACCTGGATGGGTAGCATGGGTGCGTGGGTGGGTAGGGTGGGGTAGTGGTTGGGGTGGGTGGTGGGTAGGGTGGGAGGATTAGGGGTAGGTGGTAGGTGGTGGGTGTGATAAGACTGATAGGGGTTAGGGTGGGTGGGTGCTGGGTAGGGTGGGTTGGTGGTAGGGTAGGGTAGGGAAGGGGTGGTGTGGGTAGGGTAGGTAGGGTGTGTAGGGTAGGGGTAGGAGTTGAGGAAGAACATCAAACCAAAAGTCGTCTAGGGTAGGGTAGGGGTAGGGTTGTGGGTGGGGTTGTCTAGGGTAGGGTATGGGTAGGTGGGGTGGGGTAAAGGTTAGTTAGGGTAGGGATGGGGGTGGGTGGGTAAGGTAGCTGGGGTGGAGGTGGGTTGGGTAGGTTAAGGTTGGGGTGTGATGGGATGGGTAGGGTGGGGGTGGGGTGGTGGGTGAGGCTGGGGTATGGGTGGGGTAGATGGGTGGGGGTGGGTAGGTGGGGGTGGGGTAGGGTAGGGTAGGGTGGGTGGGGTGGGTGGGTTTGGGTAGGTTAAGGTAGGGGTGGGATGGGTGGATGAAGCTAGGTAGTGGGTATGGGTGGGTGGGGTAGGGTAGGGGTGCATGGGGTGGAGGTGGTAGGGGTTGGGTTGGGTAGGGGTTGGGTGGATATGTGTATAGGGATTGTATTATTGGAAAAATTGGGAAATAGAAAACTTTGGAAAACAATAATTTTGAGTTTTCCAAGTTCTATGTAATTTTGGAAAACAGAAAATTTTCATTTTCTAGAAAATTTTTGGAAAACTTGATCAACCAAACGCATTTTCTAACTTTTCATTTTTCTTGGAAAACTAGAAAATTTTGCGTAACCAAATGCACCCTAAATTTTTTAACGCGTTTCATGAACTAAAAAAGTAGTCACGCTTTATGTTAGGCCCTTACATTTGATATGGTCAATAGTCTCTTCATTTAAAAGAGGTTCCTTTGTCTCTGTATGATAGAAGACTGGAATTGGGACACCCCATGTTCTTTGGCGCGATATACACCAATCGGAACGACTCGAAGTCATTGTAGAAATTCTGTTTTCTGCCTGAATTACAAAGGTTATGATAATTTAGAGTAAGGATTAAATGCAACAAATAGCAATGTACTTTCGTTTATTTTTTTATTATTGTGGTGTCATACTTTCGTTTCTTCCTATTACAGCATTGTACTTTGAAAAAACTACCCAACTATAGCAATGTCATCCAAATGCAAAAAAATAATAATAAATAAATAAATTATTCGCTGCTAAATTGGGTAGGTTTTTTCAAGTGGAATGCATTAATAAGAATAAACAACTGAAAGCACAATGTTGTAATAGAAAGAAATGGAAGTGGGATGGTATTATAAAAATAAAAAATCTACCCAACTATATAACATTATACTTTTAATTTTTTTTCTTATCAGGAAATTGTACTTTGAAAATTCTACTGAATTATAGCAGTGAAAAATTGGACGACATTGCTATAATTCGTTAGAATTTTCAATGTACAATGCTGTAATAGGAAAAAAATGGAAGTACAATGCTATTGGAAACAAATCAAAGAAAGTACATTGCCATTTCTTGTATCTAACCCTTCAAAGAATGAACGATTTATACGGGCAGATTTCTAGATGCAGCAAACCTTTTTAAAATTAATAAATACAACTGAAATATATAATAAAAAAAAGAAAAAAAGTTTAAACATGTATGATGCTATCAGCCTTGCTTCAAAAGTTATCTGTTACTACCAAGCAAAATGTTCAGTAATATTGACAGTCCGTAGTGTTTTAACAAAGATGGTCCCTCTACTTTCTGATTTTTACCAAAAATGAAACCTCTTCCAATTTTGGTCCTTATTTCAACGTTTCACATCCGTTTTCGTCCCTCATACTTTCAAACATCGGTCCTAATTTCAAGGTTTCAAGAAGCAAAATCAATAAACAAGGACCAAACTTGAAAAAGATTCTAACTTTGGACTAAACACAGTAAAAATCAAAAACCACAGTGACCATTTTCGTAATTTTTTTTATACACAAAACTTGTACCTGAGATGGTGTCCACACTACTTGATTAATTGCATTCATAGCAGCCTCTCTAAACCCTTCAACAGATGCAAACCACTGTGCAGTTGCCCTAAAAATTGTAGGCTTTTTTGTCCTCCAATCATACGGATACTTATGCCCTAAAATCAAAAAACCGTCAATTAATTTAAAGGAGGATTCGTTTACGTCCTTACAAACGTCTATAATTACGTATACATCCTTATAAAATTTGAAATTACATATATATCCTTAGAAATCTTAAAAAACCACATATATACCCAAAAGATTAATTTTATAATAATTAATCTTTAAAAAAAATTAAAAAACAGTTTTTAAATTAGATTATACACAAGTTACTAAAATACCCCTATGACAAATTTGGAACTCCGTTCTAATTTATTTTACCATATCAAATGATAAGAAATTGTAACAACCTATAGAAAATTTGGGACAAGGGTAGTATGGTAATGTCACAATTTAATTAATTTTTAAAAACTATAAAAAATTTGAATTAAAAATAGTTTTTTAATTTTTAAAATTAATCTTTTGGGTATATATGTAACTTTTTAGGGTTTGTAAGGATATACACGTAATTTTAAATTTTATTAGGATATATAAGTAATTATAGAGATTTGTAAGGACGTAAGCGAAAAAACTATATTAAATGGTATCAAAAAACAAATTTTTTTTTTCATTTTTTTGGATGAATAAGTGATGACTTACTGTAGGGTTCAACCATGACAATTGATGAAAGTTGATCCAAGTGATCAATAACAGCAGTATTACCATCACCTAATACATCAAGTCCATTAAAGATTCCAGCATCTTCAGTGAATATTCCTTCATCATTTACGGGGGATATAATTGGTAAATTGTATTTTAATCCGGTTAAATAATCATCTTGGCCATGACCAGGGGCAGTATGGACAAGTCCGGTTCCTGATTCGGTTGTGATGTAATCGCCTCCAATCACAACTGGACATTCTTGCTTGTTTATTGGATGTGCATATCTGTGAAAATATTTTAAAGATGTGTTATATATATTAATAGATAATTGAAAAAAGTAAATCTAAATTTAAACATGGAATTGTTAGATAGACCATTTTGATTTATATGACTCTAGGAATGGAATGAATTTTCATGTTAAAAAAATTTGGATTATGTTTAAATACAATGGATAGTTTACCTCTAGTCTATATATTGTTTTGATTATAATAATGAACTCATTAAGACTGAAATAAGATTGTGATAAAAATATTACTTTTTAGTTGATTTTAGAAAATGAAAAAGATTATTTGTGTCATGGAAGTTTAGATGGATATAAATTTGGTTATATTGTAATTTTTCATTCCTGCCATGATGCAATGAAAAAAAGCACATCCTTGCTAAGGAATGGAATAAGAAAGGTAATGGAATGAGTCATTACTATTCCGATTTCCATCCATGTTTGTTTGGCTTGTAGGAATGTAATGAATTTTCTTACAAGTTTTTTATATTATATGTAAATACAATGCATAGTTTCAACTCTACTATATACATATTTAGTATTTTTATTATTTACAAAAATAAAAAAGTACAGCTCATTAAAACGTAATTAATTTAGTAATAGAAGTATTTTGTCTAGTTATTTTCAAAAAATTAATTTGTAATTTGACTAAAATCATGAAATTTTGAAGGAAAAAAAAAAGATGTTTTTTTACAAAAAAAAAAAAAGAATTTTACATGGGTTAAGATGCAATTTTTTATTCAATTCCATGATAGAATAAAAAAAAGAAAATACCCACGAATGAAAATTAACGAAAAGGTCCATTCCATTCCATTTTTGACAAAACCAACAGCTCTTTTTTAATTCCAATGGAATGAACCATTCCATTCCATTCATGATTCCATCATACCAAACACTTGGTTACCTGCAATTTTCAAGATCTGAACCGAAAACGGTTTTCTTAACAACAAGTTTGACATTCCATTTGGCTTCAAGTGTAGGCACAAGATCCAATGCAACAATGAAAAACGGTATTTCTTGCCCTTTTAAAACACTACCAATTCTCTTCTTTTTGTCTTCAGAAGATGAAGTAACATCAGGTGAAGTTGACTGCACTTCAACAATGGCATATTGGAGCTTGGAATTCACTGCAACAGCTGAAAAAAGAAAAAGAAAATTACAGATAAATAACTTAATGTATTAAGAAAATGAAAAAGAAAGAAAAACTCACATGTATATGTAGATAAATCTAGATAAAGTTACAAACTTACACATATGAACACATGCTTGCAATAGAGCATAAAAAAGTATAAATGTTGGTATATTTGTTTCTCTTTTTTGAAAAAAATTAAGTCGATATGCATCAATCCATTACAAATGAAAATATAAAGATGCATGCATGCATTTGCATATGTATTGATGCATACTGACATTATATTATTAGGAAAAATTATTTTTAGGAAATAAAATTTAAATTTAACTAAAATTGTGAAGGGATTTGTGTCTAGAAATTATATAAATAAAAATGGTTATCTTGCAATTTTTCATTCCATTTCAAAGAATGCAAGAAAAATCCGTGGCTAAAGAACGAAAATTAACTAAACGGAAGGAATGGTATTGGTCCATTCCATTCCATCAGACAAAACAAACAACAAACAGCTATTTTTCATTCCAATGGAATGAACCATTCCATTCCTTCCACAATTCCATCAGACCAAACACTACCTAAGGGTATTTCCACATAAAATACACTAGAGAATTGGAAACATGGAAAAAGACGCAAAGGGTAACTCATATATATTTTCATAATTAAGATGTTATTATTACACTTTTCCAAATGAAGATCAGATTTTTACCCTTCAAAAGTCCAACATACAATACCAACATGTCAACATGTTTAGTTATCTCATGAGTAACATAAAAGAGGGAATAAAGGACATAAACAAAACACATAATATCTAAATTAACAAGGAAGATAAGGACACATACCAGCATTTGCAGGAATAGTCCAGGGAGTGGTGGTCCAAATTGCTAGGGACAATTTGGGAAGAAATTCATCCAATAATCCACCTTCACTTGGAGTACTTACTATTTTAAAAATTGCATACATGCTCTTTGAAACATGTCCTTCAGGATACTGCACCAAACTTTCCAGGAATTAAGACCATTTTATTTTCATGCTTCATAACAATGGTACAACAATATCCTTAGGATCTGTTTGGTTCGATGGAATGGAATCATCAAGGAATGGAATAAGCAATGGTTACATTCCGTTGTCATGTTTGGTTGGCTCAAATGAATGGAATGGATCGTTTATATATGTTGTTCGTTATCAATAAATGAAAAAGTAAATAAATTAAATCGATAAATAAAGAAGAGGATGTTATTTTATAAAAATAAAGTTGAACTTAATAAAGATAAGTTGTTATATACATAAACATATTTTGTTTCGTTCAAATACATATTATATGTTGTGAGAATAGTTAAAAACAAACTATCTATGATTTTAAAAAAAGGTTCCAAAATAAAAAGAACTAGATGCCATAAAATCTTAATATATAATTGTAATAAAAAATACTTCTATTTATTTTTTAAAACTAAAAATATATATATAATTGAAATTATGAAAATTTTAAAAAGACTAATATGCATTGAAATTTACATGAATAAAATAATTTATAATTATAGTTAATAATATTTACCTCTAATTCAGCTTCAGCAAGAGCAGTACGTGATGAAGGACTCCAATGCACTGGCTTTCTCCCTCTATATATATACCCTTTAAATACCATCTGCCCAAAAACTTCAATCTACAAATACAAAACAATTAAATTAAATAATAAATAATAATATTATCATTATAGTAAAAGTAATAATAATCTGGCCTTCTTACCTGAGCAGCTTCATATTCCGGATCAAGAGTGAGATAAGGATGATCCCAGTCTGCCCATACTCCAAATCTCTGTAGAAAAACAGACAGTATTTGTATATGTATTTAATATTAAGTTTTTTTTGTTATTAAAAATAACAAAATGTAAAAAAAAAAAAGTCAAAGTGACCTTGAATGATGCCATTTGTGCCTTCACGGTTGCTTTGGCAAATTTTGCTGCTTTTGCTCTTAATTTTATTGGTGTGAGTCCCTTTCGGGCTTCTTGGTCCAATGACTGCAATACTAAGATGATTGAAAAGAAAATTAATCAAAATTAATAAAAGCTGCCTGATATATTAAACTAAAAGAATTTTATGGTCTAATTTTAATTGTATGATGAAATTTGCCTCTAAGGAGGTGTTTGGTTTGTGGATTCCACTGGAATTCGAGATTCCATTCCATGGTTGCCAAATGAATGAAATTCCATTCCGTCAGAATCCTTCAAATTCCATGTTCGATGGATTTCACTATTCGTAGGGGAGGGTTGAAGAAATTTAATCCCATTCCTTTTTTATTAAAAGACCAAAATACCCTCGTTATATGTGTATATATGTTTATATAATACAAACTAAATTTATTTATAAACAAATAAAAAATAAAAAATTGTTCAATTTTTATTATAGAATTGCATTACATTATCTGCAATAATACCAAACGTGTACAAATTATGATTCCTTCATAATTATTCAATTTTTATATTCCAATTACTGTTCTCATGATGAAAACAAGAACTAGAAATTTTTTAACAAAAAAAAAAAAAAACAGCAATAAATTATCACTTGCCTTTCAATTCAATGGGTAGACCATGGCAATCCCAACCAGGAATGTAATGAACTTTACAGTTTTGAAGAAGCTGTCAAAAAACAAAAACAAAAAACAAAAATAATTAAATTTCAGATACACACATCATATTTTTAAAGTCCAATCACATTTTCACACATGAATTGACTAAATAATTTCTAAGACACTATTACTATGTAAAATTTTGATAAAAAACTCAAAACGGATTTTGACATTACACAAAAAACCATTAAAGATAAAAAAATAATAATAATAAGTGAAGGCAACTATATACACATAAAATTACCTTATATCGATTAATAATATCTTTTATAATCTTGTTTAATGCATGTCCCATGTGCAAATCACCATTAGCATATGGAGGACCATCATGAAGAACAAAACTTCCCTATTTAAAAAAAAAGATAAAATTTCAGATAAAATAGAAACAGGAACTTTAAAGATGAATAAAAATAAGTTCCAAAACTGACCCCGTTATTCTTTTCGGAAACTTTCTTGAAAACTTGATTTTCATCCCATAATTTTTGGATTTCTGGTTCCCTAATTGAAGAATTTGCTCGCATACCAAAAGTTGTTTTAGGAAGATCAACAGTGTGCTTGTACTTTCCATCTCCTTGCTTTGTTCCTAATTAATAAGGTGGTGTTTGGTATGATGGAATCAGGGAAGGAATGGAATCGTGTATTCCATTGTAACGGGAAAAATGTGGTTCTTTTGTTTGAAGGAATGGAATGGGACCGTGATGCTTTCCATATGGAATGGAGTGAAAGATTACAACAGAACCCGATTTCTATATATGTAGTTTATAATGAAACTTTTTTTTTTTTCAAATATTCAATTCTTTAATTAAATTACAGTTTTATTTTTTTAAAATAACACAATAACATTTATTTTGTTGTAACTTATTTGAGTTTAATTGGACTTTTATTATGTTTGTTTTTTTTGTATTTTTCTGTAGTTAGAAGCTCATTAATTATAATTAAAGCAAATTACAGAAACGGTCCCTGTGGTTTCTGATTTTTACCGTTTTTTATGCCAAATTAAAAGTTTTTTCGCATTTGGTCCTAATATCAAGGTTTCATATCAATTTTGGTCCATGGAACCTTGAAGTGAGGACCAAAATCGATATAAAACCTTGATATAATGACCAAACTTGAAAAATGTTTCAATTTTGGACTAAACACAGTAAAAATCAGAAACCAGAAGGACGATTCTTGTAATTTACTCTTATAACTTATATATCTATAGAAAAGAGTTAATATTGTACATTGTATTTAAAAACAATATAAAAAATCATATGAAAATTGATTCCATTCATGCAGGCCGACCAAACATAATCATGGAATGTAATCACCTATTCCGTTACCTTCTTACTTAATTACCCTGTTTATTCCATTCCATTCCACCCAAACAAACAAACCCTAAAATCTCTTTAAAAAATATGTAATAAAGTTAATACCTTTAGATTCTTTCTTGGCAGCCATAACGGGCCCACGAGACCTTCTTTTTGACACAGTGCAATATGTAAAATGGAAGAGAGATGAAAGCTCAATAGAAGAACATCTACTGAAATCAATCCTTCTAAAAGAAGATGACTTTGTAAACGATGAACAACTTCTCAATGAAAGAACCTGAACAGTTTTTGAAACGTAAGATTAGTGGAATAAATAGAATAAAACATTCAAAACATCATATGAAGCAATAAATCAATTATAAGCTTTAAAAAGAACGATACATACATCAGTCTTTTATGAGAAGGTACTGAGTAAAAGTCGCCATTAGATAGACACAAGTCACACAACATAAGAATGAAATATGAGAATGAGATAATTATAAAAATTTAAATTTAAAGTTTCTGATAAACTTCGGATTCCTGATAAGAACTTATATTTCGTAAAATATGTAAACAAGAAAACAAATATGGTAAAAATCTAAAATACCTAAAATAGATAAGATTCTATATATACCAAGGATTATAACACAATTGTTTCCTCCATTAAATTAATGGACTTTACTACAGCCCAATACTTTGAATTATTTTCCCATTTAAGATTACAATTTCAGGTTTAAGAAACAAGTAAAAAAAGTATTAGAATGTTCAAGAATCCTTAAGGACATTAACAATGGTGTCAACATGTCAATCAGTACTGGATACATCTGAATAGGAGGAATATTGGTGCACACTTTGTATCTTTTAAATTTAAATAAAGTAATTTTTAATGAACTTTTCGAATTCAGAAGGTAACACTTTTGAGGTCCAAACTAAGGGTAAAAAACAAGACTCTAAAAACTTATTAAATCAATGGCATGTCCTGAAAGGCCGTTACATTTATTAAGTGTCACGATCTTACTACAAGCTCATGTCATAGGTGACTAGTTCACAGCCCTGTCTACAAGTACACATTTTATCAAACAGTTGGTGTGCAACCCAATTTCATAAGCCAATAAACGCATAGTGAGCTAAACTCTTTAAACATACAAGAAGCATCGATTTCAAACAGGTTTAATTCAGGGCCGCTTATGTCGAATTTCTATTCATAAGAGCGCACAACCGCTACATTGTTAGAGCATCAACTCTTTACACTAGCGATTCCATAATCCAATTGTCATCAAGAAGAAGTCACAATCTGCTTACAACCCCTCGTTCAAAATCCGAACACGAGAGTCTCACTAACGTGGGCAATTTACAGCACTCTTCATTCTTCAAGTAGACATATAATCAAACAGCTGGCATGTAACTCAATTAAGAAAAAAAAAAGACTCTTTAACTCGTTTAGAGTTCCACAAGATCTTATAAGTCTAGAAGTGAACTCTGAAGTTGTGAACAGAAACAGAGGCATATGTGTACAATACTTACCGTCTGCGAAGTCTGCATCGCGATTGTCGATTGTTTTGTTCGTTTAGTGGTGGGTTTGGAGTCCGCTAATGGTTCTTGTTGTCTTGGTTCATTTGAAAAGCTTGTGAGCTTCCATTATCGAAGAAAGAAAGAAAGAAGGGCTTTTTGGTTTGGATAAGTGAAAAGGAAGGGGGGAGCTGGCCGTTTCTCTGCGCTTGGTACTGATATCTTCAAATTCTACCTCCCATAGATGCAAACAAGACAAGAGGTCATGTACTTGGCAAAATTAACGAATCCTCTTGGTTTTCGATTTGCTGAAAATGTCTATTAAACTAGCGTAGTTCTACCGCGCGTTGCCACGGATAATTTCCTATGCAAAACCTTCTATAAAATGGCTTGTTAGTTTGTAAAACGATTAATGAACAAAATGGGTAACAAACTCTTGCTTCTGTTCACATTTAGGTAAGCATGTTTTTTTTGTTCACTTTTACCCATCGAACTTGTGGTGACCGTTTAAAAAAAGGTAATATGACCCACAATTGTAGGTTTTTGCTGATTTAGATATTATCGTATATTACGTGGCATTACGGAAATATTACGTGGCATTATCCATCAAACTTATGGTACCCGACTCGGCCCAGTTCACTGAGTCAGCTTGCCGAGATGACCGAGTCGACTCAACAGGTTGCAGATCGGAAAATGGGGGCAGGGGTTTGCTGCGGATGGCCACCGGAGCTCGGAACCGGTGGTTGTGTAGCAAGAACCGGCGGCTAGGTGGGCTGAATCGGACGTTGCAGGCGGCGACTAGGTCGGTTTGGGCTCGATCCGTTGGTAGCAGCTGTTCGCGAGTGAGGTGGCTAGGATTCGATCGGGGGAAAAGAAGGCGGAGGGTAGCGGGGGCGAGAGGAGAGGGACGGTGGTGTGAGCAGGTGGCTAGGGTTCGATCGGGGGAAAAGAAGTGGAAGCAGATCGCGAGTGGTGAAAAGGAGGAGGAGGGTAGCGGGGGCGAGAGGAGAGGGAGGGTGATGCAGGTTTCGAAGGCGGATGCGGAGGCGGTGCTCGGTTGTGGTCTTCGCCGGAGAAGAAGGCCGGAGATGGGGGATGGTGCTCGGTTGCGGTCTTGGCCGAAGAAGAGGGAAAGAGAGAAAGGGTGAACCGGGTTAGGGTAGGATTTGCCACGTAATTTAAGTTAATGGCCACGTAATATTTCCGTAATGCCACGTAATACATGATAATTCCACATAATATACGATAATACAAAAATCAGCAAAAACCTACAATTGTGGGTCACATTACCTTTTTTTAAACGGTCACCACAAGTTCGATGGGTAAAAGTGAACAAAAAAAACATGCTTACCTAAATGTGAACAGAAGCAAGAGTTTGTTACCCATTTTGTTCATTAATCCTTTGTAAAAACCAAAAGATCTTTAAAAATCATATAAAATACGAAAGTATAAAATTCATTAAAAACAAATTTGCTAAAAAATGTTGTAAAAGAAGTTGTCCAATTTAAAGAAAAAACTAATTTTGAAGTAAAAGAAGTTGTCCAATTTAAAGAAAAAACTAATTTTGAAGAACAAAAAAAAAAACAAAATTATAGAAAAGGTTGGAAAATTTTTGTAATGTTAGTTGTTGAAAAATGTTATCCAAATTGTCATAATAATTTTACAAAAAGTTGTAAAAGAATTTGAGAAAAGAAGTCAATTCTAACAAATAAAAAGTTGTAAAAAATTGGAATAAACTTGCAAACTTTGTTTGCATTGAATTTGTAAAATCTATTTAAAATAGACTAAAAGAATAAATAAATGAAAAACCATGGGAGAATTTGTAATAATATGTATACCAAAAATGAAGGTAAAACTCATAACTAAAGTTTGAAAGAATTGCATATAAAAAGAAGCGAAACGGGGGAGGGATTCGAACGCCAGTCCTTTCCTTTCCAAAGCATATCCCAAACCGCTGAAACAAATAGTTTCTTTGTATGAAAGTTGCAATGGATAATCTTTAAACACAACGGCGTAGGTTAGCAAAACCCACAAATGAACAGTAATCGGCGCATGTTAATCGGCGACAAATGTATATATATATATATATATATATATATATATATATATATATATATATATATATATATATATATATATATATATATATATATATATATATATATATATATATATATATATATATATATATATATAGGGTTAGGTTCTTTTAAGAACTCAAATATTCATGAGATCTTGAGAACTCAATATCATCCATTAGATCCTTATCCAAATCAAAAAGTGCTTGATCGTCATTTTATAAATCTAATTTAATTTTGATTTTTTTATTTTTGGCAACAGAATATCAATTCCTAAAAATAAGCACAATTAAATTCAAATTTCAAATTTAAAAAACTTTATTATTTTCGTTTTTTTTAATATGAGAGTTTTTGAAATTTGAAAAAAAACATAAAAAGTTTAAATTCAATAAAAAAATCAGATTTGGATTTAGATAAACATATATGGTCATGTATTTGCAACCGGATGCATATATGCATATTTTCAAAATTCGTAGAAACATATTATTATGTATAAATAGTTGAATACAAATAATAAACAAACCAATTATTAAAAACAATAATTTACAATTGTTTTGAACGATACATATATAAAAAATACAAAAAACAACAAAAACTACAAATTTTAAACTAATATCTTCATTGTTTATTCTCAAATATCTTCATTGTTTATTCATTGACTATCTTGTTTCTTCGTTTTATCATTTTCACTTCTTCAATTTGCTCTATATATTTTTTTAAACCTGCAAGAACAATAATAAAAATGCATATTAAAAATATTAAAAAAAAAGATACATGCATATACGCATGTGCACATGGGCACATATCTATATACATATATGCAAATATGCACACACTTATACACATTTATATGCATATGTGCACATACGCATTTATATGCATATAAAAATATATACACATATGCATTTCTAAAACTACATATTAAAAAAAACCCCAAACAAATACTTACATGCATATACACATATGCCCATAGGCACATACGCACAAATGCATATACTTTGGTGCACATGTATTAACATATGACCAATATATGCACAAACATGGAGATAAACATATGAATCTATACACATATATACATATGCATATATACACATGTACATATATTCAAATATACACATGAACATATTCAAAAACATTATAAATAATACATACATGCATATTGGATGAGATAATAATACACAGGTGCACAAACATGGATATAAAGACGTTGACATATATACAGATATGCACGTATGCATTTATGCACATATAAACATACATCGATACACATATGTACAGTGTACTTATGTGCATGTGTATATATACACATGCGTGTGTATATGTGTACATGTGCACATACATATATGCACATATGCACTTATATGCACACATGCACTTGCATATATATTTATTTGCACATATTCACATACATATATGCACATATATATTTATTCGTGTATCCACGTATGTGCACATATGTTTATGCACATATATACATTTTCAAAAACACGAAGTTATGCGTATATACATTTGTGCACATATACACGACATATGAACATATTCATTTATACATATGTGCACATGTATACACAAACACGAATTTAAACAAATAAACATATATGAACGTGTGCACGTATGCCTGTATATATATATTTGCACAAATGTATATATGAACATACACATTTGTGCACATATGTATATTTGCACAAATTTATTTATGCACCTATATGTATTTATGGATCTTAAAAAAAACCAACACTGAAAAATTATAATCATTCTTTAAACCCAAACCCAATAATCTAATGCCTATTTTATAAGTAAATAATCATGCCGAACATTAGTTAGATTGGAAAAAAAAAACCAGTTCAATCCTACATTTGGGTTTTCATCTCATTGACAGAAAAAGCCACGGAAGAAACAACAATTGCATACCAAATTAATTACTAATAAAAAATGGGTTAAAAAACATGTACACCCCAAAATAAACAAATCAAGTGCTGCAAATGGCGCCGACAAGGAAAATACGTACCAAAAGTTTAACAAATCGATCAACGACACCGGCGAGGATACAAAATTAACAAATGTGTACTGCAATCCGAGATAGAAGCAGCAACAGGCACCTCTGAAAATTAAAAAAAGTAACAAATCGCCAAATCGAGACGAGGGGTTTTGAAAATTAGAAAAAAAAGTAACAAATGCGTACTGCAATCTCGCACCTGAATCAGAAAGTGAGATGGCGACGGCGGCGGCATATTAAGTCGACGGCGACGCCTGTATCGTTGATGATGGGAGGGGTGAGAGTCAGGCGGTGGTCCGATTGTGGTCTGATTGTGGTTGTCTCTTGAAAAACCTAGTCGCAGAACCCTAGACGAGGGGTTTTGAATTCGGCGGTAGTCAATCGACGTCAACCTGAAGTCGCCGGTGCCCGGTTGATGTCGAACTGAAGTCGCCGGTGTACAATTTACAGATGGAGGAGCAGGTGTCTGCCGAGATTGGCTTCAAAGAAGCTGATGGGAACGATGGGATACGGCAAGGAAGATAGAACGCAGCGAGGATGAAGGAGAGAGACTCTCCTATTTCAGCGTATGGTTTGCGTGATTTTGGGAATTTCCAAAATCAGATCCTTTTTATTCCGAAAGTATCCCCGAAGGCTAATTAAAAAAGTCAATTTTATCATTAGATGCATTACTATTTACAAAACTGCCACTATCAATCTCAGCCTTTCAGTTTTTTGATCTTACGGTCCAGATTAAGTTCTCAAGATCTCAGGATTTTTTGAGTTCTCACAAGAACCTAACTCTATATATATATATATATATATATATATATATATATATATATATATATATATATATATATATATATATATATATATATATATATATATATATATATATATATATAATTATATATATTAATTTGCAAGTTTTGTTCGAGGGTAAATTGTTCATTTGCTTTTTACTATTAATCATAACTATTAAATTAAGTTCATAATATAATTGTTAAGGGATTTGATACAAAATGCAAATAAGCTTTTATTTGGAAATAGCAATTTTGTTTTTTCTTATAACAAACTTTTATATTTACGTTTTTTCTCTTCAACTAATTTTGAATTAATTGTTTTCATCCTTATTTATCATAATATATTATTATATTTTTCGCCTCTTACATAATTTGTTTTTCTTTTCGAGCTGCGTTTTTCAATATACCAGGCTTCCATAGCTTCGTGCGCACAGTCTAAACACTAGTTTACATTAATTGTAAAATAAAATTTTGCACAATAAATGAGTATATAAACTTATAACTATTTTAAACAATGTGATTAATTTAATATATAAAGTTATATATATATATATATATATATATATATATATATATATATATATATATATATATATATATATATATATATATATATATATATATATATATATATATATATAATTTAAATTTAACTTTTTAACCAATTTTTATAAATTTTGATCACGTTGATTATCTAAAATATCAATCATTATCTGTAATGTAATGTTATTAATTTATAGATTTGTTTTACTATTAGTTATTATTATTAATTAATTTTAAGATCAATTATTATTATTAAAAAATTATAAAAGATTATTCATATAGAAAGTTTTAATATCATTTAAGATCTTTATTATAAAATAAATTATTATATTAATTATTATTGTTAATTAATTTTAAAAGTTATAATTTAATTTATAGGTAGATTATCCAATTTATAATCATTGTATAGAAAGAATTGAAAAGTCATGAGAGTTTCAAATTTATATTGTGCAAGTATTTTTGTTTTTTTTATAAGATACTAGACGAATGCTCACGCGTTGTATATGTTAAAACTATATAATTAAAACTGTAACAAATATAAAAAAAGATTATGTCATTGATATTAACTATAAAATAATATTTCTTACACTAAATTAATATATAAATCATAACTATTTTGAATAATATTATCCATTGGCGTCTACCTGCGGCTTATACATGAAAATGTTATGTATAATTCTCTATTAATGTTACTTTCTATCATTCTTGATTAATGTTACTTTTAACTATTATTATAACTAATTAATTTGAAATTTACTTATTCGATTGTCTTTTAATTGCGACCATGCTAATTCTTTAATATATATCAATGATTTTTTAATGTAAGGTTATGTAATTTATATTTTAATGTTACTGCTGATCATTGTTATTGTTAATTTATGTTAAAACTACTCGTTATTATTAAAATTTATAGAAGACTTTAAAAAGACACTTATTATTATTAAAATGTTATAGATACTAAACTCTAGAATGTTTCAATTGTATAACGTTGTGGGAGATATTACTAATAAAAATATTTGAAATGTTATGAGATTTCAAATAAGATATCTATATAATAATTATAGTTGATTTACAGGTTGTAATTATTTGAATACAAATTTAATTTTTTTGTCCACTTGTTCATTTAGTTGTATCGATTTTAATATATTTTTTAATTTATCCATTTTTACTTTTAATTAAAAAAAACATGATTTTACACATCTTTTAAAAATAAGGCGAAAATATATATATACTATAAAATTGAGTTTTTGGTTAGCAAAAAGAGCTTTTATCTCGACAACATGAAATATTTTTGTTTAATATAATATTTTTACATTTACCAACAATATAAACATATATCATAATATATTCAATCAAAAAAATTTCACTTATGAACAACAATAAAAATAGTCTACTATAGTATTAGGTAAAAAAATATGAAGAGTTATGTTTTAACTTTTATTAGCTACTTAATTAATTAACATATTTTTTGTAAAAGCTATTCAATTACACATTGCTTAATAATCAATAATTATACCATTAATATGAAGTAATTGAAAAGTTTAATTTAATTTGTAATAATTAACAAAGTAAACTTTTTTAAGTTAATATGTTAAACAATAAATGATTTATCTTGAACCACATTAGTTTTGACTGTCTTAATAATTATATACTATTTCAATTTGTAGTAAAGATAAAATAATCTAATACATATTTGAATAAATAAGTTGAAATATAGCCTTTAAAATTAACTTTTTTGGTTAAAAAATAAGTTTTCTCAAAAAAGTTCCAAATAACATTTAACAACCTAATACATTCATTTAACAACCTAACAATATCAACATATATTTCATGTAGCACATATTAAATAACATCTATCAGGCAATTCTAACATGCAATTCATGAGCAGATCCTTAGCCTACATTCTACTATTCTAGTATGCATATCTATCAATAGCATTGAACATAAACTTGGATACTTTAGGGATCACTTTCCTTCTTGAGATCAGGCTGACTATACGCATCACATATTTCCTTCTTTTATAAAATTATTTTTTCCAAAAGTTTTATAAAAATCCTTCAATCCTTAGTTTGAGTTTGGACTCACACTAATGTTTATTCAAATCCATCAAATCAAGGCTCTGATACCAACTTGTAACTACCTAAATTTCACAACCAAAATTTTCATTTTTTAAAATAAGGTTAAAATGTCAAACCATATCAAATATTTATTGAACACCAAGTAATAATATTTCAAAATCCATAATATGAAAATCATAGTAATAAACAAATATCAGTAGAAGTCTCAAAAACATATATGCATGTACAATCAAGTCGTGCCCTACCCTTTATCCATGGAAGTACCTGAAAACGTTTAACTTGAGAGATTAAGCACAAAGCTTAGTGGGTTCTTCATAATATCACATGTCTCATTAAATAAACAAGCATACCACATAATGACTATCAGACTGACTCTGATCAATCAATACCTTTGGACTCTCGGACTGACTCAGATCCATCCACATGCCACACACCAGTTCCGTTTCACTAATACGTCTGGACTCGCGAACTGTCTCTGATCCGTCCAACCACCACCCAACCATAATAACGAATCATACGACCAAACATTCACAATACCTTTGGACTCTCAAATTTCCTCTGATCCGTCCACATACCACACACCTTATCCATTTCCTCAATACCGTTGGACTCTCGGACTACCTACGATCTGTCTGCACACTACCTAGTCAAAAGAACGAATCATATGACCAAACAATCAGCAAGTAATGACATACTAATCTAAGCGTGCAGTCTTACCCTAACGGGTCTTAGGTAACCTACCACATGCAATATCACACATAGTATTACTAAGAAGACTCACCTGAATCGCAAAGTTGTATCACACACGTAATTGAGTCCTCGAGTAATCAGCAACACGAACCTTCTAAATCACCATTAGGTATAACTTAGTGACCCAAACCAATAAAAGGTCAATTCCTTAGTCAAAAACTTAATGTCACCAATGTTTGACCAAAAGTCAAAGTGGTCAAAAGTTAACGGTCAACAGTCAAAGTTAACGGCCACACTACACGCCACATCCATAGCCCTACGTGCCACTTAGAGGCGCAATCTAGAAAACGAGTTTTCTCTAACAGTCGTGCCACGAACCTACTGGGCACCACAAACTCATATTATCAAGTGCTTAATCCATTAAGCCAGCGACTAACACTTTCCAGAAAGCATTCTCATTGGCTCATAATTAAAAATACAAACTTTATGGACATGCATGTCTCATGCATGTCCAACACCAACCCTAGGTTAAAATGAAGCTCAAAACACCAAAAATCTTTTGCATGGCTTCACGAGAGCTTGAGCATGCTCTCTTCATTAGCTAAATGGCTCGAGAAGTGACTTATAAGTGACTAGATAACCTAGAGTTCCCCAACTCCAAGTACAACAAGCATAAATGGACCATAAGTGCCAAGAAACATCTCTAGCCACTAGATTTGTAACGCCCAATAATAGGCACCGAATATGCAAGTATTTTATGGCATTTAAATACTATTATCACAAAAATGTATACTCCAACCCTAGAATTTACAAATGGATATCTTCAAAATTGTTCTCACGATCAGAGTGGGGCGTTATAATCTGTCAATCTGCACATACACACACACAACACACACGTAAGTTACAAAGCTTAGTGAGCAACAATACAATAACATAATATAACTCCTTCACACACATCACATCACTCATCTGTTTGTATCTACAATCAGCTCTCATAAAGATATATATACAAATATCTAAAATTACTCGTAAAGCACAATAGTGAGACCTCTACATAGTGTATACACATTTGCGCATCCATACGTCATACTATTACCACTCAACATTACTGCATGGTACCTCTGTACCATTTCAAGTCTCAGAATCAACTTCTCCATGACTCCAACAAGCCACCTCACGAGTGGGTTACCTGTAACCTAACTCATTCAAGCTAATTAAGCTTTTAATTAGGAACAATAACATGTAATCATACCTCCTAGATGCAAAGTATCACATCTTACTTCAATTCATCAAGCCCTTGAGCTCCAATTCGATCTTTAGGGGTTCCTGGGGTTTTAGACGAAGCTTTCTACTTTATTCCCTCAAAATGACTTAAAAACCGACTTATATTTTTGGGTCCTGCCACAGTTAGCGTCGCTAACTGGTTAGCTCCAGCATTTCTCCACTCAACTTGAACTCAGCCCACCCAGCTTGAACCACTCAGCTTGAGTTGGCCCAACTCAGCTTGAGCTCACCTACTCAACTCAAACTTCAAAATATCAACCTACTTTCAAATGGTTTTACTATCTCATGGTTCAAATATTCCCAAAACACTCTGAATCACACTTCAACTCAACTAATCTTAATTACACAAAGATTAACACTTACCGAAAAGGAACACTGCGTTACAAATTCTCCTCCCCTTCAAAAGATTTCGTCCTCGGAATCTCATAGAAAGGTATCACGCTCTTTAAAATTTCTCTACACGCTATATTTCCATTTAGATTAAAATTCCAATTACTCATTAGGAATTTTAGTTCCTATTCATCTCTCCTCTTGGTGGTGATTGGTTTGTTGCTAAGGAATTGGTCATATCAATCAAAACCAAAATCACACTCAATAAGCTTTACATATAGCATCACCTCACTTTTCTACACTGTACACGTACATTTACCTACATGTACTATACAATATAATTATCTAACATCTCTAAACTGTAAACTCCCACGCATACACACACCCCACCACAACCCACTATATGGTTGCAAAGTACTCGTTATGTAACCACCACATACTCACACCACAACTACAATCACAAGATACTCATTATGTGATCGCCACATACACTGTACATGATTATTAAGTACTCGTTAAGTAATCATTACAACACATAACATGCACTATACTTATTATGTATCTACCTAACTTCGGAACACCCATGACCATCCCTACATAGTAACGATGTTCTCGTCTCGTTACCAAGTACAACTTACAGCCACCATTGTACCCTCTCAGGGATCACTTCACTTTAACCATTATGCAATCTACTACTTATACTCGTTTATTTGTTACACAGTTTATAATAATTATAAACTAACATATATAACAAAACACATAGTATAATTCAATAGTCACATAACACAGCAACACATCGTTGATTATTCTCAGCATCATCCTATAATCACCTTGCAACAATACACTATTGTATCTCATCACCACGTCACTTGAGATATCCAACAACATCTCTATCACAAGGTACTCGTTATGTGACATCCCCGAGGCACACCGGCTCAGTAAAACTTCTAACTCACACAGCTCTGTAATCGTCTACACAATTTAGCAATTTAAATGACACATAGCATACACCACAAACTCTATTATGTTATATAAAGTTACTTACTAACCTAAGCTCACTTATAGATACTACAAGGTACACGCTATGTAATCTCATCCACCACAAATCAACAGAATAAACCTCTACTCATACTGGGGTTCCACTCCAACTCTAGTATGTCTTTACAATAATTTCCACCCCGTCTAGAGACTTTACACCAGTCTCATGTACATATGCAAGGTACTCATCATGAAATATGTATCACACTCCCATTATGGTTACAAGATCCCAGTCTCGTTTCCAGGTACTCCGGTGATTCACTACTACTTATCTTTTTGTTTACTATTTGTAAACATCTACACCTTACTTCACAGATACTCGTCTCTAAAGCTAGTATTAGCAAAGTACCCAACTCTACTCTTTATGTTTTATATTTCAGCTACTACTATCACTGCATATACACAGAGTCCCTCTGGACACTCAACAACGGGTATATACAAGTATACATTACATAACAAGGATAGCTAGTACATATACTTATTTTTATAACACTTCTCATTACAACACTTTCCATCCTTGGTAGTGACCAGTTCAATTGCGGGGGAATAAGGTCCCTTCAATCACAACTGAAATCACTGTCATACTCATTACACATGTAGCAATCAATCCACACAACTCATCACAACTTACTCTTTCTTTCACTCGCATTCGTAATTATGAATTGGGTGTGTTGAATGCTTTAATTAAAGGGTTGTGCTCCAAATCACAAAGCATGATATATAACTACAAGTATGAGCCTAAACCCTAATCTTATCATTCCATATTGATTGTAACTAACTGGTCATGCTAACCTACACCGAACCCTAATACAATAGCATCTGTAGATTAGTTATGGATGACTTCGCATACAGAGGTTGTCTTCGTATATCACTAACTTCGGATGTCACCAATTTCAGATTGATTTCGCCACAACAAATAATCCTAACAGTAGGATTGACTGCATGCACTGGGAATGGAAAATTGTCGTACCGGTTGGGCTAGGAAATATATAAGTAGAAGCGGTAAAACAACAATCATTTTGGAAGTCGTTGCATCATACGAGGTTATGAATATGGCATGCCTTATTCGAAACACCAACTTCATGCAATGACATTAACATCCTCCATCAGTCTCTTATTTTTGATGATTGCTTAGTAGGTTAAGCATCAAAGGTTAGTTATATCGTGAATGGTTGGGAAAAGAATAAGGCGTATTATCTCACTGATGACATATATCCTTTATATGCTGCCTTTGTCACATCAATAACTACTCCACAACTTTGAAATCACAAGTTGTTCTCTTAACATGAAAAGGCCGCCAAAAATATGTTGAATGATCTTTTGGAGTTCTACAAGCTCGTTTTGCAGTTCTTTGAAACCTATATCTTTTGTGGGACAAAAATATGATGGGGAAAATTATGATTGCATGTATCATCCTTCATACTATGATCATTGAGGATGAACAACACACATACCTTGAATATTATGATCTATCTAAATTTTTAATGACATACCTACAAACCGGCAATGAAGATTCTGTATTGAAAATGGTGAAGAATCTTTCCAACACTCTATTAAATAAATTGTAGACATATCAAGTTATATGATCAATAGGGCACAAATTCTCAATATAGAAACTCATAATGCTCTAAAAAAATGTTTTGATTGAGAACATATGGCAAAGATTTGATATTGATGAATAATTATGTAGTTTTTATCTTTCGTATTTGTATTTTATGTTATCGTAACTTAATTTATCTATATTATTAAGCGTGTTTTATTAATGTAAAACAATTTTATCTACTTTTATTTAGTGTTTATATTTAAAATAAATAATTTATTTATTTTGAAATAAATTAGTTATTTTTTATTATGTTTAATAAATTTAAAGAAATAAAAAATAATCATTAAGTACATTTACTTAATAAAAAAGTAGTTTGGATTGGGTTATTGATGGGGTGAATATTGGATTGGATTAGGTTGTGTAGGTGGAAGAAGCAGAATTTGAGATTTTAATAGCAAATTTGTATTGGGTTGAGTTGCTTAGGAAAATAGTCTGAAAAAGCTACCATTGTGATTTATTAACACTGTGTTTTCGAGTCTCATTTAAGGAGAAAAAAAGGAGATAAGTAGGTGGAACCGAGAAGAAAAGAATTTTTTTATGTTCCTGAATTTTTTATGGCAGAAATAAGTGAAGAGAATATGATGAATAATTTCCCTTCTTAACCTTCCTTCCAATTTGGAATGATTTGAAGAGAAATGAAGTGACAAGTGTTTGAGATCTTTGCTAACCAACAATTACTTAAATATAATTAATTACCATCTTAATGATTATTTTTTTAACGTGACATTTTACTTCCCAAGACTTATGACTTATCATCCTTTAAAGTGTGTATTATATGGTATTATTTATAGTTCGAAATGTGAAATATCCATTTAATTTTTGCCGTTTCTCGATCCTTATCACCCGTTGTCGACGATCTTTACAACTCACACCCGCGTGCCCGCTTTCAGTCTTTCCTCTCCGCCTAACGGTTTACTTGAAGTCTGACATCAAAGTTCTAACAAAATGTCAGAGCTGATTTTCTTTATAATCAATTACATTTTATCTTTAATGTGTTATTATTTGTTTAAATTATTAAACCATTATTTAGTATATTAATAAAAAAATCATAAATTAAAATTAAAATAAAGAATACATAACAAAAAGTAGTCATTATTACATTTACTTAATAAAAAAGTAGTTTGGATTGGGTTGTTGATGGGGGTGAAAAATTGGATTGGATTATGTTGTCTAGGTGGAAGAAGTAGAAATTGGGATTTTAATAAAAAATTTCAATTGAGTTGATTTGCTTAGAAAAATAGTCTGAAAAAGCTACCATCATTCTGATTTATTAACACTGTGTTCCTAAGTCTCACTTAAGGAGAAAAAAACGGAGATAAGTGGATGGAACTCAGAAGAAAAGATTTTTTTTATGAAATGAAGTGGAAATACGAGAAGAGAATAGGAGGGATAATTTCCCCTCTTAACATTCTATCCGATTTTGAAGGATTTGAAGAGAAATGAAGTGACTAGTGTTTGAGATCTTTGCCAACCCACAATTAACTAAATATGATTAATACCATCTTAATGTTTAAATTTTTTTTAACGTGGCACTTTACTACCCAATGCTTATGACTTATCATATCTTAAAGTGTGTATTATACGACATTATTTATAGTTAGAAATGTGAAATAGCCATTTAATTTCTATCCTTACCACCGATTTTCGACGATCTTTACAACTCACGCCCTCGTGTCTGCTTTCAGTCTTTCCTCTCTGCCTAACAGTTTACTTGAAGTCCGACATCAAAGTTCTAACAAAACGCCAGGCCCGATTTCCTTTATAAGCAATTACATTTTATCTTTAATATGTGTTATTATTATTTGTTTAAGTTATTAAACCACTACTTAATATCTTAATAAAAACAAATCATAAATTAAAATTAAAATAAAGAATATATAACATTATTAATACCCATGTTATTGACATAAATTTAAATGAGCATTAATAATAAAAAATGAACGAGTCATTCTATTATACATGTTTATTATTCATTTTAATTAATAGAAATTATATATATATATATATATATATATATATATATATATATATATATATATATATATATATATATATATATATATATATATATATATATATATATATATATATATATATATATATATATATATATATATATATATATATATATATATATATATATATATATATATATATATATATATATATATATAGAGTTAGGATCTTTTGAGAACCACAAGTCCCCCGAGAACCCGAGAACTCCCAAACCGATATTTTTTTTCAAAAAAACCGACCTCATAGGCCTCTAAAACGCACATATTTAAGCATTTTCGAAAAAAAAATTCCAAAAAAAAACGATTTTTTTTTTTGAAAAAAATTTGCACGTGTGCAAAAACAAAAATTTGCACATGTGCAAACTTTTTATACGTACACTTTTTTTTCAATTTTTTTTATAGAACGCCTTAAATATATGTTAGAAGGACATTCATAAAAAAAAACTTGAAAAAAGTGAACGTATGTGCAAACTTTTAAAAAAAAAAGTCGTTTTTTCAGAAATTTTTTTCAGCGACCCGGCCCCATTTTGAGCGTCTAAGATGCCAATGGGGTCGGTTTTTTGAAAAAAAAATCGGTTTGGGAGATGTAGGATTGATCCAAAAGGAGTTGGGAGTTCTCGGGGTGAAGTTGGTTCTCAAAAGATCCTAAGTCTATATATATATATATATATATATATATATATATATATATATATATATATATATATATATATATATATATATATATATATATATATATATATATATATATATATATATAATGAGAACCTAAAAAGTTTGAGAACCTAAAACCCTTTTTATGAAAATTTTTTTCTGTAAAATACTTTTGAAAAAAATTATACCAAAATTTTTTAACTGGTGCGACTAAGAGTTTTAATTTTTTGTTTCAAAAAGATCATTTTTTGCATTCCGATATGCATATGCAAAAAAACTTAATTTTTTGGGGGGTTTTATTTTTCATAAAATTTACAAAACACACTTTTTTATCATATTTAGAAATGTTTTGCTTTGAAAAAAAAAATGCTTATATGCATATATGCAAACATATGAATATACATATGGATATACATATAAATATAAAAAAAAATTGATTTTTTGAAAATTTTAAAGTGTATTAGTTGCATGTTTAAAAAGATTTAGAAATATTTTTTTCTTGAAATATATTGGGCAAATTTAAAAAAAAAATAGTTCTTAGGTTCTCATACCTTTTTAGGTATTTTCTCGATCTCGAATATATATATATATATATATATATATATATATATATATATATATATATATATATATATATATATATATATATATATATATATATATATATATATTGGTATGAATAGAATAAAAGTTAAAATATTTGGTTTTAAAAATTAAATTTTATTAAGAACAAAATTCAATAATTTTGGAAGAAAATATAATAAAACTGTAACAACTATATCTTAATATCATTGTTGTTGTCATACTTAATATATACCAAATTATATGATTAAATTAAATATTTTTTATTACATAAATTATTTTAACTTTTAATTTAATGATAAATAAATTTGTAACCTAGTAATACGATATATTTATGATATAATTTTTAATTGTTATTTAGTAAATACTTATTTTATGTTTATAAGAAGAGAAAAGAAATGAAGTCCACACGCTTTTTAAACAGTAAAAATAAAGAAGCTATCATTCTGATTTATTAATGTATTTATGTCCACTTGTTTATCACGAACAAAACCTCTTTCCAAACCTGTATTCCTACACGGTTACACCATCTCTCTTCCAAATATTATAAACAAACAAAACCTCTCTTCCTCGCTCGTCGGACCCGATCGCTCATTGAGATTTGCTGCTACGCCGACGACAGTACCGTTACAACACGGCGACAACGATAATCTGTACGAAAGCTTTATTTAAGATCCGTAAACTTACTCAGATAAGCCGTTCTTTCCAATTCCATAGCAGAATATTCCTTTCTTTGGTTTCTGTGGCTTTGCTGATACGAGCCGCGATCCCAAGTCTTGTTCGCATGCTTCTGGAGCTTGTTCGTCTAACCAAATTGGTTCTTTCTTCACACACGGTTTCGTCAGTTGAAAATTTGTTATCTGATTTGAAATGCAAAAAGTCAACCAGGGCCTAAGTTGAAATTTGGATTGTAATAGTTTGGACGCAATTACACACTTTTCACTTCAATTGCTGATTGACTGGTGATTGATCTGTTGCGTTGATTAGGCTCCATTCTAAACTTGTTTTTGGTAAACTTGGTTTAAGTACTTGTCAGCCCTTTGTTCGTCGATCAAAACAATGTCTCATATAAAAGAGTTTGAACACCTTAGAGTAACGTTAGAAGACATAAAACGTGCAACCAACAACTTTGCTCCTGAGAACTGTATCGGAAGAGGAGTATATGGGAATGTGTATAAGGGAGAAATTACCCATTCCAATGGGAAGTCCATGGCTGCTTTTAAGCGTTTAGGCGGTGAAATTGCATTTGGGCTAGGAAATAGTGAGTTTTGGAATCATATCAAAATGCTATCTCATTACGAACATGAAAATTTAGTCCAACTTTTAGGGGTTTGTGACCAGAGTGATGAGAAGATACTTGTATATGAGTATGCCTCCAATGGAAGTCTAGACATGCATCTGAGTAGCAGTAATTTAACTTGGATCCAACGCTTGAAAATATGCATTGGGATGGCTCGCGGATTATCATATCTTCACAATCCTGTCGATAGCACCCACTTTGGAGTGGTGCACGGCGATGTGAAAAGTTCTAATATCCTTCTAGATGAGAACTTTAACGCCAAAATATCAGATTTTGGACTGCCCAAGTTTGCTGATGATTATATGTTCTCATTTCAATCCATTGGATATGTTGATCCGCTATACATAGACACTGGGATTTTAACCAAGGAGTCCGATGTGTACGCTTTAGGGGTCTTGTTGTTTGAGGTATTGTGTGGAAGGTTGTGTATTGGTATTCGCAACGAAGATGACCGTTTTTTAATACCATGGGTACGACAATGCTACAGATTAAACCAAATAGATAAAGTTGTTTTTGGTAAGATACGGGATGAAATAAACCGTAATTCTTTGAGGGCTTTTACAGCGATAGCTTACCTATGCTTGGAAATTGACCTTAGAAAACGTCCGTCAATGAGCGTTATTGTGAGAATGCTTGAAACTGCACTCAAATATCAAGTAAGTTGTATGTATTTCCAACATGATATATTTCAATGTACCCTTGCTTGATTTTTGTCTTAGAACAAGGCGACATACTTCCTTTCCTCATAGTATGATCTATACTACACACATATTTGAGCTTATACATATTGATTCATTTGGAACTTTTCACGTATTTTTTCAAGTTATTATGTTTTTGCTTCTTTTTTGATAGTTAGACAATTGTTAGTGTTCATATGTATATATGAGCTTACTGTAACTGTACATGCGAATAAATGTTTTTTTGTAAAATTTCTCTAGTTCCAATTTTTTCATTTCTCTCTTGCTCTTGAGCTAGTTATAAGAAATTCATCAACCATTTAGTATAGTTCTATTATGGTCAACTTATATTCCACTGTATGTGGACATTGCACTTTAGAGTTTAGAATGTCCGGTATCTATTGCTATGTTTCCCTTTTGAAACGTTTTCAGTGTAAATGTGTAGGACCGATTTAACCCGATACTTATAAATATAGAAGTAGATTAAAGGTTGCACCACTACCCTCATGTATTATGCTGTGTATTGTGAAACACCACCTAAGTCTTGTTTTCTATTTTTTGATAGATCATGGAAGCAATTTCTTTTCCAAAAGAGTTTGAACACCTCAAAATACAACTAGAAGATATCCAGTTAGCAACCAACTACTTTGCTGAAGAGAATTGCATTGGGAAGGGAGGATTTGGTAAAGTCTATAAGGGACAACTCTTTCATTCTAAGGGGCCTATCACGGTTGCTTTAAAACGTTTAGACCCTACATTTCAACAAGGAGACGGTGAGTTTTGGAAGGAGATGATTATGCTTTCCCGTTACAGGCATAAAAATATTGTGCCTCTTTTAGGGTTCTGTGACGACTGTGAGGAGAAGATCATTGTGTCCGAGTACGCATCTAGGTGCGGGCTCAACTTGCATCTTGACAACAAAGAGCTAACATGGGTTCGGCGCCTTGAGATATGCCTTGAGGCGGCTCGCGGACTAACTTACCTTCACGATGGTGTTGGGACCAACCATGCAATATTGCATCGAGATATTAAAAGTGCCAATATTTTATTGGATGAAACCTGGAATGCCAAAATTGCAGATGTGGGTCTGACCAATGTTGTAGGCACATTTGGTTATTGTGATCCTGTGTATTTTGAGACAGGGTTACTAACAAAGGAGTCGGATGTTTACTCCTTCGGTGTTGTGCTGTTCGAAGTTTTATGTGGAAAGTTGTGTGTTGGCAGAGAGGAAAAGCGTCAGCCTTTTACTGTATTGGTACGAAAAAGTTACAAAGGGAACAACCTTAGTGAAATTATTTATGATGATATAAAGGATGAAATAAATCCTAGATCTTTGGAGGTGTTTACAAGAATTGGTTATCAATGCCTGAAGAGAAGCCGTGAAGAGCGTCCGGGAATGAAGGAGATTGTGAGAATACTTGAAACCGCACTAGAATATCAATTGGTAAGTCGCTTTTTTCCTCTTTATTCACTAATACTTTTTTTTTTCACTATAAATTCCGGAAACTAAAAATAGAAAAAAACGTGTTCGGAACCATAAAGTTATACTCGTAGTTATTATTCTATAAGAAATAAAACAATATACATTCTAATTTTGCCATCGTTAATTAATCAAATGTGTGATAGTTCGTTGGATACTTTAGTATATTGCTTTTGTTTAATATTCTATCTTTCCAAGTTATACATCTATACAATTATTTGGTTAATTTGGTTTGTTGTATAACTAAATATGCACCAACTTTATAGGTTTCACCTCCACCTACTGCATCTTCATCTTCACGTTCGAAGAGCAGCAATGTGTCACCGCTGCCTGATAAAAGATCATTGAAGCCCCTACATTGGGAGAAAACTGGTGCAACGGTAGGAAGTATATGGGATTTGCCTCATAAACAGGATAACCAATCAAGGTATGTGGACTTATTGCATTGCAACTATTAGTTTATGATATGGTATCTATGGCATCAGTAGAATGTTTCCATATTTTGCTTTTGCTTGGAAGTAACATTTGATGAAACTCCTTATTTCGTAGGGTTCCTGAAATTGATATAGAAGAGCTTGAGAGCCTGTTTTCAGAAGGGAAGTACATATAGAGCTCATCCAGGTTCTGAAAATCTCAAACTGTAAAGAGTTTGTTGTTTAATTTACTCCACCTGTACTATAAATGGTATATTTCAGTTTCTTTGCGTGTTTACATCCACAATTTACACTCCTTTAGGGCCACGGTTGCCCAAGATATGGTCTCCAATATGTAATGAGAAGAATTAGTTACTGGGTTCTTACCAGCAATGAAGAGATTGGAGGCTCACCAACCTACACTCTTTTTGTGTTTCAATAAAATTATTATTGATTATCAATATCATTAATTTTCAAGAAAAAATGTTTAATGTTGAAATATATTTTAAAGATTTAACTACAAAGATATAATGGATCGTGTGTTGTGTATAATGAAAATCCAAATTAATTGTCGTCACGTTTGCACTTGATCGTTAAAAATGCATGTTTAAAATATTGTTCGATCAAGATTTTGATATACACATACTCATTCAACTTCAAATATGTGTGTATATACACATACACACATTACATATATACGTGCATACTTATGTATGTATGTTTTTTTTTTTTCTTTTTGGAACTGATTGAATTATATTAAGTGGAAAAGCTAGCGACACACTAGAAACATTACAAGTTTTTGGATCTCACATGATTCTTCTGCATCCACCAAACCTAGCTAACCTTCAAAAATTTTTTTTTTTTTGGATAACCGAGGACCCCACCCGACCCATCCTTTGGATGACCCTGATGAAGCAACCTCGGGGCCCACGCACACCTGGCAGCAAGGTGGTCCGGGTCAATCACCTACGGGGTAGAGAGGTGGCCAGTGGCCATCCCCTGATTGAAACCTAACACTCCCTATGTAACCTTCAAATTTTGAAATCTAAACACAAACCAATTATACGAGTTAAGAACCATGTAGTCGAATAACTCATCTTTCTTCAATTTCTTATTTTCTAAAAGTCTAAACGTAACCAAATTATCATACTTTCACATATGCCACCGCATAGTCAAAAGAATGACTTCAATTGCCAACTTCTTAGCCTTTCACGCGCACTGTATCAAACACTTTTGAGTACCTCCCTTATGAAGTTAGAATAAGGCAAAATCAAATCGCACTATTTAAGAACTCGAGACCAAATATTCTCGGTGACCAGGGGAGATCCCACGTCAAGGCAAGGGTGTCCATGGACACCCCTGCTTTGGAATTTCTTTTATAAGTTATATAATAAAATTTATATGGACACATGTTAGAAATTAAGTTTATGTGATATATATAGATCCATCGGGATTTTAGGAGGTAGTTATGCATAATCAAATCTGTCTTTTATTTGTTAAATACAAGCAATCGACAAAAATCGATTCTCTAAACCTGTTGAGTATAACAAATAACAAATGATAGATAAGAGGGATAAAAGATAAAAACTGAATGACATAAAACCCTAAAACACAAAAATTACATGATCTTTGGTAACCGACGCTGCCCTTTATTTCTCCGGCCGTCGACTGGTATTTTATTACCGCTGCTAGGCTGGTTTGCAGTCCATATCCGCCATCTGCTGCTCATCCTTGCCATTTGCTTCCTATCATCGCTGTTTGCTGCATATATCCGCTGCTGCGGTTATCTGCCCGACCGACGACTTTCCTTATCTGGCGACCAATAAGTCCACAATCTTGAACCTGCTTCTCCATCTCTACATTCGGTTAGTCTATATAGAAATTCTCTCTTTCTTTTTCTTTGAAAACTGAAACAATGGGACGAACAAGAAAGCAGTACAGTAAATAGACTTTAAGGCTTGTATTTTCTCTCTTTAGACTAAGAGGTATGGGTTCCCTCACACCAAGGGGTTCTGGTGCCACATAGGCTCCACCTCACCTTCCCCTCACCCCTTCAAATCTAGGAAATGGTAACCCCTCACCAACCACTCACTTTTTTGTTTTAAATTAAATTAAATTAACCAAATCTAAAACAATTCAATTTTTTAAACTAAAACATTTCATTAATTTAAAAATTTTAAAAATTACAACCGGAAATTAAAAAAAAATTAATAAATTTTTTTAGCCATTACTAAATGTATAGCCGTTGGGGGGGGGGGGGTTTGCATCTTATTTCATAGTTCAGGGGCCAAAGGGAAACATTTGACATTGGTCATCGCGTGGGGTTGGAACCCCGGTGCCAAGCGAACCCCGCACACCAAACCCCAACCGGGGCGGTGTTACCGGGCGGGGTCGGGTGCCAGCTTGGACACCGTGGCCCTTCCCCTCACCCATACCGTTCGGTCTTAGTTGGTGTAGTAAACGTGTAGGAACTAGGAATTGAAAAGCCAGAAAAATTGAAACTTGAAAAGCCATGTTCACATGATTTCACTCTCTTTCATCATTGATTGACTAAAATTCTATTTACCAAATTTACCCTTATATCAAATTACTTACTATTTTACTAGAATATATTTTAGGTTTTACCAATAATGTTCCAAGTAAACGAATCAAAATGTTGTATTACTATGGTCTAAAATGATTACTTAGTAGATTTAGAATTTGTATAAGTTTGTGATAATTATGTTTTTTATTTCGGTTGTTAAGGGTTAGAGAAAAAAGCCAAAGAAATTCATCATCTCATGAACATGAAAAAATATATGGAATGACGAGCAACAACCCGACCCGATATAAAACAAATTTTAACTTCTTGATTTTGTCCCTCCATTTGAATTGGACACCCGTGAGTTTTAATCCTAGATTCGTCACTGTCGGTGACTTTGTATAACATCCCTATATTCTTAAATTAAGGATGTTAGAATATGTAGATGAAATCCTTTGGAATATTAAAGAAATTGCTAGAAAGGATTAGAAATTTTGATGTAGAAAAATACTACAACTTGTTATCATTATCAAGATGGAACCTAAGGGACCGTTTGGTTCATTGGAATTCGAGGGAATTCGAAGGAATTGGAATCTAATTCCTTCAAATTTCTATGTTTGGTTGAAGGAATTGGATTCCAATTCCATTGAAATGGAAGGAATGAATTCCTTCGGTGGATGGTTATTATTTGAAAATGATAAGTGTAGAACTTATTTTTACATAAATGACGAGAGATTCTTAAAAATATTTTATATATCACAAAATGGGACAAGATGATGTAAGTTCTTAAGGATGAGGATTCATAGTTATGAACAAGATTAAGACCTTTATTAAAATTTCATATGCTCTTAATAAAGTTTAGAATGCATAAGGATACCATAAATTCAAAGATATATAAATATATGTTTAAAAATAAGAAATTGAAGACATGTTGGATTGGATACTTTTTCGAAATGACTTTGGAAATCAAGTTTCAGAGCACTAGTTTTTTTTTTTTTTTTTTTTTTTTTTTTTTTTTTTTTTTTGGTTTCAGAGCATAGTTAAAATTAAAATGGTTAGATCAGAAAAAAAAGCCGATAAAATGGACTTAAAATAAAGAAGATATGAATGTTTAAAGTTGCATGCTCACAAGAAAGAGGTGTTGAAGCATGTATCTATATCTATGGGTATAAAGGTCATTTGGCATGTGAAGTATGGTTGCAAAGGCAAGGTGTGCAACCGGGCTACAAGCCTACAATCCATGCAACTCTTGTGCCGGAAAGGAGAGTATGGGAGTAGAATGGTTAAGTGTGCAGCTCGAGCAAGATTTATTCTTGATGATACTTGGCCGCACAATAGCACACAAGATTGACCATTTTGCTAATACTCGGCCTCACCACACACGAAGATGCCTAGTTCTAGCTTATTACTCGGCCACACACATGCATGCTTATATCCTTTCACTCGGGCGGACATCTTCCTCCCATATGCTATATTCAACCACTTGCATTCTCAGTATAGGTAACAAATACTTAGACCATTTCAGCCAATATTTTCCTTATTTACACCCAAAAAATAATATAACCGAGTGTGATATGAATATTTCAGGTCTGGAACATTTTATCTCAAAGTTGATACAACAAGGAGGAATATTGAAGGGAAGTACATATTAGTCACATAATACAAGTTGGATTGAAGGTATTTAAGCTATTCTTGCACTTTAACTGATGTATTTATAGTTTGTGAATTGAGTGTTCATAAACCCTAGAGTGATTAAATGTCTTGCATGATTTAGATAGTTGATGATAGTTTTGAAATGGGATAATACACAAATTATCTTCATTATTGGAATATGTTGAACCATTTAAAAATGGTAATTTCATGGGATAAATTAGACTGCATCAATTGATGTAAATGGGTTATATGATATTGAATTTGTATTGTTGAAAAATTTTGTATCAGAACTTAATCATAAGGATCATGACTATTGATGTGTAAGACTCGTATGGATTGAAATTTATATTAGAATATTATGGTAGAGGAAAGAAATTAAGTGAATTTAGCTAATTGTGAAGGGCACCATATATATTTGAACAAAGGGGTACCTTAGTATAAAGAGTTTGAATATTGACAAGCATTGTATATTGATAAAATGACATTGAAAGTTAAAAAATTTAAATTAGAAAGGAGTAAAGGGATCAATGCTTGAATTATTAATTGGAAAGACTCATCATATAAGTAGAATGCATTGTATTGGTACAATTAAATAGGATTAAAGGAAGGGGTTGATCAAGAACCAAAAACGGATAAGAAAAAACATTGTATTTAATTAAACTAACTACCAATGCGAGTATATGAGGATTTTCCCAATATGGAGTATGTGGCTAAATAAGAAAGATTTTGTGATATAAAGTTTATTTATGCAAGTATGTAGAAATGTTTTCAAACATGCTAAGTGTTTACTTTGTGATCTCTTTTCCAAGAGTATTTTCCATTAATGTTCAAATGATTATAAATTATAAGTATGCTTTATAAGTCTTGTTTGAAAATGTTGAAGTTTATGTGTCATGATTTTATGCAAAGTTTATGAAAGCCTTCAAGTTATTAAAGTTTATGTTCTAGTATAGACATATCATGGCACTTGTTTGTGATTGATTTGCATAAAAGAAAATCCTTACACCCTAAATGTTAAATATATGATCATACGAAGGGCAAAAGAACGACAAGCTTTTGTAGAAAAATGCAAGCAAAGCAGGCAATCAGCTTCGAACAAAAAGAGTCGATATTCATCAAGAAATTCAAGAAAATATGGTATTAAAGAATGTAAGAAGTGTGGAAAAAGACATAACTGCGAATGTAAAAGGAAATCGTTGAATTGTTTCAAGTACAGTTGTACTGGTCACAAATCTAAGGGTTGTAAAGTAAAAGATCTTAAAGCAGTTTATTGTTTTTTTTTTGCCACGAGAAGGGACATTATAGTTCCAATTGTCAAAAGAAGGGAAATGAAACAATAGTGTCTAAAACTTAAAAGATTTTAAAGAAGTTCAATGTTTTGTTCCAACCAAAACATCGAAATAGTTGTTGAAGAATTATTTTCACTTCACAAGGATACCTTATCCATAGATGAATATGCAAAGAAGTTCTCCGACATGCTTCCATTTTTGGAAGATGCACTTCTTATTGAACATATTCAAATGAATCATTATGTTAGCTACTCGATGAGTACTCGGTAGAAGTAAAGTAGTTCACTACTGTAGACGATGCAATCACTACGACCCAAAATGTTGAATATATGATCATAAGGAAGGCAAAAGAACAACAAGCTTCTGGAGAAAAATGCAAGTAAAATGGGAAATCAGGTTTAAACAAAAAGATTTGATATTCATCAAGAAAAGATGATGTTAAAGAATGTAGGAAGTGTAGAATAAGACACAATGAAGAATGCAAAAGGGTATTATTGGCTTGTTTCAAGTGTGGGTGTATTGGTCACAAAACTAAGTATTGTAAAATAGAAGACCTCAAAGAAGTTAAATGTTATTCTGCCATGAGAAAGGATATTATTGGTCCAAATTTCCGAAAAAAGTCAATGAAACATTAGTGTATAGGATGAATAAGAAGGTGGAGCCAAAAAAGTAAAATGTATGGTGTTTCAAATGATGCTTGAGGAGGCCAAAGAAACTCATGACTTGGTTGCTAGTACATTTCCTGTAAACTCTTTACCGACACATGTGATCTTTGATTTGGGTGCAATTTAATATTTTATGTCACATGAATTTTGTAAATATTTTGCCACACCCATTATATCATGCTTATGTTGTTGAGAATCGTTTGTCTAAAAAACAAAAGCATTTTGGGTGTAAAAACCATGAGTTTGAAACAAAGAGTCGAATTGAGGCCTTGTTTTTCAAAAACAACATAAAATGATAGTGTTACATGCATGCAAAGAAAAGCATAAACAACAACATAGAAAGGGTTAGAAATAGCCATTGGAGACATTTGGTCCAATTCCACGAATTGGATGTTGTTGAAGTGGTGACAAGGACCAAGATAGATCCTCTCTATAGGTGTCCACCACAAAAGTTGTGTTGACAACCTTGTAAGTCTAGTCCCTTCTTGTATATTACACACTCTTTTGAAACTGAATCCAAAACTAAAATTGGATTCTATAAATATAAGTGTTTCTTTGAAACTTTCGACTTTAGAGAGAGAAAGACAAAACATGAACATTTCAAAGTGAACTCTTCTCACACATACTCTCAGCTGGTGTCTTTTATGTACATACAATCTTATTGTCACAACTAGAAATTTTCATGATTCTCACAATTCCAAGTATTTTATTCATCCGGGAGGAAGAAAGACGTATCGGGACTTAAAAAGACACTTTTGGTGGCCTAGAATGAAACCGAGAGTGGTAAAGTACATCTCTAAATTTTCCACGTGTGCTCAAGTCAAAGTAGACCACCAAGTACCATCTGGAAATATACGATCTCTTCAAATCCAAACCGAAAAATAAGACAATATTACAAGGGACTTCATTATGGGATTGCCAAGGACAGACAAAGGGCATGATGCTATATGGGTTATTGTTGATCGGCTGACCAAAAGTGCACTTTCCCTTGCCGTCAAGGAAACTAATACTTTAGAAAAAATGGCCACACTCACTTGGAGTGATATACCTTGTTTTCCCGCAATGCCCGTTCCGCATGCGCTTCGCACGCTATTGGCCTCGTCCATTGAGTATAAGAGAGGAAATGATGGCAGATCTATGTGGATGAAGTTGTGAGACTTCATGATGTACCCTTGACCATAGTGTCAAATAGAGACACTAGATTCACTTCAAGGTTTTGACAATCTTTAAATAAGAGTTAGGGACAAAACTACATTTGAGTACGAACTATCACCCTCAAACCGATGGCTAAAGCGAAAGGACCATAAAAACCTTGTAAGATATGTTACGAGCTTGTGTGATCGATTTTGGAGGGAGGTGGGACGACCATCTACCCTTGGTTCAATTTTCTCACAACTAAAGCATAAAGATGCCACCTTTTAAGGCATTGTATAAAAGGAAATGTAGAACCCCCTTTGTGTTGGATTGAGGCTGGAGAGAATAGACTCACAGGTCCCAAGATTTTTGATGCTACCAACGAAAAGATCAAGGTCATACAAGCGAATATGAGAGAAACTCAAGACCGACAAAGAAGCTATGTATGCTTAAAGCAAAGGCCTTACTATTTAAGAGTGGGAGACTTGGTAACAATAAAAGTCTCGCCTTGGAAGAATTTATGAGATTTGGTAAAAAGGGAGTTAAGTCCAAGATATTTTGGGTCTTTTTAAAATCTCCAAAGTTGTTAGTACACGAGCCTTCAAATTAGAACTACTGCAAGAACTTCAACGTATTCATGAAACTTTTCACGTGCGTTTCTTGAGAAAGTACTTTGGAAAAGAGGAACCGATAATTACTTTGAAGGAATTGATTATTTATGAGAGCAAGAGGTTGGTAGAGGATCCGAAAGCTATTTTGGAACTCAAGACCAAGAAATTGAGGAATAAAGAAAGTGACTTAGTTTTCGTCAAGTGGAAGCACTCCATCGATGCAAACCTTACTTGGGAGACAAAATATAAAATGATGAAAAGGTACCCAATTTTGTGGATTACAATTCTATTCCAAGGACGGAAATCCATTTAAGGGGGAGGTAATTGCGACAACTCGAAATTTTCATGCCTCTATAAACTCAATTATATAGATTGTAAACTTTATTGTCAACATTAAGTGCGTAATCTGAGTATGAGGACAATTTGTTCTTTTGATGAATATGATATTTTGTATGTGCATAAACTTTCCATGATAACCTTGTAATATTAAGAAAGTAATTGTCTTGAGTCAAGAGTAACATTTGAAATATGAGTAGAAATGCAGTTGCATAAATGAAAGAAGTATATGGATATTCTTTGGAAAATCATTATCACACAATCTAAAAGGAATATGGAAAAGTTCGAAAGATGAATTTTGTAATATTTGATATGACAAAAACATAGGAAAAAGACTTAGGTCAGTCAGAGTTATAACGAAGAAGTTATGAAGGTTCGAAAATGGCTAAAAAGTAACAAAAATGACCAAATGGTCATGTTTGAGGGTCGAAACAAAAATTTTGGAGACAATTAGACTTATGTCAATAAAAAGTAATTGTAAATCTCATTCCCACTTTTCGAGAAATATAAAGTTTTGCAAAACTCAAATGTCAAAAATTCTAGTGCAAATGCGATAATTTTTCGAAGGCATTGAGCTTAGGGGAATTTGCACATGCTGACTGACAACGCTTAGTAATATCACATATTTTAGTCGTTGTTGAGCCCTATTCTTAGTGAAATTATATCATATATCTACTGGTATTACTCACTTTTCGTGCCAGCACTTGTTTGGAAAGAAATAATGAAAACAAGGACTAAAAGCGTGCAATTTGGAAGAAGTTTGAAGATCAAGGCAAAATCAGAAAATACGTACGCGTGCCGCGGAAAACATCAAGGTGCGACGCGGTGATGAGGCAGTGGAACACATTTAAATTTCGAAGAAACGGGGATAAACCCCTACGCGCGACGCGGGATCCATAAATGCGCGGCGCAGTCTCGAGATTTTTGCAACTATAAATAGAGGCTTTTAGGTCGAAAAAACTAGCGAAGACCTGGTGTAGAATTGACCCCCAAGGCTCTTTGACTCCGAGATTCAGCTTCAAGAACCATCTTTTGGTATTTCTATGTTTTTACATTTAATTCTCATTTAGTTCAATAGTTAGTAATAGTAGCTAGTATCTTTGGGAGTGACAACCATTGATATTTAGTGCTAGTTTCTGTTTTTGGATTCTTTTGTTACTGTTTTGGAACCTTGGAATATGTTTTGGTTGATAATAATCATTCAGTTTATGTTAAGTGTTGGTTTTTCGGTATTTATGCTTGTTATCGGATTGTGGATGTTTGTTTTGTGTTTGGATGCTTGAATGACCTTGATTGGACTGATTTCCCTTGCTGATTTCAGTGACCAACTAGGGTTAGATTGTTGGTTTGGACTTAGCCAGTGACTGTTCATTTGGACTATAGTTATTGGTTCAGTTTATGCTTGGTTTGTGTTTGATGTTGAATTGCCTTTGTTTGCTTCTGAATTAGAGATGCACTTCTGATTTCAGCAAGTGACTAGGTTTGGTTAGTAGTTTTAGTTTGGTTTAGGCTCTTTGGGATTGATAGTCAAAAGCTAGGAACTAATTCCTCTGACTGTAGCTGTGACACTGCAGTTGGTAATCTATCACCTGACTCGACCACTGTGGATCGACCCTCACTTCCACTGTGCTAAGTAAGAGTGAGGTTTTCTGATTTTTGACCGCATGACGACCGCTGCGCATGTCAAATTTTGGTGCCGTTGCCAGGGAGTTGTGAGCTTGAGATTAGGTGATTTGTAGGACTTGCTAGTTAGTTTCTTTTTAGTTGGTTAGTAATTTTTGATTTCTGGTTTTTTTGATTTTTCGGGCGTGTTGCATTAGTGCATGCGTACCCATATGGGTGAGCAATTATCCCCTTTGCTTTTTGACTCAGAGATTGAGCGAACTGCGCGCAAGATCCGTGCACGTAGGCGTTTGAATATAATGAGTTTTAGTACTGTCAGTAGTAGTATGGTAAGTGTTGCCCAGGAACCCTCGGGTGAGGCAACGGGGATGTCATTTATTCCCCTAGTTTCAGGATTTCACATTGGGAGCACGAGTGCTACTGGTGGTGCAGCTTCAGCCCCTGCACCTATACCTTCATGCACTCTGCCGTCGATTCCACCATTTCAACCTTTATCCCAAACTCAATCCACAAACCCATTTACATCTGCCATGTCTTGGGTAGCGCCGACCCGTAATGGCACCCCAGTATCTAGACAGCAGACACCCATTTCCCAACCCATTTCTCAACCAACACCAGTACTTTTTAAACCTCAAGCCACATTCCAAACTATACCACCGCAACAACAATACCAGCAACCACCTCAGCAGCAGTACCAGTATCAAGAAGCTGAGGAGAGATATGATGAAGAAGATGAAGGATGGGTTCCACCAGCACCACAGCAACCATGGAACCGAGGTCGGGGACCTCCAAGAAGAGCACAGCAGTACCAACCACCACAAGGTCAGCAGAGATACAATGATCATCACTTTTACGGTAATCCTGCTCAACCCTTGTATTTTGCACAACCGAAGGGGCAATCGGTTGCATCGCACTTCTTGCCACGGGAGTATGATGACTCGTCGCCCATTTACATTCCTGATGATATAGAATCTCAAGTAGAAATTAGGCCCCAGTTGATAGGAATATTAACTTAGTTTAGATGTTATAAGACTGATGATCCATACAATCACTTGTATGAGTTCATAGCTATCGCAAATGCTAATACTCCTAGACACACCAATAGGGATACTTTTAGGTTAAGATTATGTCCTTTCACATTAAAGAATAAGGCCAAATACTGGTTCACATCTCTTCCACCTAATAGTATCACCAGTTGGGACCAACTTAAGGCGAAGTTTCTACAGGAATTCTATCCAGTTAGTAAAACCACAGAAGTTAGGCGCGAAATTCAAAACGTTCAGCAGAAGCCTGGAGAGGCTTTCCACGAAGCGTTTGATAGATTAAAGGAGCTACTGCGTTCATGTCCGCACCACGAAGTTCCTAGATGGCAGCTAGTGAAGTTGTTCTTTGAAGGAGTAAGTGAGACGCATCAAGCAATGATAAATTCCTCATTAAGTGGGACATTTATGTGGCAAGAGCCAGAGGATGCTTGGAAGTTCTTAGAGCAGTTGAGCTTAGGATCTAAGGTCAGTGGATCCATGAAGGACAATACAGTCTACGTAGCGAACATAGAATCAGAAAATAAGTGGAAGACAGAAATGCAGAAGGAGCTCAGTGCTGTGACTAAGAAGTTTAGTCAAATGCTCGCAAGGTTTCAACAAGAGAAGGGAGCATATGTATTGCATGGGCAAGTTATATGTAATACATGTGGTGAAATAGGACATAATCACAATGAGTGCTCAATGACTCAGGAGGAAATTAGTCAAGTGTATGGGTATGGTCAATTCCATAATACACCACGACCATTTCGGAACAATCAACAGCGAGAGGTGAGACAACCACCAGTGAGACAGCAGCAGATGCAACTTACGCTTCCAGTAGGAAATATGAACATTGGCATACAGGAAATTTTTGGAATGTTAGTTAAGCTTCAGGAAGTGGAGGATGCCAATTCAAAAGCAATTCTGAGGATAGGAGAGTTGATCATTAAGATGGAGGAAAATAGAGCACAAGAGAAGACGCAACTAGCAAAAGTGCAAGTGAATGAAGTCATCACACTTAGGAGTGGGAAGAAAGTGGATAACCAGGTTGCAGCTCCACCAGCAGAAGAGGATAGTGATGTAGAAATAATTTTTGATGAAAAAGAAGAGCTGGAAAAAGAAAAAGAAAAGGAAAAGAGGAAGGAAGAGCAAGCAAAGCAGAAGAAACAAACAAGTACATGGGAGAAGGGGGAAACAAGCGGGACAGTTCCTTTCCCCACGGCTTTGGAAAAGCCAGAGAAAAGACCATATGGGAAGAAAGGACCGCAGGCAGAAGATATATGGGAACTGTTTAGTCAAATTAAGGTTAACATTCCATTAGTTAAACTTATCAAAGAAGTCCCTGCCTATGCAAAGTTTCTCAAAGATATGTGCATTCACAAAAAGCATATTTTATCCCATTTACCTAAAATGATTAGTTTTCCTGAGAATGTAAGTTCTATCTTAATGGATGCATTGCCTCCCAAGATGAAGGATCCTGGGGTTCCTCTCATCTCTGTTGACTTAGGAGATGTGCACATTAAGAGGGCTCTGTTAGATTTAGGTGCGAGTGTGAACATTTTACCGGGACAACTTTTTGACAAGTATGACTTCGGTACTCTAAGATCTACGGATGTAATTCTTCAACTTGCTGATAAGTCCACAAAGATTCCTAGGGGAATGTTGTCGGATGTTATCATTAAGGTGAGAGATTTTTATTACCCAGCAGATTTCTTAGTTCTAGATACTCGTCAGGCGGCCAATGGAGAGCAACCGACAATCATTTTAGGGCGACCCTTCTTGGCCACGGCTAATGCAAACATCGACTGTCGTATGGGGGAGATGGGGATTTCCTTTGGGCATAGGCAAACTAAAATCAACATTTTTAATGCCAAAGGTAGTACCATGGAGGATGAAGAATGCTACCAGGTGGACATCATAGATGAGTTAGTGCAGCAGTATACGCAAGAAGTGTTACAGCAATAGGTGATGGAGACTCAAGAAGAAGGAGAGGCTGAGCAGGAAAAGAAAGAAGAAGCAGCAGATAAGGACAGAAGCACGAAGTATGAGGAATGCGCGCATATAGAGAAGTTGCCGACAGAGATTCCCAAGACATTAAAATCATCATTGCAGGAACCACCGAAGCTAGAATTGAAACCATTACCAGCTCATTTAAAGTATGCCTTTCTGGGAGAGAAGGATACTTTGCCAGTGATTTTAGCAGCAAACTTAACAGAGGGACAAGAAAAGGAATTACTCAAGATATTGGCCAAGCATAAGGAGGCTATTGGTTGGACAATCGCAGATTTAAAAGGAATTAGCCCAACCACATGTATGCATTGAATCATCACAGAAGAAGGAGCTAAACCTGCCAGAGACACGCAGAGAAGATTGAATCTGAAGGAAGTTATGAAAAAGGAAGTTCTAAAGTGGCTGGATGCTGGGATCATATATCCGATCTCTGATAGTGAATGGGTCATCCCGACACAGACAGTGCCGAAGAAATCTGGAATAACTGTTGTGGATACTAAAGATGGTGACAAAGTTTCCACAAGACCCGTGACTGGATGGAGAGTATGTATCGACTACCGGAAACTCAATGCCGCTACATCCAAGGACCATTTTCCTTTACCATTCATCGATCAGATTGTGGAAAAGTTAGCTGGACAGAAGTATTATTGTTTCTTGGACGGTTATTCTGGGTATAATCAGATCGCCATTCACCCGGAGGATCAAGCAAAGACCACATTCACATGTCCATATGGTACTTTTGCGTTCCGCAGAATTCTATTTGGGTTGTGTAATGCGCCCGCTACAATTCAACGGTGTATGATGGCGATATTCTCCGACATGATTGGTGACGCTTTGGAAATCTTCATGGATGATTTCTCGATTTTTGGATCAACATTTGAAGCCTGCTTGAGTCAATTGGAAAAGGTATTACAAAGATGTGTTGAATCTAATCTGGTTCTTTCTTGGGAGAAAAGTCACTTCATGGTTAGAGAAGGAATAGTTTTAGGTCATGTGGTCTCTGAGAGAGGATTTGAGGTAGATCGTGCTAAGGTTAAGGTTATTTCTACATTGCCACCCCGACATCCGTGAAAGGGGTTAGATCTTTTCTAGGTCATGCTGGTTTCTACCGTAGATTCATTAAGGATTTTAGTACTATCTCCAAACCTCTTTGTGGCCTTTTGTTGAAGGACGCACCATTTATTTTTGATGAAGAATGTGTAAAAGCATTTAACATCTCAAAAAATAAATTGGTTTAGGCCCCCATCCTAAAACCTCCTGATTGGACCCAACATTTTGAAATTATGTGTGATGCTAGTGATTATGCTGCTGGTGCAGTATTAGGTCAAAAGATTGATAGGAAACCAGTACTCATATGCTATGCTAGTAAAACTTTTTCCGAGGCTCAATTAAATTACACAACCACCGAAAAAGAATTACTCGCTGTAGTATTTCCATTGGACAAATTCAGATCCTACATCTGGGGATCCAAGGTGGTAGTTTATACTGACCACAGTGCTGTTCGACACCTGTTGGCGAAAAAGGAGTCTAAACCAAGATTGATCAGGTGGATACTTCTGTTTCAAGAATTCGATGTGGAAATCAAGGACAATAAGGGAGCAGAGAATGTAGTGGCAGATCATCTTTCTCGACTGCCAGCCGAAGGATTGGAAGCAGGAATAAATGATTCGTTCCCAGACGAGCAGTTGCTGGAGCTTACTGGAGCTCCATGGTACGCAAATTACGTGAATTTTCTGGCCACGGGAGCAATACCAAAACACTGGATGAAACAAAGGCAAAAGCAGTTCCGCACATATGCAAAGAGATTTATTTGGGACGACCCTGACCTTTTCAAGGTAGGTGAGGATCAAATAATTCGCCGATGTGTTCCTGACAGTGAAATCAAGGAGGTATTAAGACATTTTCATGCATCAGCATGTGGAGGGCATTTCAGCGGTAAGAAAACAAGATATAAGGTTTTCGAATCTGGATTATACTGGCCAACCATCTTCAGAGATGCACCTAAAACTACCAAGGAATTCCTCAACTGCCAGCAGCTGGGAAACATATCGAAAAGGGATCAAATGCCCTTAAACCCAATTTTGGTAGTGGACATTTTCGATGTTTGGGGAATTGACTTTATGGGTCCATTTCCCACGTCACATGGTTATGTTTACATTCTGGTAGCAGTGGATTATGTGTCTAAATGGATCGAGGCAGAGGCAACCCGCACGAATGACCATCATGTGATGTGTAAATTCGTCAAGAAAAACATTTTCACTAGGCATGGAGTCCCCCGTGTGATAATAAGCGACGGAGGGTCTCATTTCAAGAATTTTAAATTTGGAAGGCTGCTAAAGCATTATTGGGTGAATCATCGGATTGCAACACCTTATCATCCTCAGACGAGCGGCCAAGTGGAAGTGTCCAATAGGCAGATAAAAGAAATTCTTCAAAAGACTGTCAAAACCGACAGGAAAGATTGGTCACTAAGGTTAGATGATGCGATGTGGGCATATCGAACTGCTTATAAGACACCGATCGGAACCACTCCATATCGGTTGGTCTACGGAAAAGGCTGTCACTTTCCTTTGGAACTCGCCAACCGAGCCTTATGGGCAATCAAGCAAGTAAATATGGATTACACTGAAGCTGGAAAAGAACGGAAATTACAGCTGTCCGAGTTGGAGGAGCTACGAGACGAAGCATACGAGAATGCGGCTACATACAAGTCGAAAATGAAGCGGTATCACGATGCTAAGCTCAGACTAAAAACTTTTGAAGTGGGACAAAAAGTTGAAAGGTTTTCTGCAAACCATGAACTAAATAACCTAAGTTCACATGCAACCTATGAGGATCTATGTTTTCTTCTAATTGAACATATAACAAAACCTAAAGGCCATAAGAAAATTGACTAAAAGAATAAAATTAGAAAAACCAACCTTTTAGAATTTTCTGGAAGCTGAGCAGCAAAAATATCCTGCCTCAAATGAGATCACACCCAAGCCGAGAGGATTATGGATCGAAATTCCAGAGAGAAATAATAGAATGAGCGACTGATAATGAGGTCTAGGGTTCCCTATTTATAGGGAACCAAAAGGGTAAAGCTAAAACCCTAGCCGCAGCCCATTTTCCGGATTATCTGTACGCGCGCCGCGGCCAGATCGTTTGCGCGCCGCGCGCCGCAATTCAACTATTGAATTCGTGCGAATATGTACGCGCGTCGCGGCCTTTACATTGGCGCGCCGCGCGCCGCAATTCAACTATTGAATTTGTACGACTTTAATCCCTGACCTCCTGATTAATCTAATTAATGCCACAGAAATTAATCCAATTAATTTCTGATTAATTATTAATCAAATAATATTATTTCTAATTAATATATCATCTTCATAATATATTAACAAACAATATCTTGATTTATTAGTCACATAATAAATCAAGCCTTTCTCTCTACTTAACTTTCCAACAAACCTCCGGCCATGAGGGCAACCCAAATGGACTATGCTACTGTTAATTAGGTAAATACTAATTATTAGTCATGGCTTAGACACCTAATCCAACAAAAGTATGGCTGTACAACTCGCGGTTGAAGATGTTTCCCGGGAAACTGAGAAGTAAGTGGAATGGTCCCTACGAAGTGGTTACTGTCACAGATTATGGTGCAATAGAAATTCGAGATTTCAAAGGCGGGAAACCGTTCAAAGTCAATGGATACAGGCTCAAACCCTATGTCATTGCAGGCACGTTCCAGAAATTGGAAGTGGAGACAGTGGAATTCGTGACAGACAGTCTTGTGTACACGTTATAAGTCAGGTAAGTGCATGTCCGGCTGAAGACCTTAAACTTAGCGCTTGTCGGGAGGCAACCCGATCATCATGTGTATATTTGCATTGTTCAATAGGTAATAATTACACCCAATTGGTCACGGTAAGAAAAGAGCAAGTGTGGGGTCATTTTGGTAATTTTGCAACACCGCGACATGGGATCTTAGGATCCGCGCCTCGTGAGTTTAGTTTTCGCGATTATAATTAAGATCAGATTTTTATACGCGACGCGGATAGAAGCTTCCCGCGCCACCGTCTTATCTTAATTTGAATTTATAGATAATCACCAAAAACAGAGTTTGAAAGCCATTCAAAAATCCCCACGCTTGTATATAATTGAAATCGCATATTTTGTTGCATTCTTTACCGTGACGAATCTTTTAGTGCAATCAGTTCATCCGCATCATTATTTACTTCTCAGCAAATCAAGTAAGTATCTTCTTTTCTTCTCTTTTCTTCTCTTTTCTTTAGAGTCTTGAACCTTGACTAAATTGTAACACCACGTTATTTTCGGTAAGTATTTATATATTAATCTTAGGAAAATTAAGATTTATTAGATTATTGTATGAGTTTGGGTAGTTAGAATTTCATTTGGAAGAAATTTGAAGTTGAAAAATTGCATAAAGCAGATTACACGGGTCGTGTAGGAGTTACACGGGTCGTGTGGGAAGTCTTGTTGGACTTGTTGGGCATACCGAAGGTTACACGGGTCGTGTAACAAGTTGATGAATTCTTACCGTAAACTACACGGGCCGTGTAGTTTTGGACATGAGTCGTGTAGCTCTGTAGAACAAAACTTCAAATTTCATACCGTAAACTACACGGGCCGTGTAGTTTTGGACACAGGTCGTGCTGCGCACAGGCCCCACCCATTTAAGTCGCGAAAATTCATCTTTTGGTCAGATTTCTCTCGATCAAAAACCTCTCCTCAACCCTAGAAATATTTCCTAAACCATATTAGGACCAAATTGGAAGGCTAGAACTCGAAGGATTGAAGTAATCTTCGGTATTTCGCTTCTTGAAGGTAAGGTTTACGGTTTTAGCTCTTTTGAACGGTTGATTTGGTAATTTTGGGAGGGTTTCGAGTTGTGGTGAAGGACCACCTATGTATGGCTAGAAATTTAACTTATACACATGTTTGGGAAGTGTTGAAATGTTTCTAAACTCGAGTCTTAGCTATTGAAATCGAGTTTCAAACCTAGATGGTTGAAAAACAAGGTTTTCACCTCTACATGGTATGTGTGTGATTGTGTAGGTGCAGGAAAACCTTAAAGGTTTGTGATAGCTTCGGTGTTGCAAACTAGAACTATAAAGAGTCTCAATACCAGGTGAGTAATCTCTCTTATATCAGTTATGATATTTGTATTGATTGAACTATTGAAATTGAAAGTAGCCTTAGTATTTGAAATGGCAATCTATAAGTTAGTTAATTACCCAATTGGTATGGTATAACGGCCTTTGAGGCTAGGAGATTGGATTTCGTATCCAAATGTTAACGGCCCTCGTGGCTAGGAGATTGGATTTCGTATCCAAATGTTAACGACCCTCGTGGCTAGGAGATTGGATTCCGTATCCAAATTATACGGCCTATATGGCTAGGAGATTGGATGTAATATCCAAATAATAACGGCCCTTGTGGCTAGGAGATTGGATTGATATCCAAAGGTCGATTCAAGCAAGAATGTACACTGTATTGAGTTTTAACAACTTAATTATATATTTACATGTTAAATTGTTTATATGATTACTCATTGAGCTTTATGGCTCACAGTGTATGTGTGAATTGTCCCTGCAGGTGAGCGTGACCCTGCTAAGGGTAAAGATGTAGCTCATGGATAGGACTGTTCGTTGCAGCGGCCCGGCTTAGAAGGAGTTTTCTTTTGATATATATACTCCTTGATACACTTGTACCCTTTTTGTAATAACTTATACACCTAAACAGTAGTTTTGTATGTTTAAAACTGTGTTTAAAAATGAAAATTTTTGGGTGTATTTTATTTAAAAAGCCCGGTGTTACATAAATGCCTCTGTAATTCGTAATGTCGTAATTAGTTGATAAAATTGATAGTGAAATTAGGTCTAAATTGCTGTACTCTTCAAAACCCACTGTTTAGAATTAGGTTATATGGTTTGGAATGGACATAATCTGCGATTTTTGAGTTGAACTTATTTGCCGTGCCGCGGCCTATTTTAGACCACGACGCGTAGTATGAACATTCTTATGGCGCGTCGCGTTATGTCATGTCCGCGCCGCGTCGAACGCCGAAACAGTGCAGTAATTGTCAATTTTTGTGATTTCTGCAGGCACGATGTCTTCCTCCGCAAGTTCAGAATCAATTGACTGGAACTCCTTGGCTACAGGAGTTGGCAGAACACGGGCTTATAGCTTCTACAATCGCCGATCAGTGCAGCAACACAAGAGGATCCTTCCCACCCGGCTGGTCAACTGGGAGTTGACCAAGGAATCGAGAATCATGGATCACTTGCAAGATTGGCTAGTCCAAGGGGGCTACGAGAATGGCGAGCTTACCTACACATGTCGGGCCATTGAAAACGTGGTTCACATGGAAGAACCTATATATCAGGAGGTGCTCTTGCAATTTCTTGCAAGCTACCACTTTGATAATCAGCCACTGGGGATGGACACTGAAGAGATGGTGCAGTTTCGGTTGGGTAATCACAATCGGAGCTGCAGTCTACGGGAATTTGGTTATCGAATCGGGCTGTATACACAGGAGGAGTCGGAGGCACCGGGGTTCGATACATTCCACCGACGTGCTAACTATGATCCCGATGATTCCTTCTCACCTGCTGACTATTGGAGCACCATATCATCTACGCGGTATCACGAGAATACCGTACGCGAGGGGCTGATGCATCTACCGGCGCATCGAATGTTGCATCGGCTGATATCAGCTATGATCTGGCCTCGTGCGGACGAGGAGCGGGTCCTACCACGTGAGCTACATCCCATGTGGTGTTTGACGCGGATGCTCCAGACGTGCAACATTTCGTATTTTGTGGCTGACTACTTCAAGCAGATCACAGACGCACCATTGAAGCAAATCGCTCTTGGTGGCGGACACTATGTAATGAGGCTGGCCCAATCCTACGGGTTGCTATCCGAGCACACCACCCGTGGATTAACAATCGTTCAGCCAGTCCCCTTCAGTCCGCCGACCACCATCTCCCGAGATGTGATTTATGTTGACGATGGGATCACAGCAACCGAGCGATCGCCATTTCCGGCATTGAGGGCCGAGCCATCGACTTCCAAAAAGCGACCGCAGGTGACTGTCAGTTTACCCCGAGGACTCTCCCCGGCCACCATGGAGTCACGATATTTGGCCGATGAAGTGAAGGCAGTTCAAAAAGCCTTGCAGACCTACGGACGGGAACACCAGGTTCAGGCGATGGCGATGCATGAAGTTGATAGGTGTACTAAAAATACACACGCCAAACTTCTTTGGCTGTCAGAGTGCGTTATCAACTTCAGCAATGGGTCTCAAAATCGTATTCAAAGGCCCCAGCCACGAGACGTTGAGGAAGAAGAAGAACCGGTAGAAGAGGAGGAGGAAGAACCTATGGAGGATGAAGAGGACGATACAACACACAGTTAGGGGAAGTAATTATGTTTTTTCAGTTTTTAGGTTAAAAGTGTCCATTTTAGGTTATATTTGAATTTTGTTGCTAAAAAATAGTTAAATGTTAGGATGATTGTTCGTAGATGAAAAATAAGCCATTTTCAGGCATTAGGACGTAATAAAACTTAGTGATTTTGTGTTGAATCAACTATTGTGAGTGTTTCAAACAAGTGTATGGTCACTATGCCCCCTCTACTTGCTTTGATCACCAGTGTGTTCACTGTTGCGCTACAACTCCAGAACGCGAAATCTAGGACCTTTATGTTCGTATTTTGTACCTGTGATACCGAGTACCAACCAAACGATGTACCGTCCAAAGGGGTAACTCTTTCTCCCTTATGCTAAACAATAATTTTTGTACAACGGGGACGTTATACGATTTTAAGTGTGGGATGTGGACGGTCGAAAGAGTAATTTTTTGAAATTTTTGCAGAAATGACCGATTTTCAAAATTTTAGCAACTTTTTCAAATTTTTTTGTTAGATTATAATTTTGAAATGAATAGTTTGTGATTGTTTATAGCAGTAGTATTTTTCGAGAGATACGATTTAGTTGTGATCATGCTATTAGTTGAGTCAAATAAGTTGAGTTTTAGGAGTTAGAAGATTGGACTGTTTTAGGATTGGAATTTAGGAAGGAACTGTCAATCTGTGGCCTTTGTTGTTCGAGCCAGTAAGTCTAAAATGGGTGGGCCTTACGCACCATACCACCTAAGATCGTCTGGTCTGGGATGGTATTTCCGAAAGCTCGCTACACGGACAACATCGAAAGTCATGGACAATTCTTTAATGGCCTTTAGAATCTGAATAAGTACGCACACTTCATTGTTGACGGAAAATTTGTAATCAAGGGTTCTCTAGAAAGCCATGAATTCCAAAGAACATTCCGATTATGTTTTCACAAACTATTCCACTCTAACTCATAAGACAATAAGCTTTGAAACTGAACACAGTCAAAAATTGTTTGAATCTTAGTTAAAATCTATTAAAAACTCTCTTGCTTGGGGACAAACAAAGCACAAGTGTGGGGTGTTTGACAACGCCTAGTAATATCACATATTTTAGTCGTTGTTGATCCCTATTCTTAGTGAAATTATATCATATATCTACTGGTATTACTCACTTTTCGTGCCAGCACTTGTTTGGAAAGAAATAATGAAAACAGGGACTAAAAGCGTGCAATTTGGAAGAAGTTTGAAGATCAAGGCAAAATCAGAAAATACGTACGGGCGCCGCGGAAAACATCAAGGCGCGACGCGGTGATGAGGCGGTGGAACACATTCAAATTCCGAAGAAACGGGGATAAACCCCTACACGCGACGCGGGATCCATAAATGCGCGGTGCGGTCTCGAGATTTTTGAAACTATAAATAGAGGCTTTTAGGTCGAAAAAACTAGCGAAGACCTGGTGTAGAATCGACCCCCAAGGCTCTTTGACTCCGAGATTCAGCTTCAAGAACCATCTTTTGGTATTTCTATGTTTTTACATTTAATTCTCATTTAGTTCAATAGTTAGTAATAGTAGCTAGTATCATTGGGAGTGACAACCATTGATATTTAGTGCTAGTTTCTGTTTTTGGATTCTTTTGTTACTGTTTTGGAACCTTGGAATATGTTTTGGTTGATAATAATCATTCAGTTTATGTTAAGTGTTGGTTTTTCGATATTTATGCTTGTTATCGGATTGTAGATGTTTGTTTTGTGTTTGGATGCTTGAATGACCTTGATTGAACTGATTTCCCTTGTTGATTTCAGTGACCAACTAGGGTTAGATTGTTGGTTTGGACTTAGCCAGTGACTGTTCATTTGGACTATAGTTATTGGTTCAGTTTATGCTTGGTTTGTGTTTGATGTTGAATTGCCTTTGTTTGCTTCTGAATTAGAGATGCACTTCTGATTTCAACAAGTGACTAGGTTTGATTAGTAGTTTTAGTTCGGTTTAGGCTCTTTGGGATTGATAGTCAAAAGCTAGGAACTAGGTCCTCTGACTGTAGCTGTGACACTGCAGTTGGTAATCTGTCACCTGACTCGACCACGTAACTCCTGTAGATCGACCCTGACTTCCACTGTGCTAAGTGAGAGTGAAGTTTTCTTATTTTTGACCGCATGACGACCGCTACGTATGTCACTGACCAAATCTAAATCAAATCTAAAACCTAGTGCAATTCATGTGTGTGTGTGTGTGTCGCTTTTTCTAGGATGCGTAAATTAGAATTTGAGAAAGGGAGAAGAAAATGGAAGCAGGTACGTATCACACACACATTCGGTTGTGTGTCTACCGCCTACTGTGTGCATAAGACTGAGAAAGAGTCGAGGTGACAGAGAACATCGGTTGCAGCTAGCAACGACAACAATCAAGAGGAATAACGTCGTCGACACTGTTGAAGACATTCGGTGGTGCTCCTAGGGGCCGACGATAGCAGGGGAAGGGCCAGTAATCTTATGTTAGTCTGATTACATGTTTTAGAACAACTACAATCTTATAATTTGTTGAGGCTTTGACAAATTTGTTTGAAACCGTAAAATCTGATTCTGTGAACCCTAGTTATTTAAATTTGAGATTCCTTAATGGATGTTGGGATTGAATATGGTTTTTTATTTCTTTCATTTTATGGGTTCAAAAACACATAAAGCATGTATGTTTTGGATATACAATTGAAACCCTTTATGCATGCTAGCAAAAGATTGAAAGAATAAAGAATTCTTGATGTATAACACTTGTAGTTGGGATTTATGTCAAACATATTCTGTGTTGGATTGAAGTTTTGGCTAAAATTTAGTTATAGGAAAGTTGTGAAACATATTGGGTTAGAAATTTCGGATTCTAAAAATGTTGGGATGGAATTTGCATATGTTAAACTTGTAGACTCCGAAGACCAAAAGTTGTGTGAAGAACGTATCATATCAAAAGCTAAATTTTTGTGTTGCATGTATATGTTTTGGTCGATGATTGAAATCGGGAACATAAGGAGAACAAAACTTTACCATGATGACTATGAGTACAAGTATGTTAGAAATGTCAAATATTCGTTAAAAAGCAATTGTTTGATGTTGGAGTTGCATGTTTACCATATGTGGAATATAAACACAAAAAATATGAGTTGAAAACTTGAGGTTATTGGAATGATGAATAATGGTGTGTTGACTTGTCAGATTTGGTAAAACTAGACCATAAAAAGAGGACTCGTGCAAATGTATTGATGTTGGATAATGTTGGACCGTTTACCTTCAAAAGAATGCTTAAATTTATTAGTGAATTAGATTTGAGTGTATTATAAAGTAACACTAGTTTGAAGCTCTTTTACTAAGTTTGTAAGAATGGGACATAGTAGACACATGTAGCATGTTAACACATGAAAGCATTTCTAATATTCTGTTAAATCGATATATATATATATATATATATATATATATATATATATATATATATATATATATATATATATATATATATATATATATATATATATATATATATATATATATATATATATATATATATATATATATATATATATATATATACACGTTAGGATCCGGTAGGAACCCAAAATCCAGTAGGAACCGCGAGTACTCTTCTTGTCCAATCACTCTTCTAAGCGCAATAACGTCAAACGTCTTTATTCGACGTGAAGCAATCACATGCGACGCACGTCCACGAAATGAAATATGAACTCGAGGATACAATCATATGTTACTCACGACCGTACAACATAATTTAACCAGGTTTTTTATTTATTTTCGTTATTATTATTTTTTAATATTATTTTTAGTTTTTCTTTTCATTTTTTTGTTTTTATTTCAGTTTATTTCAGGTTTTTTTTGTTATTTTTTTCATTTTTTTTTCATTTTTCGTTATTTTTCCAGTTTCTTTTTTTTTTTACTTTTGTCGTTGTATGTTTTTTTTAAGTTTTGGATCATAACGAGTTTTGGATCTTGGGTCATAATGAAATTTGAATCTTAGATCATAAGTTTTGAATTATTTTGTCGTTTTTTGTTTTTTTAACTCGTTTTAGATCATAACAAGTTTTGGATCTTGGATCATAACGAATTTTGAATATTTGATCAAAAGTTTTGAATCATAAAACATATTTTGGTTCTTAATATTTTTGGATCATGTATATTTTTTTGCTATTTTGATAAGTTTTTTACTTAAAATATAAAAATGAACACTTAAAAAACCTTTTTTTAAATTCTTTTTGCAAAATTACTAATATAATATCTACAACGATCCCTTAAATTTTTATAATTTTTGGAAATTTTTTTTTAATTTTTGATTTTTTATAAAAATAAAAAATAATTTTTTTTTTCAAATTTTCATGATGGTGCTTGTTTTGTAGAGAATTAAATTTTAACAACTTTGGCTTTTTTGAATTTTTTTTACAAAGAAAAAAAGTTATGGTCAAAATAGAAATTTGGTGGAAAAAAAGCATTACCCAATCACAAAGCGCCATATGTCGCTGAGAGAGTACAGACGTGGGTTTATGTTTTGTGTACGTAGCCTTTAATAAAATAACAATAATAACCTTTTCAATTTATCTTCTCCTCCCTTATAGTTTCTATATTTTACAAGAACAGCCCCTGAATTTTTATACATGATAATTATTTTCACATGACATCCTAACCATCAAATTTCACAATTCAATAGTTAAGATTGGTTCTCGCGGTTCTTACCGGATTTTGAGTTCCTACCCGATCGTACTTCTCTATATACATATATATATATACATATATATATATATATATATATATATATATATATATATATATATATATATATATATATACATATATATATATATATATATATATATATATACACACATATATATATATATATATATATATATATATATATATATATATATATATATATATATATATATATATATATATATATATATACTAGTTGTGAGACTCGTGTATTACACGGGTTGATTAAAAGAAAATGTTAAATAAGAACATCTAAACATCAAGCATTGTACTAACTTAAAATAAATAGCATACTATCTTAAAAATAAACAAAACACACAAAATTGAGAATATAGAAATGTAACAGAAATATATAAAAGTAGAATGCTATAATACACAAATAAATTGAAGTACATTGCTATATCTTGGAATTAGTTCTTAAAAAATCTCGATTTACCATTAGGAAAATACAAAAATAACATATATTCACAATTGCTTTTGATTTTTGAAATCGTAAGACGAAATTTGGGGTTAAACATTTAATTGACAGTTTTATATTAATAAAAGCGTAATTAGGGAATATAGAATTGTAAAATCCAATTGTAACCGATCGTTAATGAGTAGTAATGAACAAAGTTTTTAATTTTTTTAAGAAATTCAAAATCATGAAAAAATGACATGTGCCTAAATGAATGTGGTGGTTACATGTGGCTTTGAGTTACTTATTTATTAGTATATATATATATATATATATATATATATATATATATATATATATATATATATATATATATATATATATATATATATATATATATATATATATATATATATGTGTGTGTGTGTGTGTGTGTGTGTATGTGTGTGTGTGTGTATGTATGTATATATATAGGGCTATGTTATATTAAGAAACACAAGTATTGTGGGGTCGTAAGGACAAATATGGAGCATAGAATTATAATTATTAATGGTTGTGATTAATAACAGAATATTGATTTTTTTAATTAAAAAACATCAACTTTCTAATTATATCATTCTAAAGGGTAATATGGACTTTTTGTGTTTTTTCAGTTATGGAATGTGAGGTTTTCATGGAATTAAATTTCGAATCTAAATTTAATTTCAAATTCAAATTCAAAATTATTTTGAAATTCAAACTTCAGTTCTGTTATAATTTTAATAAAGTTGTTTAATTAATTTTGATTCTTATTCTAAGTTCTTAATCATGTACATTCTATCATAATGAATTACAAAATCATACATTAGATTGAAATACAATTTCTATGACAATACTAATCATTAACACAATAAAAAATCTAGTAAATTCTAACCATTCTTGAAATAACTACATCAAAACACAATCAATATTCTACTAAATTCTAACCAATCTCAAAAGATAACATTTCATTCTTGACATAATACATTGCAATTTTGAGTTTTTTAAAGATATTGTTGTTATTCTTGAAAGAATTTGTCGTTACCACCCAATTCCTATATTGTATGTGAAACATAACCATTAACACCTCTTGTTATGATATTTCATTCTTGACAGAATACAATGTCATTCTGACAGAATACAATGTCATTGTGACAAAATACAATTAAATCTTCAAGAATTTCTTGTGTATAATATATTGCTCCACCTATAAGATAATAAAAAATTGTTAATTGACATTTTAAACATATTATCACATGAAGAATTACCAGAACACAATACAATCTATTCCACAAATATGTACAATGGTGATACCATGGATTCTATTACAATATGTAAAAAGATTATCATTGTTGAAAAATAAGCATTGTCAATTGACATGAATTCGACTATAATGATTTAAAAAATTATCATTGTGATTGAATTGACCATTGTTACCATAATAGAATGAAAATCATATTCTTACTGAACTAATGTAAGTCTCATTCTAACAGAATAAAAATATAGTTACTGAAACGCGCTAACTCATAATAATTCTAATTATCATTATTTAAGAATGAAAT